>CAJVGC010000590.1:21387689-21608169 GCA_910822075.1 Senecio squalidus | reverse complement strand
TTCTCGTAGGTTATATTGGTATTTTAAAGCCTTCGTCTTTCGAGAAAAATTAACGTTTAAAATATTACAAAAATTTACCATCAAACTAAAAATCTATTACAAGGTTAGTCCTTTAACGGGAACTAACGAAATCTGTTACAAATTCAGTCCTTTTAACGGACAACATAACGGGCTGGTTAAGACCCTCAGTGCGCAGCACTGAAGGTCTGATCATATATTGACAAAAACGTTTTTGCTTTTCCTTGAGATTCCAAACCACATGCTACCATGTGATTTCTGCCCCAAATCTTTCCCTAATTAGTGTGGGATGAGTAAATTGTGGATCCTTGACCATTTTACATCATCTCTCATTCCATTTCTTAACCTTAAACCACTTTTCACTTCGTTCTTCATTCTTTGTATCTCTCTCTAACACAAACTCTCTCAAGTTCTTCAATTCAATTCCAGAAACTTGTTGAGACTTAAACCACATTCAAAAGTGGTATTTGTGTTAGGAAAGATCACAAGAAGTCTTCCCTTGGTTCATACAACATTTGGTAAGTATTTCCCTTCTTAAACTCTAACCTTCTCACTTTGAATTTCATCCTTATTGACTCTAAGAGTTTACTAACTAAACTCTTGTGTTCTTGCAAGGAGTTCATCCATCAAGGTATTATTCCGGCTTATTCTTAGGTTGGAAGGTTTTCAAACCTTGGAAATTCGGTAAGTAAAATTGTCACACCCCGCTAAAGCGGAAACACGGAAGTGTGAAGAGCTGGAAAATCATGTCACAGGTCATACAAAACATAACGGTAAAAGAGTCATTCATTAAAGATAACATTGTTCAAAGATCCATTCAAAACAACCCAAAGATAAATAGTTTAGTACAACGACACATGATTAAAAGTGTTTCATGAAATAATTCCCAAAGACAACTGGCCAAAGTCTTTTCCCAACAACATCCTCACACACACCGCTTTGACCCGTCCACGCCATGCATCATGAGCTTACACTAATTCCCTGAAACATAAGATAAAGTGTCAACTACGAAAACGCAGTGAGTGAGTTACAGTTTAAATAGTTGGCATAAAAGTATGAGGGAAGTATATAAAGTAATAGTTTCCCATAGGGAAGATTAGCGGAGAAAGTCGCTTAAAAAGTTTATACTTGTAAAGTTTAAGTATCGGGCGAATCGTGCCCTAACTTGTAAAGACTAAATAGAACCACATTAGTCGAAGAATAACAGCGGAATCCATCGCTAAAAGTTTATAAGTTTATGCGTAAATAACTAAATAGATTTCTTGTATCAACCACTTGGCATCTATAACTAAGTGTTCACACTAAACCGATTGTCAACCGAGCGGCCCCAACTTTCCGCCTCTCAAACGGAAAGTTAAAAGAGAGAAATTCAGTAATATGTACTTAGACTGCCATCTAAGCAAGGAACGGTTATTTCCTAAGTATCGATACCCATAATTACTATACGGCTTAAGTAGCTAATAGTGTGTAAGAGGGAGACTAAAACATGGGTGGGCACTATGAAAGCTTATCATTTTAAAAGGAGAGATTCACATCACTTAGATACGTGTTAGTTCCATCAAGGGTCGGTTACGCATACAAGTATCAATAAATAGTTGAGATAAAGAGATAATTTAACAATTATAAGTAGTGAAAGAGATGTTTTACGCATATGAGATTAATTAGACGTTTCAGTGTCATAGTTTGATAAATCACAATTGAATAAATCAAAGTTTAAGTATTGCAAGTTGTTTTATAAAGTATAACATGCAATTAATCTTATGTTTCCCCCAAAATGTAAAACATATAAATAAGGGGTTGTAACTCACGGATTGCGAAGAGATCGGAAACTTGGAATACGGTCGGATGTATAAGCCGGGAATCACGGATTGCCTAATAATACCAAGGTAGTTTAATGAGTTTATATTATTTGGTTCTTATATAATAATATAGGTAAACTTGTCATTAAAATGTAAGTGTCAAATTTGAATATCGTCAAAATGGTCCAAAAAGGTAATTGTCACGATTATGTCCGAAAGTTTGATTTAACGTTTTAGGTCATTATATCTTTAAGTGTTTTGCTCGCTGAAGTGATTTGCAATTTCCGATGAAATTTGGGCAGCGCTTCCGCGCCCAAATTTCATATCCAAAAATTACAAATCAATTCCGCTCACAAATCACCTAAAATACAATAACACATATAATATAGTTTATTAAGGTCCAAATAGTCCACACGTCTCTTTTATAATGAGTTTTGTTTATCTCAGTCCCCATAAGGTTTTGGTAAAAGTCCAGAATGTATACACAACTTTTAAACGAGCAAAACGACGATTTTCGGGAGGACAGCAGCCCGGTGCTGCGCACCTGGGCACAGGTGCGGCGCACCTGGCTGCTGTCACAATCCCGTTTTGTGTTTTTCTTGCTAAAAACGTTTTGTGACTCATAGATCTTGACATGCAACCAGTAGATATCATAGAAAATAAAGTTTTCTCAGTTTTTAAACAACTTTAAACCACAATAATGTAGATCTAAACACTTTTTAGTTAGAAATCGTTTTTGTAGGAAAAGTGACATAAACTTTATAAAACCTTTCTTTGTTGATTAGATTGAACATGCAATCAGTAAATATCATTAAAAACAACATTTTAACAGTTTCATAATCGTTTTTATCCACAGATTCGTGGATCTAAAGAGTATTTCGGTTAAAAACGTTTTTGACCGTAAAAAGTCATAGATTTATGAAAAATCGGATTTTTAACCGTTAGATCTTACATGCAAATGGATATTAGTGAAATAATAGTAAAAGTATAGAGATCTACCGAAGGAAAACTCTAGATGAAGAGTTTTGGCCGGATTCTTGCTCCAAAAACGTTTACAACCGTGGTCCTTTTTGATAAAAATGATACCCTTTGCTTTGTTTGATGATCCAAACGATTTGTATGGATTGAAAATGAGTTTAAATGAAGAAATGTTTCTGGGAATAAGAGGGTTCTTGAGAGTTTTTGAGAGAGAGTGTATGTGTGTGTGTTTTTAGTTTTAGTGAAAATGAAAAGTAAAATGAAAAAGAAAGTAATTGGGGTCTAGGGGGTCACAATTCTGGCTTGGGGACTGTCAAATGCCAGTAAAGGCTCGAATCTCATTGGCCAAAAGGGGTGGTGGTGGTGTAAAACGAGAAAGGGACCAAACTTGTAATATTTTTGAAATCCAGGCGCCAGGTGCGGCGCACCACCTCACTGGGTGCGGCGCACCGGGCCATTTTTGGTCACTTTGAGTTTTTCGTTTTTGCGTTATTGCATCGTTGGACCTTTTTGTTAATTATAAGTTCTTAAGTATGATAAGTTATGAACTTAGGAAAGTTCAATTGGTATTTTCTTGGTATTAGGACTTATAATTTTGATTCCGGAAATATTTCGACACTAGTTCCGATAAAGTATGGATTCAAAAGTCACGAGTTAAATAGAGTGAACGAGACAAAGAGGTAACTAACGTTTCGAATTTAAATCACAACAGAGTAAGTACCTGGGTTTTGACGGTTGTCACAAAAATCCTTGTGAACAACTTTCCTTCATTTCTTCTTTATAAAAAGTATATCTCTAACACCTTGTTTCTTTCCATGATTGGAGCTCTTGTTCTCCACATCTTTCCTTGGGAACTTTTGGCTTGTTTTTGGAGTTAGGAGATTTCCCATCCTTGTGAAACCGGTAAGTAAACTCTTTACGGTTATTTTTCTTTCACTATCTTTCCTCATGAAAAAGGGTCATAATCTAACATATTTCCTTTTTCTTTGTTTGGAGTTTCCACTCTCCCTACCTTTCTTTGGAGTTTTCCGGCAAAAGTCTAAAGACTTACTAGCCATTCCAAGAACTTTCCGGTAAATCTTCATATTCCTCATCTTTACGTTTTCCTTTTAATCCTTTATTTTATCACCTAAACTATCTTAAAAACTTTGATTATAGGGTTAAATATGACTAAAAAAATAACTTATAATCTAACAGTGTTCTCTAAATACTTAATAACTTGCCATGTTAATAGGTTGATTAGAAAACTTAACACGAAAACGTAAGGTTAAACTTACTATTGAAACCGGATAATCACATATAGGTTTATTAATAAATTCTTTCCGAAAATGTTCCAACACTTTCTTACACTTAGTGGACTTGTGAATGTAAGTATATTATACATAATATGTATTATAAACAAACTTAACAAAACTTAACTAAATCTTGTAAAATAAGTATATGTATGAATATGTATATTTTATATAAATTACTTATGAGTTATTTGACTAAATACTTTATAATGACTTCTTTGACTAATACCTTTATGATGTTTTAATGAGTTATTATGACTAAATAACTTTATTTAAACAAAATACATTTTTATTATAACGAACTTAACAAAATCTAACTAAAAATCTATATTAATGAAGTATATGTAACGTAAAGTATTATAAACTGATAAATATATGTTTTGGACTCAAAACATAAAACGCAATCTTAAACGATATATTATTTACCGTTATAAACATTAAAACGTCTTTTTATCGTCTAAACGTTTATCTCTCCAAAAACGATTAAATCTTCGATTTTTAAACCTAACTTTTATATAACTTTTATAAACTGATTTTCAATCATATTTTACTCAAATATTCAAATTTACATCTTTAAAATATTCAAATTGGTCAAAGGTTGACTTTCGTTGACTTTGACTTCTCTTTAAAATGGTTGACTTTCGTTGACTTTGACCAAGTCAACTATCCTTGATATTGACTTTGGTTGACTTTGACTTAGGTTGACTTTGACTTAGTTAACTTTGACCATGGTTGACCTTGACTTCGGTTGACTTTGACTTTGGTTGACTTTGACTAAACCTAATACTCCTTTCAACGATATTCCTGGTAGTCACTTTGGGCTCGGATATCATTCCTATCTAATCATATTTATAAACTTAAATGATCGATGTTTCTAGAAGTCATTATCGACTCGAAATATCAAATACCTTTTTATTCGTCACCTCGCTACGACTTATCGCCGGTGGATTCGACGACTTTAATTTTAAATATTTATTATTCGTCTAAACTCTACGAAACTCTAATATTTAATATAACGTTAATTAAATACGAGGCTAAACCTATTACATTAGAGATACTTAGAATTTCTTATGCTAGGGCACTTAGGCGGTGGGTCTATTTACGCTTTATTTTGAGTATCCGACACTCGTACGCTTTATTACGCTTTTACGCTACCTGTGAGTTATTCGATGCCCTTTTACCGCTTTATAAATTTTACTTCGGGCATGATTAGCGTTACCTAAACTTTATATATCTTGTTATGCAAATTAGATTATGATGCCTTAGTATTATCGTGTTACCTTACTTACTTATATGGCCTTGGTGGTAGTATAAGGCCCCGTTTACACACCTGTCAACTCATATCGAGCCAACGGTTATATATATATAGATCTATATGGGTTTAACAAACCCTCATTGCCGTATTGGGATTTTGCCTTGTGTGCGGTCCTTGCGGTCTAATGTTATTACCGAGTACTATTTCATTGACTGAACTTAGCTTAAACACACTAAGGGGGTTGTTGCCTTTTAATGTTTAGGTTCAGGTGTATTATTTTAGGCTAAGGAATGTTCATATTGCTATTTGCTATTTAATCAAGATATATGTTTACTATTAATGATTTTACTAAACCTATTCTAAACTTTGGGTCAAAGCTTTATTACTTATGTTTTATTAACTTTACGAATAACCCACCAACATTGTGTTGACGCGTTTTTAACGCTATTTCAGGGATTTGAGGTTACTTCTTGATGATTATTTATGACTACGTGGATCTTGCTTGGGAACTTGTTTTGCTATGATTAGTTCTATTAGGATCCGTATGGTCGATTATGTATTCGTATTTTTCCCGAACTTATGTACTTTGTAATAACTCGATAACTTATATTTAATTCGATGTTACCCTTTTGTTATTTATTTTGTTGTAACCTTATGACTCTGAATATACTAATACTGTACATCTCCGGCTTCCGCCTGAGCGGGGTGTTACAGCTTTGAGTTGCCATTTGATTGTTGGTGATTTTTTGAGAATTTTTCGAAGGTATTTTTTGCGTTTTTTGAGCTTTGAGAGTGTTTTGAGAGAGTTAGAAGTGTGTGTTTAATCCCAAACTCTACCACATATTTATAGTAAATTTGGAATGGCAAAATGGTAAAAAAAATGTAAAAAAAACTGTCATAAAAGCATAAAAAACGGTCAAAAAACAGCTTTTTTTTTGCAGCCAACGGCTAGATCCACGAACCGGGTTCAACCCGGTTTCCCAACCCGGGTTCCCGACCCGGTTTCCGTCAACCCGGTCTCAACCCGGTTTAATCTGTGAGTTCTCGAACCGGTTCCAAACCGGCGGGTTTGGTCAAACCCGAACCGGTTTTGGTCAAACCCGGTTTGGACCGGTTTCGGTTTCGGTTTTTTTTTCGGTTTCGGTTTCGGTTTCGGTTTTTTTCGACACGACTATTAAAAACAAGCACTAAACAAAAAAGTTTAGAAAAAAGAAAAAAAAATTATAGCCTATTTGCATCCTAAAAAAAATCAAATCTTGTCTAATTCACTATTCATGGTATTTTCCATTTGTTAGGATATATAATATGCTAACTTAAACATATCTAAGTATTGGGATAAAAGTGTATTTTTGTTTTAATTATTTAGTGCATGCAAGTGAGGGTCATTTGTCTAATTGAACAGTTCTTTTTTTTTTCTCCTCCTAAAACAAGGATTTTTTTAATCAATTAGTTTTTAGCAAAATAACTTGTTACGACTTCATAAAAGAAGAACAAATAATAATTTTGTTTTTAAAATGTTAATTAAGTTGATAGACTAATGTAAGAATTATTTTTATGTGAGAATACAAGTTATAGCTATAATTGGTGATCTGATTCTATTAAAAAAGAAAAACGATATTCTAAATACTATCTTGGAACTATAATACCATACTAAACTTTGTTACATCAAAAGCGCAAACAGAAAAACTCCACGAAAAGTCATAAATAAAAAACGAGACTTGTTAAAGTAAATTTTTGTCACTCTGGTCCCTTCGTCCGGCTCCAGACGAAGGGTGGGGATGATACTAGGGAATCCAATACAATGTTAAATAGGTTGAACAACATTCAATGAGGTAAATGATTAAAGGGTGAATACAAAGAATATTCCAACCATCATCAATTAAATGATTAGCAATAACTGTGTTACAAGAATTAGTCGACCCCTTCAATTCCTTGGACTCGCCCTTATATAGTAAGTCTTCGGTTATTACCCTCCGGATAATGTCTTAGGACCGGTCCGCCCCATCTGTCTCTTCATACGTGTCAACGACGTGGCTACCCTTCCTCTACTTCAGTCAACTGACTGTGATGGTTATTAAATGCGGAGGCGCGTGGGCGGCTTCTTGTCTCCCACGCTCTTCTTCATTAAATGCTGTCATCAGTTGTCTTGTCCATAATTAATGCTGCCTTTCATCCTTCCGTGACCCCTGGTTTCCTACGTTTATTCCTTTCGGTGGCTGACTGGACGAAAGCATGGTTCGGCCTAACCTAGTAACTATCCTATCCCAACATCTCCCCCCCTAGCCTAGGGAAGTGAGTGAGAAAGTTAAGGCCTATTTCTGATCGAATCTTCCCTAGACTATGATTGTCTGACGCTTTCACTTGCATTAGATAGTAATTATTGTCTGTTGGTAATTAATTCTTCTGATTTGACGGGGGAAGTGACTTGATTCTCGACCTTCCTATAAAATTCCTTGGTAATGCCATATTTTATTTTATTTTTCCTTCCTACCTTCTGAAATCAAACATTATTCTCTCTTTTTTCTCTTAACACCAACTGTCATTTCCCCTTTCTTCTTCTTCAAACACCATTGCGCGCTGTTTAGCTTTTTCCAATCCTTACAATATGACTAAAGGTGATATGCTTACTTCACGCTGCAGCCTAAAACACGCCCCATTCATCGCTCTCATAAAGGATTATGGGTTGAAAGCGGAGTGGCGGGCTCGCAATCCTGCGGCGGAAACCACCGTTGCTGATTGTCCCGAGGATTCGATAGCGGTGTATACTCGTTTTTTTGATGCGGCCAACGTTCGTATCCCTTTTACTCGCTTCTTTTTATCCGTCATCGAATATTATCAGTTGAGTCCTGCGCAATTTAACCCCTTGGCGGCTTTGAGGGTAACTAATTTTGAGTTACTATGCCATGCTCTAGGGTTTCCTGCAACCCTAAATTTGTGGAGGAGTTTTTTCAAATTGCTTCGGTCGGGGGATTGGTTTACTGTGGAACGCCGTCAGAAGGTGGGTGACGAGGAATGGGAGTGCTTTCGTTTTGTTCCCACCAGTTTAAAGCAGTGGAAGGATAGGTTCATTTGGCTTGATAGATCTGTGGCCCCTATATTTCTTCCTTGGCGTATTGCTTCGTCTGGTTCTATTTTTGACCCCGCTCCTCCTCTTACTGATGTGGAGGTGGAACGTTGCAGGTTGATTTCTCTGAACAAGATCTATGCCCGAACTCATGACGAGTCGGTGTTAGTGCTGGGTGGGTTGAGCCGGAACTGGCTTTCCCTAAACATGGATCCCTCCATTCACCTGAGTGGTCGCCGTGAGTTTTCCTTTCTGCACGTCTCTTTATATTACTCCTGTTTTTTTTTTTTTTTTTTTTTTTTTTTTTTTTTTTTTTTTAAAATTTTTTTTCTTTCAATGTATATAGCCATTTCCTTGTTGGAGTACTTGAAATTGGAGACCTTGGCTGGAGTATCTTTCCCTTTGATTGCTTTAGGGGCAAATGCACAGGGTATCTTGGAACGAGGAGTTGGAGATTTTGTGCCTCCCTCTGTAAAGATCCAAACCTTGATTCCTGGCGTGGTTCCCTTGGCAGTTGGTTCTCAAGGTACGTCAGCTCCGCCATCGACACGCAAGAGACAGCGGGTTCAAGGTACCGGCCTTCTGAAGATTAAACGAGGGAAACTTGTTCCTGCCGATGGTATTCCTAAAAAAAATTTTTTTTTTTTTTTTTTTTTTTTGAATCTAATCCTTCTATCTTTTGTGGCAGAAGGCCCTTCTCACAGCGCTACGCCTTCTCTAGATGCTCCACCCATTCTTCATGCTTCAGATTCTCATCCCCTTGTTGTCTCTTCTTCCGGTGGGCCTAGAGTGCAGGAACCCGCCCCTCTCAGTGACCGGGGGAAGAACATAGATGAGGGAGAAAGTGTGCCTT
Source organism: Senecio squalidus (assembly GCA_910822075.1). Lineage (NCBI taxonomy): Eukaryota > Viridiplantae > Streptophyta > Magnoliopsida > Asterales > Asteraceae > Senecio > Senecio squalidus. Next base: position 21,598,910 of record CAJVGC010000590.1, on the reverse strand, counting down.
TGGGGGCTATATTGACCGAGGCCGGAGGCTCCTTTACCCCTCATTCGACAGATGACAGGGGGGATCCCTTATCAGATCTTTATGTGGCCGGGTGGAAAGCCAAGTGTGGTAGCGGGATGAGTGATCCCGAGGTTTGTCAAGATATGCTGGACCATTTTGCTACCCCAGTTGAGGATCATCGCTGGAGAAGTCTCCCGGAGGAGACTTTGATTAATAATTATAACGTGTTGCTTGCCCAACTGGCCGTGGCTGGTACGGAGGTCCGTGGACGCTACCAGGCTTCCAGTGGCACTGTTGCCAAGTTTGAGAGGTCGCTTGGTAAGAAGGATGGGCGTTTGTTGGCTGCGAAAGCCAAAGTTAAGAAGTCGGAGGAAGAGAGTGTCAAACTCCGGAAGCGTGTTAGGGCTCAACTCCGAAGGGCCGGTCTCTGGCTGAAAAAGTCTTTCAAGGCTCAGAGGAAGGTTAGAGGCCTTAAAAGGCACCTTCGTGACTTGGAGCGCACCAACAGTGATCTTGTAAGGGTTCAGCCTTTGACATCTGTAGATCCCGGGATGAAGTCATTGCCTCTTGCTGAATGGGAGGGACTTATTGAAAAGGTGAAAAGTTTGGAAATCCAGAACGAGGAACTGTTGTTTGAAAAGACTGAGGTAAGGTTGGCTGGTGAAAAGGTGGCAGCCGATAGGGCAGCTTTTGATGGTGAAAGAGCTGCGATGGAGGCTCTGGTTGAAAACTTGACTGTTGAAAAAGCCGCTCTTGAGCGTGAAAACCAAACACTTACGGCCGAAAATTCTGCCCTAGGGGCTAAATGTGAACAGCTTACAGTTGAGAAGGATGAGTTGGACGGGAAGGTGGCGTGGCTACTTAGGGATGGAGTGAAAGCCTTTGTCGGGAAGCTCCATCAGAGTCACGAATTCAATGCTCCGTACGGAGAAATTGCTACTCTGTATACCAATGCTGGGTATGCTTCTGGAGTACGTAATGGCTTTCGGCAGGCGCAGAGGAGTCTTCCCATGTCGGGAACTCCCAACTTTGATCAGGCAGCCGATGCCAAATTAGATGAGGCCCTTGACCGTTTGAAGCAGCTCTCCTTCCCCTATCTTGAAGCCCTTGGTCAGGATGTTAAGCTTTCGGCCGAAGACCTATTGAAGATCGAGCCAGCGGTTCCCCTTGCTGAATAGTCTCTGTTAGTTGGTATAATGTTCAAACTTGCTTTTGTTATGTGGGACATTTGATCCCTTGGACCTCTGTTTGTGTAATTATGACTTTTAATCGTAGTGGCGTCAATGTACGCATTTTCCCTTTAATTTTTCTGTTGATTACTTCTTTCCTCCTTTATACTTTTTTTTTTTTTTTTTGTTTTTTATATGTGTGTTTGCTTGTTGAGCTGGGAAGCGTCCCTCCCAGAAGAGCACTTAGACTCTCTTTTTTTTTTTTTTTGTATCTTCACTAGGATATACGTTCAGACTAGTGAGTGTGAAAATCCCCGTCTCTTTTCGAGAATCGGTATGTATTTTATGTAATATCTGGGGTTACAATCATTACATCATAATAAAGGAAATTTCCTTTGATAATACTAGACGTAACATTTTCTCAGCAGGCCTCCATGCCATGTTCGTGGGATGGACTTCCCTTCTGTTCCCTCCAGTTCATAGGATCCATTTCCAAGGACTTTTTTGATCTTGTAAGGTCCTTCCCATGTTGGGCCTAACTTTCCAGTATCTTCCTGCCTACTTGCCTCGTTGTTCCGAAGAATCAACTCTCCTACCCTGAAAGCCTTGGGGTTTACCCGCTTGTTGTAATATCCTTCCACTTGTCGCTTGTATTTTTCTTCGCGTATCGCTGCAATTTCCCTTCTTTCTTCAACTAAATCAAGATTGAGACGCAGCTCCCTATCATTCTCTTCAACAGAATGCATGTCTGTTCTGGCCGTCGGCATCCCGATTTCCGCTGGGATGATGGCTTCTGTTCCGTATGCAAGGCTAAAGGGTGTTTCACCGTTGCTTGTTTTTGTCATGGTGCGATGCGCCCATAGCACGTGTGACAACTGATCTAGCCATTTGCCCCCTTCTCTGTCCAACCTGGTCTTTATTCCTTCGACCAAACTTCGATTGGCCCGCTCCACTTGGCCGTTGGCCTGTGGATGCGCGACTGAAGTGAAGTTTTGCTGGATCCTCATCTCTTTGCACCACTCTTTGAATGGGTTATCCGCAAATTGTTTCCCGTTATCTGAGATAATAATCCCTGGCAAGCCAAATCGGCATACAATGTTGTCCCAAACAAACTTCTTTACCTGGACCCCGGAAATGGTGGCTAATGGCTTGGCTTCTACCCACTTGGTGAAGTAATCTATGGCCACCAACAGGAATTTGACTCCTCCTGGGGAGAGCGGGAAAGGTCCTACAATGTCTATGCCCCATTGGTGGAAGGGCCAAGCTGACGTGACTGAGATCAGATCGTTTTTTGGAAGTCTGGGAACCGAAGCATATCTTTGGCAACTTTGGCATTTCTGTATCTCCTCGGTGGCATCCCTATGCATGGAAGGCCAATAGTATCCTAGGTTGATTATTTTAGATACTACGGCTCGAGGACCTGAATGCATACCGCAGGCCCCTTCGTGGACTTCCCTGATCACATAGTTGGCCTCCTTCGGACCTACACATCTAAGTAGGGGCATAAGGAAAGCCTTTTTGTACAGTGTCCCCTTGTCTAACACGTACATAGGGAGTTTCATTCTTAGCTTTCTTGCCTCCTTCTTGTCAGTAGGCTCTTCTCCTGTCCTTAGACAATGGATGATGGGGGTCATCCAATTTGGATCGGTGTCTTCTATTATTGCTCCCACCACCTCTACTTCCGTGCTTCTGCGATTTAAAACTTCTACCAGGATCTTCTTCTGCTTCCCAGTATGGGCTACCGATGCTATTTTACTAGCGGCATCAGCTTTTGTGTTCTCCTCCCTTGGGATTTGCCGAATGTTAAAGTACCTAAAACTCTGTACAAGGGCCACCACCAAAGCCTTGTATTTTGCCATGTTTTCATCCTTGGCCTCAAAATTCCCCTTTACTTGGTTGGCCACGAGTGCCGAGTCCACTCTTACCTCAAGGTCCAATATCTTCATCCTGATGGCTATTCGTAGGCCTGCTAACAAAGCCTCATATTCGGCCTCATTGTTAGTGCTTTCGAAAGAGAGCTTTAGCGCGTAGGTGAATTCCTCTCCTGTAGGACTAACCAGGATCATGCCTGCCCCTGATCCTGAATTACTAGACGCCCCATCGGTGTACAGAAACCATATCTCACCTTTCGGTGCCGGGGAGGGTGGTATTGTCGGTTTTCCATCCTTAACCTTCATAGGTGGGGGAGGTGGTATTGATACTTCGGCAATAAAGTCCGCTAATACTTGTCCTTTCATGGCCTGCCTCGGCCTATATTCGATTGCGTAGGCTCCCAACTCTATAGCCCATTTTGCCAATCTTCCCGATCTCTCCGGTGTTGCCAGTACGTTCTTAATAGGCAACTCGGTCATTACTACTATTGGGTATGCCTGGAAGTATCGGGGTAAGCGTCGAGCCGTGTATATTAGAGCTAAAGCCAATTTCTCCATCGGAGGGTAATTTAGCTCGGCAGCTCTCAGGGCTTTACTCACAAAATAAACGGGAGTCTGCTTTCCTTCTTTCTCTGTGATCAGGACGGCGCTGACAGTGTTATCGGAAGCCGCTAGGTACACAAATAGTTCCTTTCCTTCCATTGGGGCTACCAGGGCTGGTAGCCGAGCTAAATATCTCTTTAGTTCTTGAAAGGCATCTTCGGCCTCAGCTGTCCAAACAAAGTCGGTCACATTGATGCTTTTCTTTAGTGCTTTGAAAAAGGGGAGTGACCGTTCAGCCGATTTTGAGAGATATCGGCTTAAACCCACCAGCCTGCCGTTGAGACATTGGACCTCTCCCAACGTCGCAGGGGATTTCATCTCTGTAATTGCTTTTACCTTGTCAGGACAGGCCTTGATCCCCCTTTCGGTTATTACATGTCCTAGAAACTTCCCCTCCACCACGCCGAACGTACATTTCTTAGGGTTTAGTTTCATGTTGATACTCCTCAGCTTTTGAAAGGTCTCATCAATGTCACCAATCATGTCTTCCTCCTTATGACTCTTAATGACTAGATCATCAACATATGCCTCCAGATTTCTACCAATTTGGGCTTCAAAGGTTTTGTCGATCAACCTTTGATAGGTGGCTCCGGCATTTTTTAATCCAAAGGGCATTTTCCTGTAACAGAATATGCCGAAATCCGTATAAAAGGCCGTCTTATCTTCATCCTCAGGTGCCATTTGTATCTGGTGATAGCCTTTGTAAGCGTCCAGGAAGCATTTGTATTTGTATCCCATTAGAGAATCGATCTTCCAATCTATCTCCGGCAATGGGTAGTTGTCTTTAGGGCAGGCTTTGTTAATATTCTTGAAATCAATACACATTCTCCAGGAATGGTCGCTTTTTTCCACAAGAACGGGGTTTGCCACCCAAGTCTGATATCTCGCTTCTCGTAGGATTCCTGCTTCTGTTAACTTATTCACCTCTTCTTTTATGACCTGGCTACGCTCCGGAGCCATACCCCTCTTTTTTTGTTTTACTGGCTCCACGCTGGGATAAGTTTTTAGCCGATGTTCGGCAATGCTTCTAGGTACCCCCGTCATATCCGACGGTGTCCACGCAAATACATCCATGTTGTTGCAGAGCAATGTGAATAATTTTTCCTTACAAGGCCTGGATAAGTGTGATCCTATGGCTATGGTCTGTTCCGGGTACTTCGGGTTGATGACGAGTTTGTCTTCCGGATCATGGTGTATCGCAGGTAATTTGTCTGTTCTTTCAGCCGAGGCACACCACCTCTTTCCCTGTCTTATGGTACGAACCGTTGCGACGCCATGGGGAGTGGGGAACTTCACCAGCCCATGAAAGGGGGAAGGAACAGCTCCTAACTGGTATAATCCTGGTCTTCCTAGGATGATGTCGAAGGGGGCTGGTGCCTGGATCACCGCAAAATTCATCCATTCGGTCCTCATACGTGGATACTTTCCTAAGGTTAGAGGGAGTGTTATCTCTCCCAGTGGCCACATCGTCTCGTTACTGAACCCTTGGAGTACTGATTCAGACCTTCTCATGCGTGTTTGGACAGACTTCCCAAGCTGTCGAAAGAAGTGCTCATAAATAACCTCTGTGGAGCTCCCCGTATCCACGTATACCTTTGGGACGATGATGTCACCTACTTGTCCCTCCACTATGATGGGATCCAAGGTAGGGCAACATTCGCTCTTGGGAGGAAAGGCTATTTCCTGGTTCATCCATGCAGGATCGGGCTCCTTTCTTTTGAGGGATAGTAAGTCTTTCCTTATCATGTGAACGTTGAGGTTGTCGAAGTTTTTACCCGCAAAGTCCGGCGTGATTGGGCTTGCTTGCTCGTTCACTCCTGGAGTAAAGATCGGGAGTGGCCCAGTGTCTTCAGCAGATTCTTGGGAGGCAGAATTGGCAATTCCTTCCTCAGACTGATCTTGAGGTGCTTTTTCCATGCTTTCCTAGAATCTATCGCTGATCAACAACAAGGTCCCACGGATGGCGCCAATGTTAAAGTAAATTTTTGTCACTCTGGTCCCTTCGTCCGGCTCCAGACGAAGGGTGGGGATGATACTAGGGAATCCAATACAATGTTAAATAGGTTGAACAACATTCAATGAGGTAAATGATTAAAGGGTGAATACAAAGAATATTCCAACCATCATCAATTAAATGATTAGCAATAACTGTGTTACAAGAATTAGTCGACCCCTTCAATTCCTTGGACTCGCCCTTATATAGTAAGTCTTCGGTTATTACCCTCCGGATAATGTCTTAGGACCGGTCCGCCCCATCTGTCTCTTCATACGTGTCAACGACGTGGCTACCCTTCCTCTACTTCAGTCAACTGACTGTGATGGTTATTAAATGCGGAGGCGCGTGGGCGGCTTCTTGTCTCCCACGCTCTTCTTCATTAACTGCTGTCATCAGTTGTCTTGTCCATAATTAATGCTGCCTTTCATCCTTCCGTGACCCCTGGTTTCCTACGTTTATTCCTTTCGGTGGCTGACTGGACGAAAGCATGGTTCGGCCTAACCTAGTAACTATCCTATCCCAACAAGACTGGAACTTACGCATAAAGGTCATCTCAGAAAGCCTTTAAATGTGTCAACTAAACATTGAGCTATTCGATTCAAAATCAAGTCTAACTTTACATGCATAAGTATAAATAATTAATTTGAGCTAAAAATTGAACATTTTAAATTGATCATTTAAATATAAGTTTTGATAATAACAACACATATTATGATCAAAATAATATATTAAACATTATTTAATTATATATTATCAATAACCATCTCTTACATTTTCGGTTAACTATGGCTATAGTAACATAAAATAATATATCTGAAAAATAAACCAAGTATACGGTTAACTATGGTCTATGTAATATGGCAAATCTCTAGTCCAATAAACCTCATTGACTTTTTAAGTTCTTATTATATACGGCTTGGCTTTATACAATACAATATTTTTATTAAAAGTCATACAAAGTTATTGAGGTTTCAAAGATGAGCGTTGATAGTTGGAAAAAGTAACAGATTTCAACCAACTCCGCGTGATCGTAATTACCTATATTTTACTAATCAAAATAGACAGTTGATAGCCTTGAAGCCTGTATTTTGTTCGTTAAGACACACTATGTTTATTGGTTTTTACTAAAATATTCATAACATTTTGACAGATTTACAATTATAAAAAGAAATTCACCAAAACACAAATCAAGCTCAATTTCTCCAACATATTACGTAACTAATCGATTCATAAAACGAAAAGGTTAAAACTAAACATGTTCATCAAACGATTTACACCGTGAAAAGTTGATTCACAAATCAAACTAAAACCAGTGTTACCGCCGAAAACTACTAAAAAAACGAATCTAAACGAACAGCGTTAGACGATTTTACTTACTTACTTACTCATCATTTTCTTAAACTCTTCAAAATTAACACAACCATCACCATCCACATCCACACTCGCAATCATCTTCTTACAATCTTTCACCGAACACTTCTCCCCCAAGCTTTTCATAACCGAATGCAACTCACTAGCGGAAATCTTCCCGTTCTTATTCTGATCGTACAAATCAAACGCTTCACGGAGCTCCTTGTTCACCTCATCCTTGTCATTACATCCGCCGTTTTGAAACTGAACGAACTCGTCCAGATCAATGAAGCCGTCGCCGTCGGTGTCGATTTCTTTCATTACGGTTTTGAGATCTTCTTCGGGTGTCACGGTGCCGAGTGCCGACAGGATGGACCCGAGTTCAGTGATGGAGATCTTGCCGTCGCCGTTTGCGTCGAATTTTTTGAACACTTTTTCGACGTCGTTGGTTGCCATTGTTTTGAAAAAGTGTGGATTTTAGGGTTCCCGGCGGTTAGGGGTATTTATATTGAAAGAAAGCGCGTTTATGAATTACGCGGTAGAGTGACAGTTTGGTGATTCTGTAGATTTTTTAGCGCGTGAGCCTACTTTCCATAACTACCTTTTTTTTTATTTTTTTTATTTTAATATCCAGTGTATTCGAGTCCATTGTAGTTTGTAGGTAGAGGTGATCATAATTTTGTTTTTTAAGAGGTTAGGAACTCTTCGGTTTGATTTTTAATTTTCTAATCAAGTCTGGTTTATTATGGATTTTAATCATGTTTTTTTTCAGCTTTGAATAGTTCGACTTAATAAACATCTTATTCAGTTATTTTAACATTCTAATATAATTTTCACATAGTATTTTAGAGTCATTAAACTAGAATATTTCGTTATACTATATATTATATTTTTAAACTAAAAAAAAAATTATAAGTATAATAATTACATATAAAAATATTATATTTTAATGAGATATTATAAATGAGTCGGTACGATTTTTGGAGTAAAACCAAAACCGAACTGAATATTTTGGTTTTTCAAAAATAAAAAACCGAAACATCGGTTTCTGCTTTGATTCGATTTTTTGTTATGTAACTTCGATTTCGATTTAGTTTTCGGTTTATTCTACTCACCCCAAATTGTAGATGTACACCACGGTTATGGAATGAAACCATATTTTGTAAATCTTTTTACATTGAATGTTTAAAAGTCCGTAAATAGTGATGTATTATCCCAATTGAAACGAGATCAGATAATAAAATGCATAATTTTGTTAAGATTTTTATGTTTTTGATGAAAATTTGATCGAGTAAGGTTACTTATATAAATTAAAAAGAGATTTAATATATTTATATATATGATGTAAATATATTAAAAGAGATTTAATTGTAAAAAAGGTTACTTATATATATTTATATATATGATGTATCATTTTTTATTTGTTCTCATGATATTTACAAAATTTAAATTAAAAGAGATTTAATTGTAAAACATATATAAATTAAAAGAGATTTAATTGTAAAAAAGGTTACTTATATATATTTATATATATGATGTATCATTTTTTATTTGTTCTCATGATATTTACAAAATTTAAATTGTTATCTCTCTCATGATTCAGTACATTTGTCCTAATAGTATGTGTGGTAACCCAGCAACTTGTAGGTTATAAGTTCAAGTATGAAAATTTCTTCGATTTTATCTTGACACAAAATGTTTAAAGTATATTTTATTTGGAGCAAATAATAATATCTTATAGACCAAGCAAAATGTAACAATATCGATAAATTATTAATCATTCTTATTTTAACGGTTTATAGTTTTCGGAATATTTTAAACAAGAAGTCAAGAATTATCATATTCGTGCTTTGTTGCTGGCTTGAGTTTCTATTTATTTAATTGTGCCAATTCCAATCTAAAGATTTACCATAATACATATACATCTATTTATCGAACATAATTTAATTATTTTTACATATTTTTGTAAAACAATAATATGAAATATAAAACAAAACTATCAACTTAGAAATATCCAAAATCTAATATTCATTTGGAATACGGCTCGGTACAGCAAAGCTTCATTTAAAAAAGAGAGAGGAAAGAAAAAATATCGACGACAAAACCTTAAACAATGAAAAATACTTATTATTTCATAAAATCAAAACACAATAAACAACTAAAAATAATCTCTTCCCAAAAAAGGAAGGAAAAAAAACTACTTTGAGTAAATGTTGTAAGTCTGGTTTGAACTCATGTCTAATAGCTTAGAAGATGACACCAAACCATCATGACAAGCTACTATTTTGTTATAAGTTTGATAATAATAAATTTAATAAAGAATTTTGAAAAGAAAAAAAAAAACATAAAATATGACATGATATTTTATTGCTGAAAACGACGATTTGTGCAGATTAAACGACAACAAATTTCTGATAAATATATATATTAGTAATAGTAATATTAATAGTAATAAGTCTTTTTGGCCCTATGTAGATGGAAGAGTTAGGAATCCGTAAATCAGTTTAATTATGGATTAGTTTATTTGATCATCATACAACTTTTGAGTTGTTTCCATTAGAATGCTTGAAAAAGTTAAAACATGTATTTGTTTGTATACAATTTAAAAAGATAAAGTTTAGTGGTGCGACTTCAATTTGGTCAGGTGTAGTGAACGGAATGATAGAAGTACAAGAATTAAATATCGACTTGTTGAACTTTATTAGCAAATCTGAAAAAGAATGGGAAGAATACTTGTTTCTGGCCGGAGAATTGGACGGTTGGAGGGACACTTAAATCTTTATTTCCGCGGTTGTATGGGTTAGAAAATAACCATGTCGTCTCGTTTTTGATAAGCTTTCTAATGGTCTCGAAGGCGGTTTCCGTAGGGCTCCTCGAGGGGGAGTAGAAAATGAGCAAATCTTACAACTTAGAAGCTACCTTAGCGAAGTTCATTTAACCAATGACATCGATTCATGGATCTGGAAGTTGGAGGAGAATGGGTTGTTTTCCGTCGCTTCTATTCAGAAAGTTATTGCTTCTAAACTTAATATGGTCGAAGGTGATCCTACAAGATGGTGCAAGCTTGTACCCATCAAAGTCAACCTACTTGCTTGGAGAATAGGAGGTGATAAACTTCCGCCAAGATTTAACATGTCTTTACGTGGTCTTGATATTCAAAGCTTAGAGTGTCCAATGTGCAAAGAAAGAGCGGAAACTACTAATCATATTTTTTTTTCTCGTGTTCTTTTACATGTGATCTTTTAAAGAAAATGTTGACTTGGTGGGATTTTCCGGCAACTTACTTTGATTCATGGAATAGTTGGAAAAGTTGGTTTGATGAGTTAAAAATAAAAAGAGAGATGAAGGATTATGTGGAAGCCACGTTTTTTGCTTTTTGGTGGTCTTTATGGAACTTTAGGAACAAGTTGATTTTCTCTCACAAGAAAATCTATCGTAGTGATGTTTTTAACATGATGGTGTCACAAGTCTTTTTATGGTGTAACAATAGGGGTGGGCGCAAACTTGATTGGTAATTTTGGATTAGAAATCTAATGTATACTCTTATGTAACTGGTTTCTTTTTTAGTTTCTTGCTAATTTTAATATATTCGAATACAGGCACGGGGTGATGGCAATGCGAAGCTTCTTGTTTGTATTTTTGTCGTTCAAAAAAAAAGTTGTTATTATTATAAATAAACTTGATAATCTGATTTAAAGTTTGTATATATAGGCAAAAGTACAAATTTAATCCGTGGTAGATCGCAATCATATTAAGTCACTTGAATCTAAGATATTTGTGAAATAATTAGATAACTGAATTATGAAATGGTTAGTGTTAGTATATATGTTCCTGATAAAGGTTTGGGTTCTACATGTTCCTTCTCGGTTTCAGTATGCTGATATATTTACGAAGGGACTCCCCAATACATTATTTCTAGATTTTAAATCCAGTTTGAACGTTCAATATGCACATGTCGATCAAACTGTTGGGGATGTTAGTATATACGTTGCATTATGTATTTATTAGTGTTAGCCCGTTTATTGTATATTTAGTTAGGTCCAATTTGTAACTATTTATATTTACGTTTGCTAATATAATTATTTATTAAGCCAAAATTCAATCCTAAGTTAGGAGATGAAGTAGCATGGAGTGAATGATTGAAAAGAGGGAGACCGAACTAGTTGATGAACATCGTGGAATAACCAACCCCATGTGAAATAACAGCTTCTACATCATAAATGAAATTATGTCCATGTGATTTTCAAAACTAACTCTAATATAAGGCTATCAAGAACTCAAAAAATAAGTGATCGATAATTGACTTTTCATATATTATAATTGCTTTAGATGCATGAACCTTACTCCGCAAGTCCTCGATCTTTTGCTAAAGAAAAATAAAGGGTTACACCGTAACATATTTCATATTCATTGTGTCGGATGTGTATGTAACGCGTGTGCTATGTGGAATGTTAACACTTAACCTTGTGAGAATGCTTTTCTAAAACAGGACAAACCCCTTTGATAGTCTATTGTCATAAGGCGAATACTGCATTAGAAGGACCTAATCAATAGTGTAGCAAAGCCCAAGTATATTTATCTCCGCACGCCATATCAAGATCACTTAAGAATTCATAGGGAACATAGTTTACCATGAACGATCATTTGATAGTGGGTGTGTCAAGAATTGTTAATGCTTATTTTGTTAAAGATGTAATTATATTAGTAAAGTCTTCGTAAATCTTCAAATATCATATTCCTTCTTTTCAACCTCATAAACATAAGCTTACTACTCCACAAAAGGTTATTTCCAGTAGAGTAACTCTGGCTCCGTGATCTATTTGGATACAACCAACTCTTCCTCAAAGACCGCCCCAGAGGCAATGATCACATATCTTCTGAAAACTAACCGAGAATGGGAAAAGATTCGAATCAGTAACCTATATCTACAAAAGTCCTCTTTTCAGTTGACCCACAAGGCATTTAAAACATCATTGTTCCAATAACTTTGTATTAGGTTCTTTTATCTCTTGCATAACATGAACACGAGAATGTTAGGATTTTGTTTCCTTATTTTTAACGAGTAAGTTATATTATTCGATAGATGTTACGAAAATATCATATGTGATCGTTAAGTTTGGTTGAGTGGAAGGAAGGTTAGGACTTAGGTAAAGTGTTTGTTTGCTTGTGATAACTACATACCCACTCTTACCTTTATAACACTTTTGCCTTGCGTGCTTCCCATGATATTATGTTTCTTTCCTTTATTGTCTTTCTTTAATATTATCTAGAAAAATAAATATTTCCAGAGTCATATACTGTATAAAATCTTAGGATATAGACTACTAATTGTTGTCTAAAAATGAGTAAATTGTATTATAGTTGGTACACGTAAATCCGATTGACCCATGACCATATATAATACATGTCAGAAGATAGGGCAATTAGGGCTAATTGTTTGGAAATGTATCGAACTTTACATCCAAAACTATTGTATGCATCTATCTTTAAATTGGTCTATTGTATGCATCTAACTTTCAAATATCTCTATTAAATGTATCCAACCAATGAAATCTTAGCAAAACGATGACGTGCCAACTTACGTGACACATTATATGGATGACACGTATTGTTAATTACATATAATAGCAGATTTTAGAAAGTTGGATACATTCAATAGAGATTTTTGAAAGTTGGATACATAAAATAGACCAATTTAAAGATGGATGCATACAATAGTTTTGGATGTAAAGTTCGATGCATTTCCAAACAATTAGCCCGGACAAATACGTGCATTGCACATCACATGAGATCTTGTTATAAATGAAGAAAGGTATATTTTTAAAAAATATTTAGAAATAAATGTATGTACGTATTTAGGAAAAATAATACTCGAAATAGATCGATGAAGTAGCTGGGAAAGAGGAAAGAGATGGGTCGAAAGAAGGTTGTGGAAACAAAGTGATATGTCCAAACCAACGGGACCATGTGAAATATATACCTATCAAAAAGGAAGAATCCTTGATCCGAAGGCAACACCTATGGACCAGAAATTTAATGAGTCGAAAGCCTAAATCAAGTATTAATCTTTCGGCGAAAATAGACATGTCACAGGGGAAAAAATATGTTACATTGGATTGACACGTAAATAATCGATTCACATTATTTACCTTTTGATGTTTACATGTTGTATATATGTCCTATTGAAAAGCGGATACATTAATCTTGGACAGCTACGTAACATGAGACACTCCTTATTCAGAGGAAAAACGTGTATGGGATATTTTTAACCTCGTCTAATCGACAATCTTTCCAACTCGATACAAATCGATATATATTTGACGAAATTAAAATTAAAATTAATAATAACAATAAACTCATTTAAAAACCATGATGGCTGATCTTGCACAGGAAGAACATGAATATATCTTCAAATAGTTTGACGACAATGAAAATAGAAAGGTCTAAGCAATCGAGATTGAGAAAAACTTAAAGATCATTAACTTTGCGTCAGGTATGATGTTCAGAGAATGTTGGCTCTTAGAAGTGTTAGGGTGTATACTCATATCAAGCATTCGAACATGATAAATCTTAGGGCTTAAAATCATCTTTGTTTTTCTCTTCTTCGATACTTGTTTTCATAGTAGAATTAAAACATTTAAATTTAAAACATCATCAGAAACATAATTAACAAAAATCTATAGTATGTCCATCTCATATCAGGTGTCGACGGAGCATGGAGATTCTCAACATTACAAAGACTAGTACTTTCGTCATATCTCTTATAATGTTTATATTATGTCAATAATGTGATCGTAAAACCTTTCGACACAAAAAAAATAATGTTATTACTGGTAGTTTTAGGGATTTTTAATTCATTCGGAAAATTAATACACATCAAGTGATCGTGCCGGAGTGGTTATCGGGCATGACTAGAAATCATGTGGGCTTTGCCCGCGCAGGTTCGAATCCTGCCGATCACGTTATATTATATTTTTATTTTACTTACCTTTTTCGTGTTTTTTTTAAAACAAAAAAAAGGTGTTAAAAACGCTAGAAGGAGGGCTTGAACCTCCGACCTTGTGGTTAACAGCCACACGCTCTAACCAACTGAGCTATTCCAGCTTCGTGTCATTTTATAGTTAGTCAGATTGTAAGATACTAAGAGAGAGACATTCTAACGTAAGAGAGCGACATTACGGTTTTACTAAGACGAATCAAATTATGACTTATGACTTTTCTAAATATGATTACCATTCTTTTCACTTTTAAGACATTGGATCTTAAAAGGCATCTGTAAGATTGAGATTATTTGATTGTGCCAAAAAATATCATTAGTGGGATCATATAATCGACATTTGTAATTTACACATATGTATATATTGCAATGTTGATTGACATAAATGGAAGATAAGATCATATTGTATGACTCTATGCATGAAATTTTATTAACAAGATGGTTATTGGTAAGAAGAGAAAGTAGACAAATTTCACGTAAAGCTAACGAGATAAACCACATACAACATAAATTTCTAAACAAATTGTTTGGTATCCTAGATTAATAAAAAAAACAGAAAGCAAAGCACATTGATTCAACCCTGTGGGTTCATAACTTATTTCAATATTTATCTTTTCACTTTCAACTACTCACGTTCTCTATTAACCATCATTACGACGTGATCACCATTGTCTTAGTCCGTTATATTCCTCTTCAACTTTGTCTCGTTGAGTCACTACGTGTTATCATTGTTTTTTCCGTCAATACAATCTTATGCCAATTTTTGTTGTCAGTCTTAAACTCATGTATTTCTTATTTGACACTGATTTTTTTCATTGAGCATTTGTTGCCTTTTCCGGATATTTTGTGTGACCAAATCTCGATAAACAAGAGCTTACAATAGTTGTTCATTTGCTCAATCTTTTGACAAAGAATATGGGTTATTATTCTTTTTCTCCATATTCTATATAAGAAAAAAATCATTATCTTTTTTATACTTAAAAATCCAATTATGAGGCAAACAAATTTATTTAAAATTATACATTACCTTAAAACCATTATCATTTCACCCAATAATCAAACCCATATCGATGGTTATTCCATACTTACAAACCAAAACGAGTTTGTTATCCATTTCTCAAACCCAACCCATCAACCAAACACTTTTATCCATTCCTTATAAACCAAACACAAAAAATCAAACAAGATCTAACTACTCGGATATGTTTTGTTGATATCAATATTACTATAAAAAATAAATATCAAAACCCCTCTCATCTAGTACCCTAACAACGCCGATATGGAAATCATTGGTCAGCCACAGGGCGGTGTATCGGTGCCGGAGCATCAACCACCGCCGTCGCAAAAGTTTCCAGCTTCTCCTGAGCCCCTTGCAGCTGGTACTGTTTTGTCTGTGTGAAATAGTACTATTTTAGCTATTGTTTAGTTAATTTTGTAAATCTATTTTGTGACTAAGTGCATCATTAGATCTGATAGTGAATTAATAATGTTTATGCTATTTGTTATAAGGTTCAATGAAATTATATACTTTTGTTTGAGACGTTTTTGCTTGAGTTCGTTAAGTCAAGTTGTTACTAAACGTCTTTACGACGAGTGACGACGTGTGATTGTTTCTGTATCGGTTTAACTTTGAGCTTGTTTAGCAAGGGTTTAACTGATATAGTATGTTGTTTGTGTAGTCTTAAGGTTAATAGTCGTTGTTCTCACATTGAGATACTTTATATTTTTTTACGTGTGCTGTTTTTTATTTCATTTTGTTACAGTCAATGAGTTTAACGGAACTTGTAGTTAAAGGCCAAAGGAGTAGAAAAAATCTTTAATCAAACACGATTTATAGCAAAATGGATCAAGAAAAAATATAGTTGGAGGACGATGGTTTGACGGTCAAACGATGGTTTTTCAACTTATACATGTTTAATTTTCTAAACCTGAGTATCGTCGTTTACTTTTGGATGTGGAAGTAATTCATCCGTGAGAAAGCAGACTCACTCTATGTAGTAAACTGCGGACGCACTCAAATTTCGATTGGTAATAAGTAATTTGGATATGTAAAGTGTATAAATGTTTGGTTTCACCAAGAGTTTATCTTTGTAATAATCTACTCTGGCTGCAATGTTTTTAAATATTCTTTGCTGTTGAGTGTTAAGAAACGATGCAAATACAATAGTTAGACATGTCTTGTACATTCACAGTTTCAGCTGAAAAGTGGTAACCACTAATATAACGTTTAAATTTGTGTCCGTATATGGTTTTATCTATGCGCAAATACATAGGCTTCTTATAACCTAACTTTATATCTTCTTTCCTTTTAGGTTCAAAGCCACATCTATTGTACAAGTGTCTTCTCAACCAACATGCTCAAAAGCTGAAAAAATCACTCCCAGTATTTAATACCCAAAATGAAGGATCCGAGCATATGCCAAAGTTCAAATCCACTGTTTCGTTTGATGGCCTAAGATTCACGTCTACCAATATATTTCAGCAGCGTAAGATGGCTGAAATGGACGTGTCCAGGATTGCGTATATTACCATAACACAAAAGTTTAAAAGTGATGCAATGCAATTTATCAGAGAGGTTTGATGCTTGTCTTATTCTTAGATTTTCTTTTGTTACACATTTTTTTTTCCAACTATCTTATTATAGTGAGAATTATGTACTTACGTTTGCGATAATGATTTATTATTATTTTTTCCTGTTATCCAGGATAAAACCTTTTGCAAGTCTATTCTGATGGAAATTGCAGCTAAGATGAATCTAGGAAGACCTATATATGAGACAAGTCAACTGGGTACATTGATTCCTGCTTTCCGTTCTTCTTTGGTTTTTAACGGTGTTGCTTATCAAGGAGATGATGGCAAAACCAAGAAAGAATCTGAACAACTGGCAGCTCGTGCTGTCATTCTAAAATATTTAGGTATTTTGCAAATCCATATGTGACATGCTTTTCGCATAAGTACTCTGGTATGTATCGTTGTAATCTTATCTTAATTGCAGATTCCGAATCAGGACTAGATGTGGCGGAGATAGTTAATTGTAAGCTCAGGCAGTTTGTTGTAATGAACAAAATTCAGGAAAGGAGTAACTGTCATAATGGCTTAAATGTTGTTTTGAGTGAGCCTAAATCCGAGTTAGGAATCAGCACCGTGCAAAGCTTGCCTCCGGGTGTAACCCAGTCACGTGCTCAAGAAGCTTCCATTAACAAAATTCAGGAAATGAGTAATGGTCATAATTGCTCAAATGTTGCTTTGATTGAGCCTAAAGCCGAGTTAGGAATCGGCACCGTGCAAAACTTTCCTCCGGGTGTAACCCATTCACGTGTTCAAGAAGCTTCCATTAACAAAATTCAGGAAATGAGTAATGGTCATAATGGCTTAAATGCTGCTTTGATTGAGCCTAGAGCCGAGTTAGGAATCAGCACTATGCAAAATTTGTCTCCAGGTGTAACTCAATCACGTGTTCAAGAAGCTCCCATCGAGACGATCACACAAGCTGTCCCTGTTGTAACTCAACCACCCATTCCAGAAGTTTCCAATGCGCCAACTACGCCAGCTATTTCTGTTGCTCCAGTTGCGCCAGCTGTTTCAATTGTAAATCAACCACCAATTCCCGAAGTTTTCTTTAAGAAATTCATGCCAGCTGTTCCCGCACCTGTAATTTTGACACAGAGTGCATCTGCGGATATCAACAACTCAGCTACTCCCTTTGTAGTATCAACACCATCTTTGGGAACATTGTCGAGTATTCCAGCAACTCCTCTTGCTTCCAATGTAATTCAACCAGCAAACTCTGTAGCATCACTTCCATTGGCTTCTGAATCTCTGAAGTACGTACCACCCACGGTTCAAACTTCTGGGAAGAAAAGAAGACGGAAGAACAAAAAGAATGTGTCTTAGCTGTCTCCATGCCCAGTAAGTGTTGTTTTTCTATTTTAAACTTAAGGTTCTTTTATTGCATAAATATTATCCTTGTCACTAGATGTATCTATACTGGTATCGTGCAAATAGAGTAGAAGTGGTAAGTTTAGCCCATTTGTATGGAAATAAGTTAATTCGGGTTATACTTAATTAATATTAGGTCAAATATAAGAAAATGCCTAAAATGAATTGGTTAGATAGACTAAAAATGTTAGATATTCTAGCAAGGCCTGACTTGTTTTGTCCCACGCGTCAAGCCTGCCGATTTCTAGTTTAGAAAAATTGCTTCTAAGGTTTTCTTTTCTTTCTCTGATTTCAGGAATCCATTTTCATCACAATGAGTAGCTTAATTTCCATGTATCTTATTCTGGTAAGACTATGTTCTGTGTTATATGGGAACTCATATCGGTATCAACTAAAATGTGGTTCTTTTTGTATTTTGCAGGGGGTCATGGTAGTATTTCATAGAATCGCAACTTTGGGGGTGTTCAGAGTTGAGCTCAGAACCGTTAAGCTGTGAATGTGAATTGTCTCTTTAGTCTTTTAGACCTTTTTTTTTTTCTTCCCAAATTGTCTGAACTTTGTAGATGTTTGTACCGTAAGTTGTTGGTGGGTACAGTTTTTATCTATATTGTCCGTTTTGATCTAAAAGATTAATGGTTATTGTTATCCTAGACAGCCTGGGTTAAAAAAAAAATATGTGGTCTCAGCAGATATGCATCCGTAGTAGGTATTAGCTCTTGTTAAACTGTGTTGTGATTACGCCTCCACTTTCAAAGGATAACAGACATAGATTGTATTTAATAAGGGAGGTAAAATTGACAGGTTGAACGGGCTAAGTGTGGTTAACATGTCAAAACGGGTTATCCAAACATGTGATTAAAAGATGTCATGTTAAATACCTTACACCTGACCCAACTTAGATATATTTGTATCAGTGCTGATGCGAGCTTATAAGAGTTGCAAATGTTCGTCATGTCTAAATGAATGTTGTCATTTCGGTTGTCACACGATTGAAAAACGCTGTTGAATTTGTTTTTATATATGGAATGAAGAAAGAACAAAACCCTAGATTTCATACCCATTTTGCAATTTTTTCTGAAGTGTTATTGTTACTAACTTTAGAGTATTGAACATTCAGAACTCGCGTCATCTTCTTTGTGCATCACCATATGCATATTTCAACTCTTGTCTCTTTCGAAAATGGGTGACATTTTACAGTTTATTTGAATTATATAAAAAATATTGATCTTTTAAGATTATTTTCAATGTAAAATAACTATGGACGATTTTTATATTTCTATATTATATACATATCGATAGGTTCAAACGGTTTTTATTATATAAAATTAGTTTTTATTATATAAAATTATCGTATTATTATTAATTTTGTTTACATATGTGTGGCATATAAGTTTGGGGATCTATAATTAACTTTTCATCCGGAATTTCGATTCAGATCCTAAAATATAATTACCAGAAACTAAACATATAATGAAAATGAAACTTAAATATTAAAAAAAAAAGGTATGTAAAACGAAAAACTAGAATCTATAATCTTTTAAGATTATTTTAAATCATGGTTTTAACAAACTTTCTTATATGTTTTTGTCTCTCTTTTTTAACCATGTAAGTTTTGAACCATGACTATGTTGTCGGGTTACAGTTGTATGTTGAATTTAACGTGCATTTAACCAAATCGATTTGGGACTATCACATAAAAACTTAATGTACATGGTTAAAACAGGTTAGTCCAAAATCATTTCATAAATAAATTACAAACATGGGTATTTTAATTTAAAAAATACAAAACTAAAACAAATTTCTTCAACTTATAAGAGATCCAAAATAATGAGGAAGAATATCAAATCAACCATCATGATGTAACATTTCTACATTAGATTAATGTTTTCAACATGCAAAAACTATTTATATTATATATATAGTATTTAGAAAATATAATAAACAGTGAACCTAGCAAGTAGACTGTTGTCCAACAACCAATTGCAAGTTTTTTTTTTTTAACGTTTTTCTATTTTCTTTATAAATTACGTTACTAAATAAGGTTAATATTTCTTTTTTCAGTTGATCGTTAATATTTAGTTTAAATCTTTTCATTTTTGGGTAACGTTTACGTTTTACCTATTAAATAAAGTAGTTACGTCTTTATTTCGCCTATTTGTTGATTTTTATTTTATTTTATTTTTTTAGATTATGTTATCTTTTTTAAAGTTCAGCTGTTAAATAAAATAATTGTATTGATTTTGATTGATTTGATTTTTAGTTTTATATTTTATTTTTATGTTATGTTTTTGGTTTTTCTTAATTTTAGATCGTTGTTTTTGTTTTTCGACTATCAATTAAAATATGAAAATTTTAGACCGAATACAACGCGCGGACAAAAAAAGGCACGTTCTATATTATTACCTATGTCCTAAAGTAAGTGTTGAGAATATAATTTAAGTTTGTCTTTTTTAATATATAATTTTCTTTAAACTAATCTACCCAATAACTTTTTTCACAAAATTAGTTTCAAAGTTTATTGATAACCAAATCAATATAATAAGACATGTATTAAAATTTTATATATTACTGATTATTTTTTCTTTAGTATGAAATGATACCTTAAATGCATAGGTTGTTATTGAAATGTTACAAGTAATTAATGTGATTTCTAATTGTTTTAACCACAAATGTTATTATTAAAATTTTTAAAATAAATATAAAATTGTTAAAATATGTAATACAGTAATTATAAATTTCTAAAATCATATATATGTCAACTTCATTGTGAACCCTTGTTTTGGAACGGAGAAGTACTAATTTTCGACCTCTACTTTTGCAAATGCAATCAAAGACCAAGACTTCATATTCTTAAATATACAACGGTATTAAACTAAGAGAAAACGAAATTTTATTTGTTTATTCTAAAGACCAAACACTAGGAAAACAACAAATTAAAGGGTTACTTTCAATAAAGAATCTTAATCTTGATAGTGTTATTATTCAAATATATGTGCCCGAATCCAATGCTTACTAAAAAGAATATCTTCCAAAGGAGCGCATTATATTAGGTACTAACCGAAATGATTATCAAAAATTAAGATAAGATCGAAAAATTGTTATGCTATGTTACAACGACAACTTTATTACGTAAACTTCCATTAAAAAGTTGAAGCAAAAAGATCCTCAACTGTCGTTCACGAATCGTCAACGATTAACAGCTAATTATCGTGACGATGTAGAACATATTCCATCTTTTGTATGGTATAATTATTCGTATTCACCCACAAATCAAAAATTAACATACTATAAAAGGAAGTAATTGTCATCACTTTGTAGAGTTTAAATAATAATTACTTCAATTCATTAATACAGTTAAATAATTGTATCACGAGAGAATAATAGCATGGACATGCAAGTTGTATACTTCCAATCGAAAATGTGTCAACTGGGTGCTTTATAATATTATAAAAATATACGTGACAAAATCAACTCAAATAAACAATATAAAAGCCCTTTTGACTCATGGAGCAATAATTTTATGTAACTTATAAGGTTTATTAAGATCTAGATTTTGGGATTTAAAATATTAATCAAGGAAAATTTAACACTTTTTCATTTGATTTTGGCAAATATTTTCATATGGGATCTCGATCTTGATTAACACTATAATTTAGGGATTTATGGTCAATGTGATCTTCTTTAAGGGTGTTCGTTTGGATATATCGGGTTTATTCCGATCCAAATAGATATATCCGATTGGATTTCGTTTCCTAAAATATGAATCCGAACAATCCAAACAAAAATAACATCCGAACCGAATGAAACCAAATTACTATTTGGTTCGATCAGTTTTTAAATTTCGGTTTTCTCTTATTATTTAAATGTATATCACAATAATTACAACGATACTTATGTGTATAAGTATCAGAAAAGTGTTTGTAAAATAGGAGGAAAAGTTGAGATCATTGTCAAATGTCACTAATTCGTTAATACGTAATAAGAAAACTATTGATATTATAGGTATGAAACGATTATAATTGTACAAAATAAATAAATTAAATTGTTATTCGGTTCTTTTGGACAATTTGGTTTTTTTATTTGAACCAAAAACTAATCCAAAATCCAAAATACTAATTCGGTTTTGGTCCATTCCGATCCAAAAATCCGAAAAACCAAACCATATAGTCCGATCCAAATTATCCAAATGGACAATTCGGTTTTATCCATATAGTGAACATCTATAAATTCTTACTTAACTTCAATAAATATACGAAGATTTAAATATTCACAAATATACCAACTTTGTTTAAAAAACGTTAATGGAATAATCGACCTAGGTTGAGATCAAGAAACACCATTAAAAAAACTTGAGACAAAATGAACTAATCACAACCTTTCATTTCAAAAATCCACCATAATTTTTTTTTTGTTTAAAAATGATTTATCTCATAAACGGTAAATGTATTAAACGAATAAATTACACCATTAAAACGAGCATTTTCTCCTCTTTCTATAGAGCACCAACTCGATATACTTTTGACGAAATTTATTTTCGGATTTTGAAATTTTATATTATAAATCACTGTTTTATCAATGTGATTTCAGTAGTTTGACATATTATTTGTTGTTTTTATTTTTTATTTTAGTTGAATGTACGTAATATAACAAATCTATGTTTTGAAATTCGTAATTAGTGTTCAAATCACATGTGATATTGCCTTAGAAATTTCAACATTTGGACATAAACGAAAAAATAAAAAGTCGTCAAAATTCGAACTTTTTTTTCGTGTCCATATAGGTTATACATTGTATAACATTGTTGTGTATTAAAATTCATATTTAGAGTTAAAATCATGGGTGTTATTGTCTTTCGAGTTTTTGAAAGTTTACATACATAATATCACATATGATTTACAATTATATCACATAAGATTTACAGTAATATCACATCTGATATACTATTATCAAATGTGATTTTAATATATCCTATTTTATGTCAAAAACGAGAAAAAATATAACTCGTCAAAATTCGATTTTTTTTCCTAATAAATTTAGGTAGTTTATATATTTTAAAGTAATTCTCTTTTATAAAATTTTACGTATTGATGTAAATATCACATGTGATTTTATCGTTACAATTTCAATACCAATAAATAAATAAACAAAATTGTCAAAAATATATAACACCACTGCTCTAATTAAAGATAACGAGACTGTCGCAATGGTATTTTGTTTGGTCTAACGATTAACGGTTTATAAAATAATTAAATTTTAAAAAATTAAATAAAATTGAGTTTTTGTTTGAATCTTAGTCATTAGGTGAAATGAGATGAATAACCAAGATGAAGTCTTTTGATCTTTAAAAAATTATGACTCTTAATTGATTATTAATCTAATCGACCTAATAATTTAGAAAATTTACATAGTTATATTAAATTACACACTTATTCACATTTATGTCTTTTACGTACATTTAAGTTAACGGATGACTCAAATATCATCTCTCAAAACATTTGGTACATCCATTCCTATATTTACATTGAATCGTTAAAAAACCGGAGATCTAAGGATCATCTTCCCATCCACACATTGTTTCCTTAATTTTATTTTTCTTATTTTTAATTAAATTTTTTCTAATCTTTTTAAATTATTTTTTTCCCGATTTTTTCTCGTTTTTCAAACCTTGATCTATATATATGAAAGTAAAGTTCATGTACTACTACGATAACTATATTTATGAAAACCGATATTTAACCTACATATATGCATATCTAATACGAAGAATGATTTTATATATGTTTTGAGTCATGTGCGGTCACCATTATAATAAGTCCTTAGACTCGACTATGGTTAAAACTAATATAAGTTACTTCACACTTTGTAAACTGGTTTCTATTCTTTTGAATATATAAATAAAAAATAGTCAGGAATTTAGGCAGAGCCGGTTCCATAAACATGAAGGCCCTCTTGCGAAATTTGAAAATGGATTCCCTCCATAAACAATTTTCTTAGCATAAAGAACATTCTTTTTAATAAAATCATCGTCTAGATATATTTTTTTTTATGTTTTTTGTTAAGTTGTTAGACAAATCATCAACTTAAGGACCGGTCGTATACCATGTACATCCCTGAATTTAGGATGCAAACATCATATATGTAAAATCAGTTTTTATGCTTTTACATTATTCTTTTAGACATTAGGTTAAAAAATAATTTCTTTATTACTCCGTAAGTTTAAGCAGCCATTAGGTTTACCTAAACAATAATTCTTAATTTCCATTTCCTGAACTTTACTTTCACAACGACAACAAACTACAATCATTATTAGGTATTTACCTAAACATTATTATTTAGGAAAACATGTAAATTAAATATTCCCCACAATTTTACTTTACTTTTTTTCATTCACCAAATCAATGATTTTGTTTTTATATTGCTAGTGAGATGACACGTGTAGAACGAGATAATTTACATGTTCTGTGTTTTTTTATTTATTGTTTTACGATATATTTACTTTTACTTTAATTATTATGGTAAGTAGTATATTACTTCAGTAATAATATTTCTTAGATATAATCATCAGAATAATTATCTATTACTTATATTTTAGAAAAATAATTACATGATTCGTGACGAATTTCTCGCGACACTTTATCGTCGCGAGAAGTACATAAAACAAAATCAGACCAATAAAAATCAGACATGTCGTCGCGAAAATGAATATTGACTCGAGAAATGAATAGTGTCGCGACAACGTCTCGAATTTTTATTGGTCTGATTAAAATATGTGTATTTTCAAACAAAAAAATGTTGCGAGAAATTCGTCGCGAATTAGGTGATTATTTTTGTAAAGTGTAAGTGATAAATGATTATTTTGGTAATTTGCTCTATTTCTTACTAATAAAATTAACTTTGAACATGCATATTTTACGTAAGAAAATTAACGAATACATAAATATTGGATATACAGAATTAAAGTCATTAGAAAAAAGTTCCGATCAACATAGTGTCATTACTTATGTTTAACACAATGTGACTCATTTCGATCTCATATATAGACATCTGACTCGACTCGTATTAAAAGCTTGGGCTCGATTTATTTAAATTTGTTTATATATATATTTACCGCTTAATTAATTTTATGATATATAAATATAATACAAATATACTACATGTATATAAAAAAGACTCGTTTAAGTTTATTTTTACAAATTAAGTCTGAATAGCTTGACTCATTTACGCCTCTAGATGAATATCTTTATCAAACAAAAAAAAAAATGAAAAGGAAAAATAGGCGTTGAAAATAACCGTTGCTTAACGCCACGGCACCTCTTCTCACGTTACCTCTCCACCTTACAATTCTCTCTTTTAAATACACACATTAAAAACACACACATCACTCCATATTCTCTCTCTCTTGCGGGTGCCACATGGATATCTTTACAACCACCTCCTCCGCCTCCGTTACCGGAGATAATTCTCCGACAACACCTACCATCTCTCGCACACTCCGTCTTATCCAACAACACGATAACAATGATCTCTTTTCCAAAATTCAAGCAGCTAAAGAGATCCGCCGACTTACTAAAACATCCCAACGCTGCCGGAGACAGTTTTCCGACGCTATTCCCTCGCTGGTTTCCATGCTCCGTTCACCGTCTCTTGAAGCCAAAACTGCTGCCTTACTTGCTTTACTTAACCTTGCCGTCCAAGACGAAACGTAAGTTGATATTTATTACTATTATTACTTCCAAGGCTATTTTCGTCATTTCATATGTTTATTTTATCCAAATACATATAAATGAATTATTTGATCAAAAACACGACTATGTTTTAAATGTTCACACAAGTTTATATAAAGGTTTGTTAGTTTATTGGATTTCAACTTATGTTTTTAAGCTTGGATTTAATGGTTTATGTAAAAGTTTATGAACTTAATAATCTTTACATAGCCGGAAATCAATAAGTTTATAAGCCCCTGTATAATCGTCCTTAAAACTGACTAACCATAACCATCTATGAGATAATTGGTTCTAGATACAAACACTCTTATACGTGTCTGAATTCTTTATGCGAAAGGATAGTTTTGGTGAATTGAAGTTTGATTTGAAAACCGAAAGGATATTTTCGTCATTGTCATGTTTCATGGTTTGATTTATTTTTTGTCAAATTATATTTTTAATGAATCTAGATACATATAATAACTAGATTTGAATAGTTTGAATTTTTAAATAATTGAGAATTTTTTGTAGTGTGGTTTATGTCATTTTGTATGCTTATGTATATATCTTTTTTCCTCGGATTCATCAATTGAGACAATATTATTAAAGTATTATGTTTGTTGTTCTACTTTTTAATCAACCGCTCTTCTCATTGGCTAATTGAAAAAAGGTAAAATTACATCAAAATTAGGATAAGAATATCTTAATATGGTTAGTTTCCTTAAGCAAATCATCTTCATGATTATGATCACCATTAAGAATGTTTATTTATTTTAATATTTAGTCGAAAAGTATTATGTATTTTGATTATAGTTAGTTTGATTAGTAATATTTTATTGTTGATTAATTCAGTTGAAAGTTAGTTGAGGTGGTTGTATTTGGAAAACTGGTTTGTGTCATTTTCATGTATTGATGAAGAAAAACTTGATACACATATGTTTCTGCTTTGGTTACTTGAAACCAAATTTTAAAAATAAATAAAAAATGAATTCGGTTGCGAGATTATAAAACAAAAATCTAAGTTTTTTGGGTTAAGCGTTTGTAAATCGATCCAACTTTACACGCAAGTGTATAATATTTATCTAATTTTAAATAGACTCGTTGTATGTATATAACTTTCAGATATTATCTATTGTATGTATCTGACCTACCAAACTATGACGTATACCATGATACATACAATAAAGATATTATAATTTTTGTTCTATTATGTTTTTATGATTCGCGTGCTTAAGAATAAATAAATCATTAGGAAGTTAACTAGATCTTGATGCGAAAACACCATATATCTTTGTTCATGCATCTGTTGATTCAGTTAAATGTGCTTGAATGAATGTTTCTCTTAAACCCATGTGGATGTTTTTACGTATGCGTGTGTTTATTACTTATCACCATGACATAACTCGATTTTACTATATCATATCACCTTGATAGACAATACAATACAACCATTGAATTTAATATTTTCGCGGCAGATAAACATGTTCATACAGTGAATGCTAGCTTCTTAATTGAGCATAGTATCTTATGCTTTTATGATATGGATAATGTCAATTTTTTATTGTGGGGTGTTTGTGTTTTATACTTTTACTCACTTGTCACTCTTTCTTTTCGTTCTTTCTTTAATGGCTTTCTTTTAAACTTTCTGTTTCGTCTTCAACTTGAAGCTTACATCAAATGTATAAGCATCTATTAAACAATTGTCGAGTACAAGTTACATCGAGTATCTGTTTGTTAGATCTTTAGATGTCATTCGTTTATACTTTTTGATCTTAATGTGTTCCGCAATTATATCTTTACATGATATAATAAACTTGTTTGTTATGTTTTTTTTTTCTACAGAAATAAGATTAGTATTGTGGAGGCTGGCGCTTTAGAACCAATTGTCGGTTTTTTTCAATTGGATAATTTGATGCAAGAACACGCAACAGCTTCATTAGCCACACTATCTGCATCACCTGTAAAACGGTCAGCCATTGGTGCATCTGGTGCTATCCCATTTCTTGTAGAAATTCTTGATCAGGGTACACCTCAGGCCAAGATGGACGCCGTGATGGCTCTTTTTAATCTTTCATCGGAAAAAGACAATCTTAACCTCATCCTTCAATCTGAACCTGTTCCTTATTTGATTGATATCCTTAAAACTTATAAAAAGTCGTCAAAATTATCCGAAAGAAGCATCGCTTTTCTTGAAACTTTAGTTGGTTTTGAAGAAGGAAGAGTCTCTTTAACTTCAGAAGAAGGTGGTGTGCTTGCGGTTGTTGAGGTTCTTGAACGTGGGTCCCCCCAAAGCCGTGAACACGCAGTGGGGGCACTTTTAACTATGTGTCAAATCGACAGGTGTAGATATAGGGAACCGATACTTAGAGAAGGTGTAATTCCAGGACTTTTAGAGCTCACTGTTCAAGGAACCGCAAGCTCTCAAACAAAAGCGCACACTCTGCTTCGTTTACTACGTGAATCACCATACCCAAGATCTGAACTTGAGCCCGATACCCTTGAAAACATAGTGTACGATATTATATCACAAATCGAGGGAGAAGAACAATCTGGAAATGCAAAGCAAATGCTAGCCGATATGGTGCAAGTTAGCATGGAACAGAGTTTGAGACATTTACAGCAACGGGCTCTGGTATGCACCCCGTCTGAAGTTTCTTTAAAATAAAGCAACTTGCTCTCGGGTTGCATATAAGTTCTTTTTTCTTCGCGGGTTACTTGTTTTATTTAACTACTTCATGAATATACGATGGGATCAAAAGTTTTCTTTTGTAGTCGGTTAGCCAGTCCAGGCCTTTTATGTTTGGGGTAGGTATCATGTGACTGGTAAAATATTGATAAAATTGTTGTAAACTTGTGTGTTAAGCTGTTGTAATATAGAATAGTCTTTTCATATTGCTTTTTCCAATTTTGTATGGTTTCTTCGATTAAGGTCTAACGTTCGATTCCCATCTGTTCAACTCTTTGGATGTCTTTGTCTTTCGGAAAAAAGTACAATAATAATTTAATAAAGATGTTTAAATTGTGATAAAATTTAAAGGACCATCTTAAAAAGTGACATTAAGTGGATGATTAGATTGTCAAACTTTAACTCCTAATGACTTTGACTTTGTTCTATTTTTGGACCATGGATTTATTAGTGGACCTTTCTTTATCTTCAACAAAGGTAGGGGGCCTAACACGTCATAATAAAGCCTTGTTTTTTTTTGTTAGTTGATTTGTCAAATATCGACATTGATATTGATATTGATATCGATATATGTATGTATCTATATAGTACTAAAACCATGTATACACTTGTATAATAGGTCGAGCCGTACACAAAATGTTGTGTATATGTATAGATAGGTTTGTCCAAACATAGTGCATATTTTTGGTTAAAGTGAGTTAGATTAGTGTCGAACATCTTGTTATAGCATTAGCACTCATATGTCCAACATATCGTATGACCAAACCACTACATATGTTTCCTTACAGTGAGCTAATCGGGTGTTGAATATCTTGTTATAAGATACTCTTGTGCTGTGTTTGGTTACATTAGACTACTGTGTGGTCTTGTTCGGTTAAGAGGTTAGGCAAGACGAACATTGGGTGGGATGGAACTTGGAAAAGTTGGATATTACCTTTAGTAATGTTACCCTTTTGCCATATTTTTTCTGAACGTTCAGAGGCATTAATTCCGTAAAGTTATAGAAGTCAAGGAATTCCGCAAGACATGCCTAAGTTGAACTTATCGCATGACTAACGTTTTTGTTGTTACGGTTGGTGTAAGTGGATATCGGACACTTAAACAAATACTCAACCTTTCTTTTCAAACAATATATTTTGTTGTTCTTAATTCCTTTCTTTTCAAGCAATTTCAGAATTGGAATCATTCCTCATTACCTCACATATATTTTATAAATCGATTGATGACTTTAATTGAAAGCATGGATTGCCATACTCAACCTTTGTTAAATATTCAAACCAAATTGTTAACGGTCGACGATTTGATCTAGAGTGATTTACAAAACAATTAAATGTTTCACATACTTCAGTTACATTGTAACGTAATGTTTCTCCTTAGAATATCATTTTATTTGTTGTTTTACAGTTTCGAACCTTTCATGACAGTCGGTAGGTTTTTTCCCAATCCGTTAAAACTTTGAACATAATCTATTTCTATCTTTATAATTTTTATTTTTTTTTACTTTGTAAAGTTAAACTAATTACGATAAAAAAAATTTTACTTTGTAAAGTTAAACTAATTACGATAAAAATGGACGGAGCTAGAATTTTTTTGTGGAGTGCAAATTATGGGGGTAAATTACCTAGTCGGTTTCATGTGTTTTGTTTAATTGTTTATATTTATCGGATTGACTTTTGTTACAGCGAAATTCTAAGTAATAGAAATCAGTATGATGGAATATATAGAATAGATTGAATGATTTTAACAAATAAGTCAGGATGGCCGAGTGGTCTAAGGCGCCAGACTCAAGTTCTGGTCCTCGTATGAGGGCGTGGGTTCGAACCCCACTTCTGACAATTTCTTTTTTTACCTTCATTCCAAAATGTTCATATAAATTTTCATTTAAATTCGACACAAAATAATTCATGTTTTTAGGATATTCAGATTCAAAGTTACTTGTTTGCTTATTAATATAGATTTTAAGAAGAAAATGAAGATCATGTATCTTGTATAGTTATGATTTGCATACAACAATCATATATGGATGATATATATCCCAAATTGACGTTAATATGTTTTTGTTAGAAGCCGGAAACATCCTACCTACTTGCATAATCCGAAAATCCGTTTCCCACAATCACTATCATCATTTTCACTATGAAATATTTTACGACTTGGTGGTCGAATTTCTGGATAGAGGAAATCATCATTAGTTCTGGGACCACTTATTCCACCAATAATAATGTATTATATTTCTTTATGACTATAAAATTTCTTATTATCTTTTTTGTAATTACTAGCCATGCGTCCGTACTACACGACATTAACAATAAAGTAGAGGAATGATAATTAAACTTGTAAATGTTAACCATCAACCTAAAACGATCTGATCACAGTATTTAAAAATCAGGTGCTATAAGCGTAAACGAAAAAACAAAAAACAAAATATTAGGAGGGTGACAACATCTCGATCCAAGTTGATTCTTAAACTTGGCAACTTTACTTTAACCTTTACCTAATTTGTGTTGTTATATAACAACTTTGTCACAAAAAAACAATGTTCAATACGTGTAATTCATCTCACCTTTTATAATCTATTTGACCATTAAAGCAACCAATAGTTGACTCCAACTGCTCCAATCCAAGGTCATTTCCGTAATTTCCATCTAACTCCCCTTCAACAAATTTAGACCAATTAGCGACTAATTTCCTCAAACCCCACTCATTTCCGCCGTCGCCGGCGTTCCGCAACCACGCGCTGCCGTACTCCGCCTCATCAAGATCGCCTTACACCAGACCATGGAGGAATCATCGGAGAGACTAGAATCGGAATCACCAACGGAATTGTCAATGGAAATCGATCCGTCGGTAAATGGAGAGGGTAATGTGACAGCTGATGATTGGAGGAAGGCGTTGAATAAAGTTGTCCCGGCGGTAGTGGTGCTTCGTACGACCGCTTGTCGAGCTTTCGATACGGAGTCTGCTGGTGCAAGTTATGCTACGGGGTTTGTGGTTGATAAGCGTAGAGGAATTATATTAACTAATCGCCATGTCGTTAAACCCGGTAGAATGATTACTACTTTATATATATATTGAAAAGAAGTATTAGTATTGATTCTAGAGAATATGATTCTTTTTTTGTTTTAAAAATGTGATTTTGTTTTGATTGTATATTTTGTAGGTCCTGTAGTAGCAGAAGCTACTTTTGTGAATCGCGAAGAGATTCCTATCTATCCGGTATATAGAGACCCGGTGAGTTTCTTATTTATACTTATTTGGTTGGTGTGACAACTTTGATACCGTTAGGCTAAAAGAATGTCGTGATATTCTCTACAAGAATTTTTGTTATAAAGTTATAAAGTTTGAATCTTTGTTGTTGTTTGGGTCTTAGCAGTTTGCTTTTGATGTTCAGTTTTGTGTAAAAAGTCAGGTTAACTGATAAAAATTTAGATGAATAACAGAATAATAAGCAGTTTCGTGATCAATCTCACTTCAGACGCGTGATTGAAAGCGTTTATAGTTTTTGCTTCAATAAATGACTGAACTACTGAAACAATGCTAAAATTTAAATCTTGAACTTGTTGTGTTATATTAATATTTTTTTTAATCATTAAGCATTGTAAATCTAAATATTTCTATCTGTACCTCAAGGCGTCATCTTTCGTAATTTATTTCCGTCTTTATCATAACCATCACCATATTTCAGGAGTACATTGTCATTTTGTTATTATCTAGGTGCTTCCTTCTGTTGTCATGTTAACGAATTCAAGTGGAGTCATTTTCTCAAAACATGTTCGATATGTTCAACCTTTTTCCCTTGCCTGATAGCACATTAATTATAAACATGAAAACCATTTTTGTGAAAAATAAATTTGAGAATTTCAGACATGCTGACCCACGTTCTTGGATTCATGCCATTTTGCTGAATTTATCTGTTCAAGAGCCATTTTGTGCATGATAACAATACTATGTTTTTGAAATTTTAGGTTCATGATTTTGGATTCTATCGCTACGATCCTGCTGCTATACAGTTCCTGAGCTATGAAGAGATCCCGCTTGCTCCTGAAGCTGCTTGTGTTGGACTGGAAATTAGAGTTGTTGGTAATGATAGTGGAGAGAAGGTATATTAACATTTGGAGCTAATCAAGTAAATCAAATTTGATACCTATGTAAATATATGTTTATATACCTGATCTTTGTTCTCACAAATTGAAAAATACATATACATAATACTTTTTGTCAATTTCCTTATTGTTGCAACTTTGCTTTGCATTTCTGTCTGTGATTGTGATGAGTTTCTTCAAATAAAGTTGCATAATAAGATGCTTCATACACTCCTACCATTTTCCGCTTTATTTCTTTAACTCTATACCATTTTCACTATATCAAGTCATATCTTTGGCTGTGCTAATTTAATTTCATTTTGAAACTTACAGATCTCTATTTTGGCCGGTACCCTTGCTCGTTTGGATAGGGATGCTCCGCATTACAAAAAGTATGCTACTTTACTGTAATCACCATTTCTGTATCACAAATTTATCTTGGTAGTTATGTATTCAAGTGGGTCACCATTTTCAACATTATATTATATCTAGCTAATTTTTTTGATACATCTTGCTTTCTCTCACATAAATTTAATTTAACGGCACTATGATCGATGAGTTAGTTGTATATATTTATATGTTATTCACTTGTGTATCAGACTTAGGTGGCTGAAATGATGTGGTATAGTCTTATAGAATTTAGTGATGTCATCACTCTCAATTTTATCTCCTCACCAATTATATCAAAGTATTTCTTCGGATTTACATTTCTGTCCTGCCCATCTTAAAAAGCCCACACCACAACAATAGTTTATTTTTTAAGGATTTTTTACAATATGTAATAATAACTTAAAGAAATGATTGCAAGCCTTGTTGCCATTCATCCCGTTTTAACAATAACACCTTTTCTTGCTGCAGGGATGGCTACAATGATTTCAATACATTCTACATGCAGGTGAGCTTTTTGCTATAACCGCTATTAGTTTTTGGTCCAAATGGTTGATAAAAAAGCAGCATGACGTATTTGTAAAGATGGCAAGCTGACAACATGGTTGTGTTGGGTAACACGTCAAAATTGGTGGAATGGGTTGACCCAACAACAATTTTGTGGCCAACTTATTTGGTTTTATAAATAATATGTTTATTTAATATGATTGCAAAATTATATACTAAAATTTTTACCAAACATTTTTATTAATAAAGTGACTTGGGAAGTTGTAACTTGCGAGCATCATAATACAGTAATACACCTAGGACAAGCTTTGACCCATTCGATCCATTTGACCCGTAACCCGTTCCATTTAGGACAACCCATTCGATCCATTTGACCCGTAACGCTTTCCATTTTCAGTTCTGGTTTTAAACTTCAAACATTTCTTTTTTTAGCAAGTATTAAGTTTTTAAACAGTGAGAGATAAAATATAACCCAAATCAACGGATTTCAGTGTAAATGGGTTGACATTCCACCGCTTCATACTTGTATACAGTCTTGTCTATTTATGATATTAGTCTGTTTATTGCTGTGTTTTCTCCAAGTAGTTTGGATATTTAATTTAAGTTTTGCCTATTCCTGGACATTGGGTTTCACAATAATCTTTTGCTTAAAGATACTTCAGAATATAGTATACAATCAACGCAAGTAACTACTCATTGGACTAAAAAAAATATGCGGAAATAGCCTAGGACTATTTTGCTTATTAGAAACTGGTTTCATGACTACAAGAATGGTAATATTGCAGAATGGCCTTGTAAAACTTGACATCTTTTTGTAGTAGACTGATAGATTTTGTAGAACTGTAGCTCTATCTTCTATTACTTGGAAATTGTTTTCTTTTCTTAAAAGACAGATTTCACGTGCTAAAAAAAATGTTGTTTTGTATTTTTTTTTTCCTCAATAGGCAGCTTCAGGTACTAAAGGTGGTTCAAGTGGTTCCCCAGTCATTGACTGGCAAGGACGTGCAGTTGCATTGAATGCTGGCAGCAAGACTTCTAGTGCTTCAGCATTTTTCTTCCCTTTAGAACGAGTAAGTACAACCAACAATGCCAATCGTCCTTCTGTTGCGACTAAATTTAAAAATCGTTTGTTGTGTTTTCTGATGCAATTTATTCATGAAGAAAAATAACTTGCAACTTATAATGGTGTTCGAAGAGCACATATAATTGGTAGCTCTATCACAAATAGATTAAGCTAAGTGGGTCCTTAGGCACTTCTTCCATTGTTAAAGTGTGTCTTGCTAATTTTATAAATAATGTTAAATACAATATATTTTTAGCGGTTTTTGGTATTACATTCAATAGCCAATTTTCAGTTTAATAAGCTAGCTTACCATGACTGAAATGCTCAGGGATTAGCCTACCTATGGCAACCTCGGCTGTATGTAGAAAAACCCGTGTCCTAGCATATTGAGCAAGATTCTCGAAATGCTAAATTGTGTTTTTGACTATTAAGTTTAAATTACATTTTTGAACAGGATATGTTATGTTTTTTTTTAAGGAATTAACGTGTCTGAGTTGAATTTCTTCTTTAGAATAAGTAGATGATACAGGATAAGGTATCCTTATAGTTGCCCAAAAAGCTAAGGCAAAGAACATTGAGTTCCCTTGAACTATAATTTCCTTTCTTATTGTCAGATTACCACATATAGTACTATTAAAGTATCTGCATAAGAAACTATAAAAAGATTGTGTGATATGGCAATGCAAGTAACTTAATAGGAAAATGGACTTGTCCAATGATTGAACTTTTTGGACAGAAATAAGCTTACAGTTACCGATAAGGCTCTTAAATAGTTCCCAACATTAAGTTCCTTAGCTGAGAGCATTTTTAAGGAGGTGTTTTAATTTAATGTACTTCTTTTTAGTTCTGTTTCTTTCTTACGTTTTCATTATCGTTTTTTAAGAGGCATGAAGTTTTGAATTTGGAATTTGCAGGTGGTGAGGGCTTTAAGTTTCTTGCAGAAGGGAAGAGATGCTTGTCAAGATAAGTGGGAGGCTGTTACAATACCTCGTGGTACACTCCAGGTTTGTTGGGTTTTCTTTTGTCTTTTACTCTTTTTACAGATCTATTTGACTGATTGAATTCCATACCGACTTCTGATAACAATGTATCTGACATTAGATATCCTTCTTTTTAAACTTACTGTTACTACCATCAATTTCTTGTTTCTTTTATTGTGATTGGCCTCAAGTGACATTTCATAGTTTCTTTTATTGATTATATCGCTATTTCTGAAGTAAGTTCATTTTTGTATCTATAATCTTGCTTTTATGTTATGCATTGTTTTTACTTGCTGCGGTTAAGTTAGTATTTAATTTCACTTTAGTGTATTAGTTACTGTTAGTGCTCATGCATAAATATGATGAAAAAAATCGGTTAGATGGGTGCTACTGATGTACAGTGTACATGATTTACCCTCTGTTCTAAACTATGACAAAAATTTACGGAGTACAAAATTACAGTTATATGGTTGAATATCTGAAATGACGTCCTTTGGAAAATTGAGAAACGAATAGAGGTGAATTTCTAGGTTTAAACTTTAAGATTTTGATGCATGAGCATAAGAGGATAGCAGATGACTGGTCCAATTTCTTTTCACATCTATTTAATTTCAAGTTTTGTAGTGTTTTTTTTTATCTTTACAAGTGTATTATGACGGTTTTCTGTGACTATTATGTTCGTTCATCATTGGACTGTTGAGGACTCACTGCTGTATGATATATCTGATATAGGCAACCTTTGTCCACAAAGGTTTTGATGAAACACGGCGGCTTGGTCTGCAAACTGAAACAGAGCAGGTATGTGATTTTCATTCAACTTTATCTGTTTTTCTCTTGGAAACAATATGTTCCATTGCCTTATCTGATCTATTTTCGGATTAGTTGGTTCGCAATGCATCTCTGCTAAGTGAAACTGGGATGCTTGTCGTTGATTCTGTGGTAAGTCTCTTTCTGTTTCTGTTGTGAAACTACTATCTACAGGTTTACTGTATGTTTACGGCTGATGTCATCATGGTCATGCTGTAGGTGCCAGGTGGACCAGCTTATAAACATGTGGAGCCAGGGGATGTGCTTGTTCGCATAAATGGGGAGGTGTGTATAGTCTGACCATATTTTATAGCTACACTTTCAGTTAATGGTCCGATAGATAACTTGACCATTGATGTTAATCAAATAATATCAGAATATGTTACCATACGAATTTACGATAAAAGATCTTTATTATGAAATTAGGTGTTACTTTTTGAAACATTATTTGCGAAATTGTGCTTAGACGAGTAAGCCTTTTTTGCAGGTGACCACTCAGTTTCTGAAGATGGAGACTTTACTTGATGACAGTGTGGGCCAAAATGTCGAGTTACAGTTTGAAAGGGGTGGCACACCTTTGACTGTTCAGCTGACGGTGTGTGACATTCTTCATGCCAAGATTCTAAATAAGTCATGAAACTGTTCTATATTTGTTTCCTGATACTATATCTATCGTGAAAATGAAAATAATTGCAAACAATCTATATTTCACGTCACTGTGAACTCTAGCAACTTTTAAATGCTTATCAATGACTCATATGGTGATGGCATTCCTGTGCATATGAATCGTAAAGTGGGAAAGTAACCTTTAAAACCCATCGAGAGGAAGAACAAACTGTCTTATTAAAAAGATGCTGCATTTTTCAAATACTAAACATGTTGCAACTGTTAAAATTGTCAATTTTTATTTGACATGTGTTTTTGCAGTCATATATTATTGCAAGCTTTAATCTTTTTTCCGTTAATTTTGTTCTTCAGGTTGAGGATTTACACTCCATAACTCCGAACTACTTTTTAGAAGTTAGTGGTGCAGTGATACACCCTCTCTCCTATCAACAAGCTCGGAATTTCCGTTTTCACTGTGGTCTTGTATATGTATCAGAACCTGGGTAAGTTCTTTGATGATTAACTATAGTTTTTTCTTTTCTGGTTTCTTTGATAACATCAATATGCCACTTTTGAGTTTTGACCATTAGTCTAACTATATGTGTATTTTCCATATGTAGTTACATGCTTTATAGAGCTGGGGTTCCAAGGCATGCCATTATCAAGAAGTTAGCCGGTGAAGACATTTCACGTCTTGAAGACTTTATCAATGTTCTATCCAAGCTCTCTAAGGGAGCTCGAGTTCCACTGGAATACATAAGCTACACGGATCGTCATAGGAGGAAGGTAATGGCTAAAGCTTTCGAGAATCATCACAAATTTTCCTGTTACATTTATGTTTATTTACTTTTTAATTCTCGGTGCCACTTTTTCCGAAGCCGTTGGTTGTATAAATTCTCGAAAGCTGACTTTCTTTTGGCTTCAGTCTGTCCTTGTTACAGTGGATCGCCACGAATGGTATGCTTCACCTCAGATATATACTCGAGATGACAGTTCGGGTATTTGGATAGGAAAGCAGGCTCTGCCTCCCAATTCTCAACTTATATCTTCGGGTGAACAACTTGCTAATGGTGTCATCAACATGGACACTAGTAACTCTGAACATGTTCAAGAGGAATCCGACAATGGAACAAAGAAGCGTAGAGTGGGTGAAGACCTATCTGCTGATGGTATTGTGATTGCCGAGTTGGAAGATTCAAAATCTTCTGAAGATACAGTTGCCAGAGACGATCATGACACATCCGCAGACTCTGGTAATGCTTCTGTTGCTGAGCGTGTAATAGAGCCCACTCTTGTCATGTTTGAGGTAAATTATTCTACGTTAATTATCTATATTATGAAATTTCTGTATAGTTTTGAATGATTCTGATAGAATATTTTCTCAGGTTTATGTACCATCATCGTGTATGCTTGATGGTGTCCACTCACAGCATTTTATTGGAACTGGTGTGATTATATATCATTCGGAAGAAATGGGTTTGGTTGCAGTTGACAAGAATACTGTTGCTATATCAGCATCTGACGTCATGCTTTCTTTTGCTGCGTTTCCAATTGAAATTCCTGGGGAGGTACGAAGCAGAGAAATAAAAAACTAAAAAAGGGTTAATGTTTTGATTTATTTTTTTTCGTGTAGTAGATGAATATAACAGGGTTTGATTTTTTAGGTGGTCTTTCTTCATCCTGTTCACAACTATGCTATTATTTCATACGACCCCTCTGCCCTTGGACCTACTGGCGCTTCAGTAGTGCGAGCTGCCGAACTTCTTCCTGGTAGGAAAACTTTTCAATAAATGGCTGAGATGTTTTCCCATTTTAGTTATATTAAACGTTATTTTTGTTTTGTTTTTTGTAACAGAACCTGCATTGCGTCGTGGAGAGAGTGTCTATCTTGTGGGATTGAGTAGGAGTCTACAAGCTACATCTAGAAAATCTGTTGTTACCAATCCATGTGCAGCTTTAAACATTAGTTCTGCCGATTCTCCACGTTATAGAGCCACCAACATGGAAGTTATAGAGCTTGACACTGGTACATTACCGTTATACACTAATTTTTTTGTTTGTGTAAATGAATCATTTTGAGCCTGTAAAAGTCCTCAGCAGGAATGACCCCTGTCGGAATCGAACAGTAAAATTAATCTTAGATATATTGATCTTGATTGCCAAATAATATTTATGTTGCTGTATGCAGATTTTGGTAGCAGTTTTTCTGGAGTGCTTACTGATGAGCAAGGAAGAGTTAAAGCTATATGGGGGAGCTTTTCAACTCAGGTTCGTACTAAACATCGATCAAAAAAGAAAAAGAATAGGAAGGTCGGTTTTCTCTAGTCCTGTATTAGTCGGTAGAAGGTCATAAAATAACTGATATAACTAAATTTTGCTCGCAGATAAAATACGGGTCAAGCTCATCCGAAGACCACCAATTCGCCAGAGGTATTCCTGTACATTCAATCAACCAAGTCCTTAAAAAAATTATATCAGGTGCAAAAGGATCGTCTCTTCTTATAAACGGTATCAGAAGACCAATGCCTCTAGTTAGGGTTTTAGAAGTCGAGCTATATCCAACGTTACTTTCCAAGGCTAGGAGTTTTGGCCTCAGCAACAACTGGATCCAAGTATGCTTCTCACGTTGCATTGTTAAGTGTATGTTAAACGTTTTTATCTGATACTTTAATGAACAATTTGTTGGCTCTGTTCTCGTAGGCTCTTGTCAAAAAGGATCCTATTAGACGTCAAGTTCTTCGCGTCAAAGGTTGTTTAGCGGGATCTAAAGCCGAGAATTTGTTAGAACAAGGTGACATGGTCCTTGCAATTAACAAAAAGGCAATTACATGTTTTAATGATCTCGATGATGCTTGTGATGCCTTGGATCTGTCTAATGACATGGAAGAGAAACTTGAATTGACTATTTTTCGTCAGGTTAATCAAATATGTTTGTTTAGATTCTCCCTTCTGTCTATATGGGAAATACTAACGACTCGTTTATGTTTTCTCAGGGACGTGAAATTGAGATCCTTGTTGGAACAGACATAAGAGACGGAAACGGTACCACACGTGTAATTAATTGGTGTGGGTCTTTTGTACAGGAACCTCACCCAGCAGTACGTGCCCTTGGGTTTCTGCCCAAAGAGGGCCATGGCGTATATGTGACAAGGTATTGATTTGACCCAAAGTACTTTCGCTTAACGTTCTTTCAGTAGCTTCGACAAGGAATTAAATCTCTTGTGAAATTTGCAGGTGGTCTCACGGAAGTCCAGTCCATAGATATGGTTTATATGCTCTTCAATGGATTGTTGAAGTTAACGGGAAACCAACTCCTAACTTGGATGCGTTTGTTAATGTCACAAAGGTACAAACATTCTCCCTCTTTGCGCTCTTCATTTTTGGTAATCTTATATTCAACCGACTGATGTTTGTGTATTTAATATAATGATGTACAGGAAATTGAAAATGGAGAATTTGTTCGTGTAAAGACAATCCACTTGAATGGGAAACCTCGTGTGCTCTCACTAAAACAGGACCTGCATTACTGGCCTACATGGGAACTCAGGTTTGATCCCGAAACTGCAATGTGGCAGCGAAAGACGATTAAATCATTATAAACCGAAGATGATAGCCAATGGACAGACTGAGTTTGAAACTCGTTTCATGGATTGTTCTATTTAAGATTCCGAACTGATATAAAGGCATTATCTCGGTACTCATATTGTTTCTGAGGTTGGCTTAACTCAGCCTCTAGAGATATTTACATTATATCATGTACATTGATTTCAAACGATTTTATCAGTGTAAAGTGACAAAATTATTCTGAACTAGTTGTTATATACTTATGTGTACTCTGTTTCGGTTTTTAGGATTCTCTTGCATTTTAGAATCATGATTTTTATCTGTTGCTCTACTAGATGGTTTCGATAAATTTAACCTGTCTGAGTTCAAAAAAACAGAACAAATTTATAATCGTTATCAAAGAATTTGCATTATAAACAGTTATAACATCCATCTATTTTCCCCAATAACGAGTAAAACCGACGACATTTGTAAATTGTAACAAAACTATATATAGGAAAGGTTGTAAATTACACTACAAGAATTCCGAAGGTGAATTAGCGTCAGGCTTTCCGTTATCATCCAATCCCCCCGGAACCGAATGCTGCAAATTCTGTAAAACTTGTGGAACCAAATTCCCCAAACCATCATTACCTGACCCAAAAAACTGACAAAAAACCCGAGCCATGACTCCGAGAATCTGCATTTGATTCTGACAAGCATTCGCGTGCAACTGCATCATCTGTTTCTCATGTTCAATCTGCATAGTCACCATCTTCTCCCTCCACTTCATCTCCTCCTCCTCCCACTTCTCCTCAAGCATCATCCGTCTCCGTCTCTCCTCGTCAAATTCCATTTCTAACCTCACCGTACTCTCACTCTCCCTTTTCGCCCTCACCATTTCCCTCGCTTCAACCTCCATTTCTCGAACCTCACTTTCCGTCTCCCGTTCCTCTCTCCTAAACTCTCTCTCCCTCCTCTTCTCCTCTCTCCTCATCACAACATCTCTCAATTCCAACACTTGAGCACCAACTAACCCCAACACTCTCCCACCGATCCCTTTTCGCCATTTCCGCACATGAACTGAACCGGAAACATCACTCAATTCCAACTCATTATCACTATCATCATCATCATCATCCTCTTCATCGTCATTATCCAACTCATCAAACCCTAATCCAAAAAACTCATCATCACCATTCACATCAATTGACCTCTTATTATCCTTCGATTCGAGCTCGA
This sequence comes from Senecio squalidus, assembly GCA_910822075.1. NCBI lineage: Eukaryota > Viridiplantae > Streptophyta > Magnoliopsida > Asterales > Asteraceae > Senecio > Senecio squalidus. The sequence continues at coordinate 21,557,379 of CAJVGC010000590.1, read as the reverse complement.
TATCGCCGAAAACATCCTTATACCTCACAAAATTCTCCCAATGATTCTCACCGTCCTCCCAATTATACTCACAATCAGAAACCCTAATTTTTTGCTTCACTCCTAAATATTGATGACGCATGTTTTGAACTTTGATTGACACGTCTCGCCAGGACCACTTGAACGGGAAGTTCATCGGATCACGGAGATGGTGAACGGAGTTCACATGTTCGGCGATTGGTTTGAATTTTTTTTCTCTGGTTTTTAGCTTGGATAAAGCTCCGGTGGTGTGTAGGTCGGAGTATTTCGTGAGGAGTGTTTGTTCTTCGAGCTCCGACCACTTTTTTCGCTTCATGATGTTTCGCCGCCGGTTAATCGGAAAAGATGGAGGTGTGTGTGTGTGTGTGTGTGTGTGTGTGAGAGAGAGAGAGAGGGTGTTACATTTGTTTGTAAGAGATTGGGTGGGGAATATATGTATAACTAGTCCCTCAAGTTTCATAGATTTTGCATTTGATAATGAAATAATAATTTTAACCGGTTTATTAAACGTAATAGACGTGTCGACCGACCTGTTATGTAACCAATTTAGTGCGTAGCTTTATAACTATTTTTGGATAATGAGGTGGTGTTCAGTGGGAGTTTGAACTCATACGGTGTCATGTGGTGGTTGTCGTCAAAGAATAAAAAGTTGAAGAGATATTTATATATCAAAAGTCTTGGAACAAAGATACATCGATTTAAATATATTTATATGAGTTAAGGTTTCGTATAATTAAACAATTTGATTAAACAAGTGAGACTTCAAAATAGTCAGGATTGGGTTTTTTTTTTTAATAGAATTAATTTTTGTAATTTATTTGCTAATTTAATATCAAATCAGTTTTTGAATTGGTTAGCTCATCCCTTACGTAACATTGGTAATTTATTAAACAAGGTACGGCATTTGTAATTAGAATATATTTAGTTTTAATTTGAGTAAATTACATAGATCGTCCCTAAGGTTTATATACAATTATTGATTTCGTCCCTAACTTTGAAAAGTTGCATGGATCGTCCCATTGTTCAAACTAATTACTCATTTCGTCCCTAATTTCACCGTCCGTTTAATTATACCGTTAGTCTGTCCCACGTGTTAAACACGTGAGGGGTATTTTAGTCTTTTCCCAGCCTTCACCTACCTTAACCCCTTTTCTAATAATTTCATTTTAACCTAATTCCCAATTCCCCAATTTCACTTCAATTCATCATTCAAAACAATTCCAGATCCACAATTCCACTATCAATCATTCACTCTACATAATCCAATCAATTCAATTTCATCCCCTCAGCTAAATTTTTCAACTTAAACAGTTTCAACAATTCGTGAGTTTTGTAACAATGGAATTCAGCTCCGGCGGCAGCGGTGGTGGTGGTGGGAATGACGTGGAGGTCTCTCCTCGGATTTCTTCAACCAGTAATGGATTAAGAAACTCATCTTCTTCTTAGAAAAGGGGGCTAAAGGGGCTGCCAACACCACCGCCGCCGCCGTCCTCCGTCCTCCATCGTTTAGAAAAGGGTGCTAAAGGGGGTACTCTTCTGGTACTTCCGGAGAGGGTTGTTGTTTGTTTACAACTTGAAAAGTCGCGCCTGGCATGAAACAAACCTCACAGGTTCAGAAAATGGATGGGCAACAGATATTCGATTGTATCAAAGTAGCAACATGTTTGCAATATGTTATTCAATCAAAAACTTTCTAAATTAATATTGTTATGGTATCAAAAACCGGTTTCTTTTTGTTAATGTGATGTTTAAAAACGCAGTTAGGCTTGCAGATTATAAGCAGTTAGGCTTGCAGATTTTAGGGTTTATTTGATTTTGGGGGAGAGATATTTGAGGAAGAAGGGGTAAGGTAGGTGAAGAGTACAAAATTACTAAAATACCCTCAGGTGTTTTACACGTGAGGGAAGGCTAACGGTAGCAATTAACGGACGTTGAAATTAGGGACGAAATGAGTAATTAGTTTGAACAATGGGACGATTCATGCAACTTTTCAAAGTTAGAGACGAAATCCATAATTGCATATAAACCTTAGGGACGAACGGTGTAATTTACTCTTTTAATTTTAAACCGTTTATTTTATGTTGTGTTTACATGGTATTTAACAAATTGTTAAAACGAGTTTAGAGTACACTAAGGGGTATCTTATCTTATCTTATCTTAATATATAATAAAAGACAGGCCTAAAATGTCATTTGGCAAAGTATTAACCATTATATTAAAATCCAACTTTAATTTGAACCATTATACATTTTGATGATGTCATCATTAATAATTTCCATTTAACCCCTTTACTTTAAATAATTTAACCCTTATTTTAAATAGTAATCACTTGTATTTTAAATCAATTCTAAAAAAATACAAAACATATTTTTTCTTCAAACACATACACATTTTTATTATACAAATAAACTAAAATTATTTTATTGTTTTACGGGTGTTTTGTATATAAACAGAAAACATATCATATAAAATAATCTTCTTTTTTTTTCGTCTTATTTACCCACATTTTTTAGTTTTTTATATATTATAAAAGAAAAATAAAATTATTTTATTTTTTTACGAGTGTTTTACATATAAACGAAAAACATATCATATACAAAAAATTCTAATAACTCTTGTGATTAATATTTTTATATAAGTTATATGTTATTTGTTAACATTATATATTTTTTGATATAATTCTCCGCGTATTAGAGGGGGTCAATAAACTAGTTTTCTAATAAAAATAATTTGCTCCATGTATTAAATTTAGGTTTTTAAAGATTTTATTTGTTTTTTTTCTTTAATTTTCCTTCATTGTTGTTATTTCCTTGTAACTAAGTGGACCTCATTGACAACAACCTTCGTTGTTTTAAGTTTTAGATATATATATATATATATATATATATATATATATATATATTTAGGAACCATTAGGAACCATTTTTAGGCAAGGTGGCAATTTTGTAATTAAACTCAAGGTGGCAATTTTGTAATTAAGTCAAAATTGAGAGCCAAATTGGAAATCAATTAAAACCACTTTAAAATCCTAATTAACTTTAAATTAACATATCTAGAGTATAACTAGGTTTTAGGAAAAACTAAATACACCATTAGAACAAGCATTTAATTATCTTTCCAACGAGCACCCACTTGATATACTTTTGACGACTTTTTTTTTTTTTTTTTTACAGTGAGTTTCGGTATATACACTAGTGTATATACTAAATATTCACCAGTGTATATACTAATTCACAAAAAACACATCTGAACCATATATACTATACACTAGTGTATACACTATATTCACTAATGTATAGTTATACACTAGTGTATTTATACACTACAGTAGTGTATTTATACACTAGTGTATACACTATATTCACTAATGTATAGTTATACACTAGTGTATTTATACAATATACACTAGTGTATACACTATATTCACTAATGTATAAGATGTATTCTCTATTGAATACATGGTATTCACTGGTGTATATTGTATATTCACTTGTGTATATTGCGTATTCACTGGTGTATATTGTATATTCACTTGTGTATATATATATTGTATATTCACTTTTGTATATTGCGTATTCACAATTAAAAGGAAATTAATATAAAGATTCGTATACATTAGTGAATATAGTGTATACACTAGTGTATAGTGTATATGGTTTAGATGTGTTTTTGGTGAATTAGTATATACACTGGTGAATATTTAGTATATACACTAGTGTATATACCGAAACTCACTAAAAAAAAAAAAAAAAAAAAAGTCGTCAAAAGTATATCAAGTGGGTGCTCGTTGGAAAGATAATTAAATGCTTGTTTTAATGGTGTATTTAGTTTTTCCTAAAACCTAGTTATACTCTAGATATGTTAATTTAAAGTTAATTAGTATTTTAAAGTGGGTTTTAATTGATTTCCAATTTGGGGATTTGACTTAATTACAAAATTGCCACCTTGCCTAAAAATGGTTCCTAATGGTTCCTAAATAATTGTTGGTTCCTAAATGAACCCACCTCTATATATATATATATATATATATATATATATATATATATATATATATATATATAAAACATGTGATTTTCACTGTTATTGAACATGCAATGTTGCCTTTAAATCCGATATCATCTTTTATCGTATAGTAAAAAACTTTCAATACTAATAGTCTTTGGTTATGCATTGTTTCGAGATAACCTTTGAGCATTTTTAAATTAATATAATTTCTCTTTAAGAAAATCATTTGGATCTTCGTTATAGACTTTGTTATGATTCAAGTAGCTTGCTAAACCATGACCTTGGCCTATTGATAACACAAAAATTATCTAAAACCTAACCATAGAAAAAGAAAGAAAAAAAACTCGTATATAAATGAATGAACTAGATTATTGTCCCGCGATAGCGCGAACATATATAAAATTTAAATTGTAATTTTATGTAGATTTTAAGTTATTATGAAAAGACAATGTTATACGAATGATAACATATATACCTTTACGTTTATACACATGTTGTTTATGATTATAATAACATATACACCTTTACGTTTATACACTTGTTTTAATATTTTTTATTAGATGATTTTAAAATAATAATAAGGTAAATCATACTCCAAATTGAGTGATTTTATAAGTAAATTAAAATTTTGTTTTTATTTTAGTTGAGATGAGAATTAAAGAGAGAATGTTATTATGTATTGTAAGAGGGTGTAAAATGAAAGTAGTATTTGATGACATCATCAATTTGATCTAACGGTTGAAATAAAAAAAGTTAATCCATTGAAAGGCTCTTATTTCGCCATGTGTCATTTAAGGCATTTTTTTTTATTATATATTAAAGATTAAATATTTTATATATATTTTTAACATTTTTAGTTTGATCATATTTCTATTTAATGCACGTATAACTTAACTATTTAATAGTGTGGTATGATTAACATTTTCTAGTTATAAAAATGAGTTTGAAATCAACCAACCAACCCCTTTACCCTAAAATCTTCATATTTGGGTCACTACACACTACCATTGACTGCCTGAATCTCTACTCCAAACTAAAAAATTCTCTAATTTTTGGTTTATGATTATTAAATTACAAAATTCATTATTATTTTCTCAATCAATCAGTAAATCATCATCATCAATTCTCAGGTAAACAAGTATTTTTTTAATCCATACATTTTTATAGATATATACTCACTGTACGTATTGTTTGTTATTAAAGGTGTTCGAATTCGAAATTAATAACAATGGCACCTCCAATTTTATCATTAGCTTTACCCTCCGAAACGGGTCGGGTTCTCAGTATCCAATCCCACACTGTTCAGGTCCGAATTCACTCTTTTCATATTCTCATTTAAATATATGCATTAAAAGTGTAACACGTTTTGTTATTGTGTGTGTCTAACTCTCACAACATATGTTGTGTGTATTCAACTCTTATTTTTTCATAAATGATGTGTGAAGCGGAATTTTTTTGAGAAATTCCCAATGATTAAACACGTTACACGTTAGCAAAATTCCGGTCTCATCATTTGTGAAAAAATAATAGTTGATTACACATAGTAGAGTTTCTGAGACTTGGACACACAATAACAAAACGGATAAAGCTTGTTACACTTATATACGTATGTGTGTTAATTATGTATTGTGTAATAGGGATATGTTGGTAATAAGTCAGCTGTTTTTCCGCTTCAATTATTGGGTTATGACGTTGATCCGATTATGTCGGTCCAGTTCTCAAACCATACAGGTAAGCGGAATGTATTTACTTTTGTTAAAAAACGCGAGGATTGAATCTGTTTATGGTTTAGTAACAGTAGGATTATGCAGGGTACCCGACTTTCAAGGGACAAGTTTTAAACGGAAAACAGCTTTGGGAGTTGATTGAAGGTTTAGAAGCTAATAATCTGTTATACTATACACATTTGCTGACAGGTATATGCACGGTGTTAATTTCTTTTTCGGTTTTCTGTCTGTTCTTAAAATGAAAAATAATATCTTATTTTTATGGTTTTGGGTGAATTATGAACGTTATTCTTGATGTGTTTTAACAGGTTACATTGGTTCAGTTTCTTTCCTGGATACTGTATTAGAAGTAGTTAAGAAGCTTCGCTCCATTAATCCGTCACTTACATACGGTGAGTGCATTAACCGATATGGTAATAATAATTAATTTACAGTTATAGTAAGTCGCAGATGTCAGCTTTTCATATGCTGTAATTAACTGTTTTACTTCATAAAATACGAGTTACGGTAAGTGATTGAGTCACGTGTATACATCAACCATTAGTCCCTAGGAATTTGCCACTTCCCAGTAATTCAAAAGCATCAATTTGGTTAACATGTATCGATATAGGGTGGTCATGAAGTTGAAGAAGTAGCACCTATTCCATCTTATCTATGCAACAGATTATAAAGGACGTTTCATTTGCTTTGAACTTGCCATTGGAAATTACATGTATGGTACTACTGTGATCTATTCCTTTCTAGAAAGTTATTCGAATTGATTTGTGGAAGTCTAAAGATCAGTTTAAATCCTTCCCTCATTAATATTTGCAACAATTAAGAGTCGTTATCATAACAAATCTCTAATTTTCTTCCTTCTATATGCAACCTCTTATTTATGAAGTGGACAGTGATTTATACTGGCCGGACTCCCATAAATTACACTCTGTTTAAATAAAATAACCGATGAAGTTAGCAGTCCTGTAAACGTTGCCTTAAGCACACCTTTAGAATCTGCCATGTGAATTAGCGCTTTCTTAGTCCTGCTAATTTTATAAACTGTATCTGAAATGTGTTTCACGTCGTGGAATTGATAAAATATTATTTTTTAGTATATATGACAGACATGAGAAGGATATGTTATCTTTATAATTGCAAATTCTCTTCTATTTTTGCTCAGTGAGTTATTAAGTCAAGGGGCTTTTCTAAAGTATATAATGTCTGTCATTTTAATGTTTTCCGTTCTATGGCTTGTCAGTTTGTGATCCAGTGATGGGTGATGAAGGAAAGCTTTATGTCCCTCAAGAATTGGTGTCCGTGTATCGTGAAAAGGTTAGCCTCTTGATACCAACTGATTTCAAGGACCACATGTACTGTTTTCATATTCATCAAACGCGTCTGTTTTTCAAACTTCTGATGAGATATCAAAAATACCTACGTGTATGTTTAATACTTTAATTTATCGCCTAGAATATAGTGCCATATAATTTAAAAAACTGCCAACATGAGAAAAAGATTCACAGTTTTTTGTTTGTGACTCAAATTTCATGCTATATAATTACTGGATCTCCCGACAATCACACATCTAGTGCTAAAATGCTTTTCCCTTATTACGGTTATATATGACACACGTTTCAGAAAGTATTTTACTTCTCATATCCACTCATTTATTCATATTCAAGAATGGCAACTCTTTTGGATAAACTTGTATGGCATTGAATTAGGAGATCGGCAGAATCGCCCACATGAATAAATTAATCGAGTGAAAAATAGAATTTAAGTGACTTATCCTGTCATACAATAATCATTACCTCTTTCCATGCGTCTTTTGTAGGTTGTCCCCGTTGCTTCAATGTTGACTCCTAATCAGTTTGAAGCTGAACAATTGACTGGATTCAGGTACTCAAACCATCCTATTCGTCTGTTGATTGACAGAGTCTTATTAGACTTCTAACGGAGTTCCTTTTCTGCAGAATTGCATCTGAACAAGATGGACGGGAAGCATGCAGGCTTCTTCATGCAGCTGGTCCATCAAAGGTTCTGTCTCTCTTGATTTTAGTACTCGAATTGTTGTAGCTCTGTAGGCTTCGAATTTTGTTCCTATACCTAGTTAATTAAAAGTTAGTTTTTAGGTTTCTTATATACTTTCATTCTCAGGTTGTGATAACAAGCATATCCATAGACGGGAATCTTCTTCTGATTGGAAGTCACGAGAAAGAAAAGGTACACATATCCATTTGGTTCAGATGTATCTTAAGTTTCTGCTCTTTACTTTGATCTGACTTGTAACGTTAATAGGGCCAGTCTCCTGTGCAATTCAAGATCGTGATCCCTAAAATACCTGCATATTTCACGGTATGGTTTTTTTTACCCCTGAATCCTGCAGCTATTACAACATATTATAGTTCATTATGGCGGTTGCCTGATGTTACCATCGTTGTGCTTGCAGGGGACAGGAGACATGATGACTGCATTATTACTTGGTTGGAGCAATGTAATGCGTAAATATTTATGCCAATTAGTTACCATTTGCCTTTTTATATTATTAAAATAACGCTTCTTATAATATGTCTCTTTGTTTCCCAGAAATATCCAAACAACCTTGACAAAGCCGCAGAGCTTGCTGTATCAAGCTTACAGGTAATTTTCCCAACTATAAGATATATATTTTATCATCTTGAAACTCTCATACTTTGTGATTGCTTATGCATGCATGTATATACTTTGTCTATGAAGTAACGTTTAATATCTGTTTTCATGTTTTCTGCGTGTACATATTTTTTTCTTCCCGAAAGTCTCATATTTGTCTAGGATTGTATGCACCCATATATCTTTGGATAGTTTGAATTATCTCCTGTGCATAATATTAATGGTGTTTGATTGGTGTAAAACATTTACAGGCAGTTCTAAGTAGAACATTAAAGGATTACGAGGAGGCAGGGTATGATCCGAAAACAAGCAGCTTGGAGATTAGATTGATTCAGAGTCAAGATGATATTCGAAACCCAGAAATAAAATTCAATTCTCAGCTATACGATTAATTGGTTGTACAACTAAGTTCCATATGATCACAAACTTTTGTTATACAAAGGTAAAAGGGGCCTACAATTATGTAATGAACTCTAGTTTTTTTTTTCTTTCCCTTCTTTGAATCCGACTAGAATTTTCATATATTTTGTGATTAATTTTAAGTTATATTGTCATATCGTACATTTGTCACTTCGGCATATCCATTTCAAAATCTTCTTACTCTTTTCCCCACATTGTGTTAGTTTCAGATTGTTTTTAGGCCATTGAGTCAGAACGTTACTAATTCAACCCACTTGATGTCCCTTGTCCGTAATGAGCGAAAGACTCTAGAAACCTCATGAATATTCATGCATAATCGAGAAGATGAAAATTACATTTATCTTAATAAATATCTCTTACAGAATCGAGTATATTACTAAACCTAAATTGTTTTGTATTAGTCTAAATGGTCTAGATCTAGATAAATTATTAGAATTCCGATACCTTAATCTAGATGTTTCTAAAAGGGTGAGTCTTATGTACAAATACCCAAACCCCATAATTTGTAAGCCATCATGTATAAACTATAAATGTAAATAATACGCCCAACTGGTTAAAATTATATGTTACATGTCAACTATCAAGAACTGGGGATCTATACTAATCCAATGCTGCATACTATTTGGTAATTAGGTCTTGATGGGTTTGGAATGGACTGGTGTGGCTTTATGGGAAATTAAAACCAATTTCCATGAAATTTGTGTGTATGAGCTTTGGGTATTTGGAAAAGATAGTCACATCTACTTTATCACTTCCAATGAGGTTTGAAACGTTTAAATCCAAGACTTTCTTCGGAACATAAACCCTTATCAAAGTGGTTATTAGTCTCTTCCCTTGTTTATCAAGGTCACAACTAAATCGGCTTGAAATACTTTATTTCTGATTAAAATAATATATCCGAGAAATCCACTAGATTATAGATTATTTAAAGTAAATAAAACAAACTATTTGATTGAATCTAAATGATTCAGTCATCAAATCTATTTAAAAACAAAATCAAAGTGAATGATTCTCTTATTAAATTCATAAAAATAAAAAAAAACTCTCTGAGTAGACAACTTTTCAAAATCTCCACTTATGCCCACCCAGTGAAGGTATAATTCGGGTTATCCAAAAACTTAACAAGGGAATTCATAATACTAGCCGAACGGAATATTTGAAAAATAAGACACCGACTACCAACGCATATTTGTATAATAGAGCTTAAAACAAAGGCACCACTCAGTGTCAAGTCCGACAATGAGGCGGTGTAGGTGGCGCTTGTAGATGTACTCTTCAGGGTTTCTGGTAACAAGTGTTTCGATTTTGTGATCGTAGAATGATATGGTGTATGTTTTGGTAGTTTGGTTATTTGGCTTACGGTAATTTGCGTTCGCCATAATGGTTTAGAGTTAATACAAGAGATATATTTATGGAGAAATCGGTGGATATAATTGTGTAAGGATTTGGATTTGTGTTTGATTGTATTTATAATATAATGAGATGTTGTGCCGTGAGCGAAAAGATTTCAACGTTTATAGAAAGTTTAATTCTAAGATAAATTATTTATATTTTTATTTCTTTTTTGTAAATTATTCGCCTTCTGAAACGTGAATTAAATATATATCAAAATAGGAAACTAGCCCCTAAAACCACCTAAAACATTTCAAATATATATTTAGGAGTATGTCGCGTAATAAATATATATATATATATATATATATATATATATATATATATATATAGTTGGTTTCATTTAAGAACCATGTAATTATTTAGGAACCATTAGGAACCAAGGTGGCAATTTTGTAATTAAACTCAAGGTGGCAATTTTGTAATTAAGTCAAAATTGAGAGCCAAATTGGAAATCAATTAAAACCACTTTAAAATCCTAATTAACTTTAAATTAACATATCTAGAGTATAACTAGGTTTTAGGAAAAACTAAATACACCATTAGAACAAGCATTTAATTATCTTTCCAACGAGCACCCACTTGATATACTTTTGACGACTTTTTTTTTTTTTTTTTTTTAGAGTGAGTTTCGGTATATGCACTAGTGTATATACTAAATATTCACCAGTGTATATACTAATTCACAAAAAACACATCTGAACCATATATACTATACACTAGTGTATACACTATATTCACTAATGTATAGTTATACACTAGTGTATTTATACACTACAGTAGTGTATTTATACACTAGTGTATACACTATATTCACTAATGTATAGTTATACACTAGTGTATTTATACAATATACACTAGTGTATACACTATATTCACTAATGTATAAGATGTATTCTCTATTGAATACATGGTATTCACTGGTGTATATTGTATATTCACTTGTGTATATTGCGTATTCACTGGTGTATATTGCATATTCACTTGTGTATATATATATTGTATATTCACTTGTGTATATTGCGTATTCACTGGTGTATATAGTTATACACTAGTGTATTTATACAATATACACTAGTGTATACACTATATTCACTATTGTCATTTTTACCAACCAACATAATTATTACTATCATTTCTTTATGCACCATATATTCGATTTGTAAATCAAGAAAAATAGGATATACCAAAATGTTTATATTACTATCATTTCTTTATTAACCATATATTACTATCATTTCTTTATTACTATCACTCCTTTTTAATTATGCTGACAAGTAGGTGTGTAAATCAAGAAAAATAGGATATACCAAAATGTTTTAATTATCCTTACAGAAATCAACATCTTCATGGGACCCAAAATGTTTTAACACTTTGATTGCAACGACTAGACCATCTTTCAAAACCCCTCTGTAAACAACCCACAACCCACCCTCTGCCACAAAGCTTGAATAAGATTACATATTTACCGACATCAAACAAACGCCGGAGGTCACCAGTGGCGGAGCTGCGGCGGAGGTCACCAGCGGCGGGAGCTGCGGCGGAGGTCACCAGTGGTGTTAGATCGTATTTCGACATCGCCATGGTTGGATTCTGAGCTAGGGTTTCGAATTGGGGATATGGCTGCTGGGGATGAGGTTGCTGGGGATGAGGTTGCTGGGATTTGACTTAATTACAAAATTGCCACCTTGAGTTTAATTACAAAATTGCCACCTTGGTTCCTAATGGTTCCTAAATAATTGATGGTTCCTAAATGAACCCACCTCTATATATATATATATATATATATATATATATATATATATATATATATATATATATATATATATATATATATATATATATGTCGCGTAATATTAACATTTCAAATGATAATTTCTAGCGATATTTAGGAGTGTGGATTCTTCGAAAGTATGTATAAAAGATGACATTAATTATTATATTAAAGGATTTTGTGTTTTTTAAATTGTCTTTGAGGAATGGGTTTTTCTAACTTGTGCCCTAGGGGCACATGTTAACACCATTTTTAAATATTAAAAGTACAATCAAAAGTATCAAAAGTTAAGAAATCAATAAAAAAATGGTATTTTTTGATACTTTTGATTGTACTTTTAATATTTAAAAATGATGTTAACATGTGCCCCTAGGGCACAAGTTAGAAAAACCCTTGAGGAAATTGTAAAAGTGAGTTTTCACTAATAAAATAGTTTACGAAAGCCGGTTAATAGTTTTCTTTCTATTTTGTTTTTGGCGAAATAAGATTATATTGAAATAGGATACAAAATATTCTTTTGAGACAAACTGCAAGACTTTTGTCATTGACCCTAAGTTAAAACTATTAAAAGAAAGGAAACTGAAAAAGAAATATAATAAACTTTTACTGAATTATTATTGAATAAAAGAAATTTTAAAAATTGTCATATTTTTATTTTATTAACATCAAATATAAAAGTTAATTTAAAATTTACTGATTTTTTAATATAATATAACGTAACATCTTTTCATAGATATATTTAATAATATAATATAACCTATATTGAAAGTCTTAATTTCGTTATTTTTTTTACACTTAGAACACAATAATTAATTGTTATTTGCAACTATAAATTAATTAATTATAAAAGACTCCGTTTACTTTTTTCCTCCCTTCTAAATTAATATAAACTAGTGAAACCTCGTGCGTTGCACGAGTTCGAATTAGGTTGATGACAGATGTTGACGGTTTTTTCGAAACGTGTACGGTAGATGTTACTTATACGTAATATACAGTGTTTACAAAAGCTGTTGAGAATACATACATAGACTGCTGTTTTTCGTCATGAAAGAATTAGCCTATTACAAAAGTGGGTTTGCTGACTTACGTTGTTTATTCTGGAAACCGCTCGCTTTTTGTTGGGTTTACGGCTTCTAATTTGTCTGCAGTGCGTAATAATATTTTGTTAGAGTCGCTATAGTTGTTGTTTACTGCGAAAATTGTGTACCTGTCGTTTCTGCTGATTTGCGTTTGCCTATGCTAGTATCTGTGATTATATCGGCATGATCTGTATTATTGTAGTGGTAGTTGTCAGTATTTGTATATAAACGAAACTTACACCTTCTTAGACATATTTTATTAGTTTCTGTTACCTTTTGAGCATTAAGACAAACTGTGACGAACTTCTAGGAGCTCGTCCACGTGGTTGGACATTACTGCGAACAGTTTTTGGGATATCAAAACGGATCACAGTTACCTGAATACACAAAATCACACATTACAAAATAAATAACTAAAACAAATTCTCCACAACGAACCACTTAAATCAGAGAGTCTATCCTTTCTGTATCACGAAGCGAGGGGGTACGCATTATATCAATATCAAATACCGGTGCTCGGGTAACAACATAAACTTATAGAAGCTTACCTTAGGTATAGACAAAGTGTTCCCATCGCCCTTAGTTTCGTATTCGGAAGCGTATAATAAAAATCCAAACATCTGAAAATTGAAAATGAGACATGTTCAAGTGAAATGAGGGCAAGCTGAGCAGCAGGGGTGTGGGCTTGCTGGACATTTCTCAGGACATCCATAGCCTCGGCAACCTTCATCTTCAATGCATCTGGTGACTCTAGCAAGTGCAATACCTCTGTCTGGTCCATCTCCAAAAGCATACCTGTCACCTTAGCAGCATGCTCGTGCTCAAGCTGATCTACCAACGGGTACAAATTCTCACCCAGCATCTGAATACCATAATCAAATTATCAAAATCAGTTTACTCTCCAGAGGGGTGTTGTTTAATAGATTAATGTAATTTGAAAACGCAATCATCAATTCTGAACACGACTCATAAAGTAATTACGAAATATGATTAACTCATCCTAAAACAATCAGAATCAGATTGCTAAATTCAATGACACGGAACTGATAATCAGATAAGCTACTTCAGAATTCTAGCTAACACAAAATCTACCAATCATTTTCAAATAATAACATAAGTGATTATTTGCGACTCGAAAGAACAGTGATCAAGCAATCATTCTCAAAAGATGTTAAAAGTCAACTAATGTGTACCAAACCTCCATGGTCAATATTCAAAACCAAAGCCATCGTCAAATAATGCATTTTTTTTAAACTTATTTGACACTAATTATTTGAATAAAAATGAAAACATCAGGATGATGTAACATGTTGAGTAAGCGTATATGATATCGTCAAATACACGTAAGTTTATTTAACAATCTCTCTACTTTTATTCATTTCCATTGCATTTATTTGATTTTAGATACTGATTTGGTTAATATTTGCAAATAGGAGTCAAGTATTGAGTTTGAAGTAAAAGGAACCTAAAAGAAGCGAAAACGAAGTTTAATTTGACATGTCAATATTGAACAAAGTGCCCACTCGGTAACTAAAAATATTACCACCCATTTTACTAAAACTAATGTATTATTCAGTTCAGAGATATTACCGTCCTCTGTTGTTCAGGTGGTGCATTAGCAAGTGCAGAAGACAATGTGGTAACAGGTATTGGCTGTTGCATAGCGGTAGCGCTGGCATCTCTCGGAACCATACCACCCATGTCGTAAGGCACAAGAAGCATTCCTCCGCCCATATTTCCATCTGCTACATTTCTACCAGGGTAACGGTACATCCTTCCTCTGGGACCATCTGAAAAAGGTAAAATTCATTTAATTTGGATAGTAATAAATTCTATTTTCAGGACAGATTGGGTGGATTATAGCTTACCTGCGGCTGCATCATTGGTACTGGCTGCTGATTGTGTTGCACGGGACATGTGCCCCTTCTTCCACCAGGACGTTGACCCTGCTGACCTTGTTGGACAACTGGTACAAACTCAAATCCTTTCTCACTTTTCGTATTGGATGTACCAAGCATAAAGGCTTCGTGTTTTAATCTGTATATGAAAAAGAAAAATTATTTTTCAAAATGTATTTCATGTCACAAATGACGGCTGGTGTGGATTTAGAGAGACCTTTTCTCAGGTTGATTGTAGTGTTTTTCTCTAGAAGTCCAGTCCTATATAACTGCGAGATTTTCAGAATCGCCTCCTTGAATTACAAAATGTTTCACCACTCGTTGAAATAACATCCCTTTAAAGTGTCCCATTTGGCTGCAAACAGATTCAAGATATTAATCAACATCACAAAATTACAAGTCTATTGGACAATAAAACATAGAGATGGATGGATGGACGGGTCGGGTAAATAGTTTAGAATGGGTACGTGTTAGAATGGGTCAGGTCGGATTCGGCTGACCCGCAGACACTTTATTGGAAGTATTTTGGAGGTTGTGAGAATTAAAAATAGACCTTAAAGCGAGTTTCAACCCGTCCCCCTTTTAGCTTCTTTTTTTGTTATTCAACATAATATACAACTCAAATCAACCCACTCAGGCTCTCAAATGTAAAGACTCAAAAACTGTGAACCAAGTACCTAACCAATATCATCACAAGTACGCCAAACCTAACAATTAAAGTATATGAAACTGGACAAGATTCAAGTTATTCAAATGAAATCCGTAGAAACAACTTTTTATTATCTAATATAAATTTAACGGATAACATGTCATTATAAGATAATAACAATACTCACCAGGCATCAATGAATTCGTCAACCACCTCAGGCGAACCTTCTTTATAAAGTTCCACCGTAATCAAACCTTTAGACGTGTTAAAAATCTAGACACACAAGTATATCAAACCACACAAAGGAATATCAAAACAACTGAAACGAAAAAAATCTAAATGAATAGTAATGCATGTTCTTCAAAAGAAAGAAGTTCAAAAAATTGGAAAAATAAGCAGAGTGTGTCTATAGTGCAGAAACAAAATCACATGACATGTGAAAATACATAACCGCGGAACTAAAACTTACAGCATATCTAGGAACGTCGGATTTCTTCGGATCTGAAAAGTCATCTTCAACCTGTGGCAGATTAAAGAAACAAAATTTAACAATATAAGAAACAATTTTTCATTAATTAATTGATTCCATAACAAAAGTGAAAATGCAAAGAATCTTGAGCCGCAACTTTAAAAGAACCTTCCCCACTCATTGCCCTTTGGTATATTTGGAAAAGACCGTCTAACGATCCGCAAAGTTTTCTCCCACGGTCTAACACATGAATGCCGATAACACAGCTTAAAGGTCACCCAAATATGAATTTAATATTGTTTACAACAATAATAAAATGGTAGATTAAGAAATTTACAGCCGCGTCTAAACAATAATAAAATGCTAAGAGGAGATTAAAGAAATGACAATTACGTAAATGCCCAAACCTGCTCAATATCATCCGCATCTAGATAAGCATCGTCATCATCAACCGCAAATTCCTCAGCAAACTCCTGCTTGGGGACTGTTACCAGCTCATCATCATCCTAAAACAATCAATCAAACTAATAAACACTCCAAAATTAAACTAAAAACAACAAATTAAATAAAAATCAAAACTTTCCACACAATCACCAAAACCCCTAATTTTCTTTAGAAAAAATCCGATTGAGTAGTACTAATCTTGAATTAATGAGATCGAATGATGAAATTGAGAACCTGAACAGAAGTTTTGATCAAAACTTTAGCCACCACAGAGGAAGACGGACACGCGGAGAGAAAATACAAAAGCCAGCGCTGCCAGTCCAGAAGAATAATCAAGAAAGAAGAGGAAGACACGCGTCAGCAAATGAAAGCGGAAAAAGCCAGGTAAGAAGGCAATAAAGAAATTGCCCGAGAACCAAAAATGGGATAAGAATAGTCGGCCAAAATAAGCCCAATCCAAAAACAGGCCCAAAACGATTAAAAAACTATATCCTGCACAAATCCATAGGTATCATCCAAAATTAATACAGGAAAGTAATAATAAATAACTCATATAATATCTACTATGCAAATGATCACAAATAAGTTTAATAAAAACTAATAAGGTTTTAAATGAATTTTTATATGCAATATAGCAGACTGAAAGTTTGTCACATACAGATGTACCGCCATCCAAAATCCCTAGACCCCACACGTGGAACAAAAAAATTGTA
The DNA here is from genome assembly GCA_910822075.1 of Senecio squalidus. Lineage (NCBI taxonomy): Eukaryota > Viridiplantae > Streptophyta > Magnoliopsida > Asterales > Asteraceae > Senecio > Senecio squalidus. Next base: position 21,540,163 of record CAJVGC010000590.1, on the reverse strand, counting down.
GAAATTCAATTCTAGATCAAGATATAAAGGTGATTTGTAGACATGTGAATATACCAGGAGTCATAGCTCCTTGCGTGTTAGATAGTCGCATATATATGGTGGCCAGGTTAACATCAGATAGAACTTTTCTTTACAATGACAATTTTAAAGTTCATTCTTACAATAGCAATTCGATAAAAATATCCTTGTATTTATATGTAATTTTCCTTTATTAAAATATTAGAAAATTATTAGCTACATGATTAAGTAATAATCCGGTTACAAAAAGATAATATTCGTAAGATTTCATAAATCTTTAAGTGAGAATGGCCTTAAATGTCACATGGCGAAATAAAGTTACTTAGATGGATTAACATATTTGATCTCAGCCGTTTGATCAAAGTGATGATGTCATCAAAGACTATTTTCATTTTACACAATTTTAAAATACATAATTACATTATCTCTTTAATTCTATCTCCACCAAAATAAAAAGCATAATTCTAATTTACTTATAAAATCGCTCAATTTTAACTATTATTTAACATATTGTTATTCTAAAGTATCCTAATACAAAAGATCATAACATGTGTATAAACGTAAAGGTGTATATGTTATAAACGTAAAGGTATATATGTTATTATAACTATAAACAAAATTTGTATAAACGTAATGATATATATGTTATTATACGTGTAACATTTTATTCTAATAATAATTTAAAATCTGCATAAACATATAGTTTACGATCAAGTTTTTACTTTATCCGCGCTATCGCGGGACAATAATCTAGTCTATCTATATATATACTACTATATAAAATATATAATCATTTTGATTTTAAGAACTTAATTTCAAGAAGATGAAATCTATTTTCACAAATCAATCCTAGATATTCAAATCTGGAATAAAAAGATTAAATGAATTTAATAAATAAGTTTTGTAACTTATAAATAATTTAGTAAATCATTAAAATATAATTCAATGCATAACATATAATTACAATAAAAATTAAAAATGATGATAATCTTTAATAATTAGTTAACTAGTAATAAACATATTAGTAAGATTCATAGCACTTGATATAAACATCTTATCTTAATCTTAATATATAATAAAATAGAGGCCTAAAATGCCACTTGGTAAAATGGTAACCATTAGATAAGTTTGTAATTTTAATTTAGACGATTAGATCATTTTGATGATGTCATCATTAATAATTTCATATTAACCCTTTCAATTTTAATAATTTCAATAATTCTTTTCATACAAATGCAAATTATTGGTATAAAAAGAAAATAAAATTATTTTATTATTTTACGGGTGTTTTGCATATAAATAGAAAACATTTTATAAAAAATCTTGTGTTCTTTTTTTTTCTATTTACTCATGATTTTTAGTTTTTTACATATTATAATTATTTTATATTTAAGGTTTTTGGCGAATTACGCAGTAAATGTTTCTTTAACTCAACATTTGTTAACCTAATCATTTTTTTACATGATTAATAGTTTTCTATTAATCTTTTTATATATGTTTTATGTTATTTGTTAACATTATATTTTTTCGATATAATTATTTGGGTATTAAGTGGGTCAATAAGCTAGTTGTAATATATAGGGTAATTAGAATAATAAATACTTAAATTACTAAATTTTATTAAGTAAATGATCAATTAAGACACATAATTTTTTAAGGACCAAAAGACACAATATTGACCATTCATCCCATTTTAATTTAATGGCTAACATTAAAAACTAAAACTCATTTTTCTTTTATTTCTTTAAATTAATTTATCTCACAAACCTTTAATCGTTAGACGAAACAAATTACACCGTTGCAACCTTCTCATTTTGATCTTCAATTAAAACAATGGTGTTATATACTTTTGAAGACACTTTTTTTTGTGGGTATTGAAATTGTAACGATATTAGCACCAATTCGTAAAACTTTATAAAAGAGAATTACTATAAAACGTATAAATTACCAAAATTTAGAAAAAATATCAAATTTTGATGATTATTTTTCCTTCATTTTTTTGACATAAATGTGATAGTACGCATATCACATGTGATAGTATGCATATCACTTGTGATAGTACGCATATCATATGTGATAGTATTGTATATCATATGTGGCAATTTTTGTTTTCCTTCATTTTTTTTTACATAAATGTGATAATATGCATATCACATGTGATAGTATGCATATCACATGTGATAGTACGCATATCACATGTGATTGTATTGTATATCATATGTGATTTTATTATGTATGTAAGATTTCGAAAACTTATAAGGCAATAAACACATGATTTCAACTTTAATTGTTAATTTTAAAATACAAAAATATTATATTATGTATAATCTATATAGACCCGGAAAAAAAAATCAAAAATTGAAGATTTTTTATTTTTCTAGTTTCGGACAAATGTTGATACTCATAAGGTACAATCACATATGATTTGAACACTAAATATGAATTTCAAAACATATATTTGTTATATTATATACATTTAACTAGAATAAAAAAGAAAAACGAAAAAGAAATATGTCAAATTACTAAAATCACATGTGATAAAATTTCAAAACCCATCAGAAAAACCCGGAAATTTTTTTCGTCAAAAGTATATCGAGTGGGTACTCTGTAGAAAGATAATTTAATGCCCGTTACAATGGTGTAATTTATCCGTCTAATACATTTATGGTTTTTGAGATATTTAATTTTTAAACAAAATTAAATTTTAAGTGGGTTTTCAAAATGAAGAGCTATAATTGGGTCTTTTGGTCTCAAAAATTTTAATTGTCTTTAATGATCCCAACGCTTTATAATTATTTATATTTTTAAACATATTTTTACATGTATATATTAAAATATCGTAATTGAAATATGAATCGAAATTAACAAAGTTATAAAATATAGATAAAATGGTTAATAAATAGAGTTAGTTAATTTAAAACACATTTAAACCTTTAAAAAACACACATTTGCAATATCATATGTATATATTCACCGACGTTGCGTAGCACGAGTTTGTTTTTATTATATTAATAAACGTATTCAACTATACCGATTATAATTTTTATGTTGTGATTAAATATACATTTCATGTAATTTTTATGTGAGAAGTTATATTCATTCTAATACCAAAATGAACAGTAATTATATAATTAGATAGTGTATGATTTTAATGTAAATAAAATACTTTAATCGCGTCCAACTTTATGTTATCCCGTCATGTAATGCTTTTTTAATTTCTTTAACAAATTAAAATTGAAACATGAAACAAATATAATATGTTGTTAGTATATTCTAGCAACTAGGTCGTGTTTGTTTCGGCTTATGTAATGAGCTTATGAACTTATGTAAATTTTGATAAACTTATAAGTCTAATTTTCACCAATTTTCTCGGTTTATGAGTTTATCAACTTGAGCTTATGTCTTATTTAAGTTAAGTTCAAATTGATAAGCTTATAAGCCATAAAAATTATACTTATGAGATTATCAAAATTTATATAAGACCACTTTATACTACATTAGCCCAAACAAACACCCCTATTCACTTTTATTTTCTTTGAAACCGTATATTTGTTTAAAAATCCTCAAGAATTTATAGAAATCTTTGGTTAATCTTACCAAGAATGGATGCAGAGACAGCTTTAGAATTAGTGAAGAAAGGCGGTAATCTTCTTTTCCTGGATGTTCCTCAACATACCCTTCTTGGTATCGATACTCAGGTTATTATTACTTTCTATAAGTTATTAAGGGTGTTTGTTTAGGCTTATATAGCGGGCTTATGACTTATTGATATTTCGGCTTATATTTCATAAGCTAGTATTTTTTGGCGTATGTAAACGTTTACGACATAATAAATAGTAATAAACCCATAAACGGTTACATAACTCAAAAAATTTGAATTTACGAAACATAAACGCCCCCCTAATATTTGTTTCTGAGCTAGAAATTAACTTATTACACACTTATAATGAAATGATTATATGTGAGAAACATTACATGTTATGCTCATTTGAAGAAAAGCCGATTTTTCGCTGTGATTGTCGAAAGTGGTTGTAGCAATTCTTTTAAGTACCTTGTGTGATGTTGTATAAAGATATGGGGTGTTAACACTATATGATTGTAATGCAGATGTTTTCGGTTGGGCCTAACTTTAAGGGAATTAAGATGATTCCTCCGGGTCCTCATTTTATCTATTACAGTTCTTCCAACAGGTTACATAACTTCACTATCAGCGTTATTCTTATTATTTTTCTAACTTAAAATTATATTTTCAGCTGTTCTCCGAAATTATATCATAAGTTGTTAAACTATTTTTTATTTTGTGTTCTTGCAGAATTGGCAATGAGTTTTCACCAATGATTGGTTTCTTCATTGATTTGAACCCTTCCGAGGTTACTATTTACTATAACTATTACTTAAATCTTGTATTAAGTATCTCAGCATTTGTACTTGCATACGTTTATCTTGACAAAACCGTATCCCTTTCTGTTTCAAGAGTAATTCTAGTTTAGATATAAAAGTTAATACAAATTAAAGTGTGCACACTTTTTGTTATAAATTTGGGTTCTGAATGTTAATTATATTAGAAATCATGTGACAGGTAATCGTTCGTAAGTGGGACTCTCAGGAGGAGCGACTAGTCAAAGTATCTGATGAAGACGAGGTGCAAACCTTTTATAATTATTTTTATATCATTGTTTGATTGTTGGTGTAATTTTTTCTTTTAAATATTAATTTTCTGTTCTATTGAAGGAAGAGAGATACGCTAGAGCTGTACAAAGTTTAGAGTTCGACAAGCATCTTGGGCCTTATACGCTAAGCCAGTTTGGAGAGTGGAAGATGTTATCCAACTACATTACAAGGAGTGTCATTGAACGTATTGGTAATGTTTCATTTGATTTTAAAAAGGGTCTTGTTTATTTCATTTGACGAGTATTTGGAGGGGATCCACAAAATTCAGAAAGGATGTAAACGGCGTAAGACATATAATGTTTAGTCTACGTGCAGAGCCCGTTGGAGCAGATATCACAGTTATACATGAACCCGACATTCTTGGGAAAGGTCCTAAAACTGCAATGGAGGAAGCGTTGTCTGAGCAATTGAAAGATATTAAAGCTTCAACATCTGATAAGCCAAAATTAGAAAAAAGAGGTTGTTACTACACGAAAATACCCCATCTGATAAAGAAAGCAGGAATTCCTGGGCAAGACTTAACTTCATTGAATCTTGACAAGGTACACACATTGTAACAAAGCACAATATCTCTCTTTTGGGCCAAGTTTAAGTCCAAAATTACTTCAGGTGGGAAAGTGTGCGGGTTGGGTAACGGGTCAAAAGCAGTAGTTTTGGTACGGGTAAATTGACCGATTTGACTATTTCTTTTTTGGTTTGACTCGTTAGAGATAGACCATAACCCAAATCGACCCATTTATAACTTATGGGTCGAAATTGCCACGTCTAAAACTGACTGTTTTGCCAAACATTACTTATATTTCGTGGTGTCACAGAACTTAGCAATTTTTTTTTCTCTAAACCATTATAAAAACATATATCGATGCAGACAAGTGTTTTGGAAAGCATATTGATGAAAAACTACAAAGGAGACGAAGATTTGCTCCTTGGAGAGCTGCAATTTGCTTTTGTTGCATTTTTGGTACGAGCTTCCCAGAATAAACCTTACATCATTTTCAGAATATTAGAGCTCAAACGACTTTTAATGTTTCAGATGGGACAATCACTTGAAGCATTTTTCCAATGGAAAGCTTTCGTTAACCTTCTACTTGGTTGTACCGAAGCTGTAAGCTATTCTTAAACAGTAAAATTGACTTTACATAGGACTCTTTCCAATAATCTTTTATAATTTTTTTATTTATTTTCATTTTGAAGCCTCTCCACACACACAGTCGTTTATTCACCAAGGTAATCTCGTTTTATTTTAACACTAACATTTATGTGTTTTATTATTAACACTAACATTTATGTTTTTCAAATTGTTTTTTTAGTTTATGAAGGTCCTCTATTATCAACTTAGGTATGCATTTCAAAAAGAACACTCAGCGGATACTAATAGTCCTGCCACGGGAACTTTGACATTGTTGGACGATTCCTTTTTATCTGCCGATAGTTTTCTTCAACATTTATGCAAGGTATTCTCATATTTGTTCGTTTTTATACCATTTTGGGAAAGTTTCATATGAAATGCGTGTACTTGTCAAATGACACGACTGATATGGTTTGTTGTTTATGTTTATCTTTTTTGCAGGAATTCTTCTTGCTCGTGCTTGAAGCTCCTTTTGTTGACGGGGACCTTTTGGCTTGGGTGAGTATTCTTGAAGTTATAGTTGTCTTTAATAATGAGTTTTTCATATATAGAGCGGAGTTGTAAACATACTGTATGTATTTATGTAGACAAGGAAACTGAAAACATTGCTTGAGGAGTCTCTAGGTTGGGTATTTCAGCAGGAGAACACGGAAGATGGCATCTTTTATGAAGAAGACGACGAGGTTAGTAATATTCTTAAAGTGCAGACATGAGTTCTTGCAATTATGGATTTAGATTGTTCTTATCACCGACTTACGATTACAAACGAGCATCTATAATAGTAAAATAAAACTAAAAAAAAATCTGGACGCTGTGTGTTTATGCACGTATTTTGTACACAAACTTAACAAAATCTTCTTTTTTTTGTGCAGTTTGCTCCGGTGGTGGTGATGCTGGATGAGTGAAGTTGCAATGAGTTTCCAGCCACTTAGGTGTCTGAATACAACATCAAGCTTGTGTATCTGGTTTATATCAAGCTCGAGAAATCTTTGTTGCAATGCATTTAATCTCTCTCCTCATGGTAGTGCTTTCAGAGGGATTTATGTACAGAAATCTATAGTGTTTAAAGATTGTAGACTTGTAGTCGCTGCGTGAAGTACTAACTTTAGCTTAAATATTTTACATGAAAGTAATGTAGCAAATTATGTAGTAAAGGTAATGTGATGTTCATATACTATGTGATATTTTACTTATCGTATTAGCCATTTTGAATTAGATACTATTCTAGCTTATTTTTTTAGTTTACAAGCTTTATCTATTTAAACATTTATCCTAAACTTTTCTTCGACTTATTACTATGACTACTGAAAAATAAGCCTAAAGGAATATGATAATGAAAATAAACTCATAAACCCGAAAATATTAACTACTATATAAAGTATATTGGTCATTTTTTGTTTAAGTTTTGAGTTTAAGTAAATATAAATCCCAACCATCTATTTTATTTGAATTGATCTGCACCATCCAATTTGTAACCTATATACACTTTAATGCTAATTTATGGTCTTAAAAATAAAAAGTTATTATTTTATATATTTCTTAATATCATTTCTAGATTTCACGATATCTTAACTTAATGAATACTAAGAGGTTACGTTATATCACTAATAGGTGAAACTACAACCATTTTAACTTCCATTCTTTTATGTTACTAAACGGTAAGTTGGTCCACCGCTGCATAGCGCGGATACATTGCTAGTAAGTTAAAACAACCCAAAACAAAATGTCATTTTAGCAAGTAGTGACTGTTGTTTGCAAAAAAAAAAATGGCGCCACGATTCCGTCTGCTACCCTCACTTTTCAAGATTTCAAAAACCTATTTTCACACTCCAAATTCATATCTCAGATTACCATATACCCGACCCGAATCCATTTTCTTCACGGGTTCAACAACCCCATCAAATGTCCAGTTTGCACAAGGTTCGTTGATATCTACAATTATGTTATTTTGTAGTTTTCTTTTATGCACTCCAACTATTTGTTAAAATGCCAGTTTGTTTGTTTCACAGCGTTTCGATTTTACGCAAGCTTGAAACCACCTCATTATGATCTGTTTGGGAAAGAAAAGCCTGGAGATAAGAAATTCCGGGAATCATGGGGAAAAGAAGTTGACGAAGATGATTGTTTATGGACAGGAAGTGAAGACGAAAGTGATAAAGAAAATAGTAAAAGTAGTCTCGATGAAGAGATTAAGAAAGCGAAAAAGGAAGCGAAAGAACATTCTGATCTTATTGATGGTGATGACAGTGATGAGTTAAGAAGTGTTTGGTCTGGTAGTGATGAAGAGAAGACGCTTTGGACGGGTAGTGAAGGTGATGATGATGACGATATTCCTACTGACCCGTATCCTAATGAGAAAAGCGATGCGTATATTGATAAGTTGTTTGAGTTTGATGAAAAACCAAAGTATAGGACTATTTCTGAGTTGTTGAAGTCGGAGGAGGAACCAGAAGAGTTGTCACCAGGAAAGCAAGCGAGAAAACTTGCAGTCGAGAATGCTTTGAAGAAACTGAAGAAAGGACCTGATGGGCGGTACATGAATGTGTGGGAGGTGATGAGCGATTTGGATATTCTTGTGGGCGCGTTTGAAAATATTGTTTCTGGACCTGAATATGAAGAGCTTCGAAAAGACGGGCCTAAGAAACTGAACATGGATTTTTTTAAGGATATACAAGCGCGAATGAGAGACCCGAATTATAAGTTTTCACCTGAGTTGAAACTGAAACCTAAGAGTAAAGTTGTACCTAGAAAGAAATGGCAAAAAGCAGAGTCTAGACGGAGGAAAGCCCGGAAGCGTTAAGGTTATGCTCTACGTTCTTCTAGGACTTGTAAAAGTTTACTTTATATTAACAGTATTTCTATGATCAGTTTTCGTTTAATCTGCATGGACCATTTTTTTTAATCTAAGAGTCCTTTATGACGCTCTTCACCCTGCTAGACATGATATCAGCTGTGTTGAAGGACTCGGTTGCCAGGGATCTTATGATCGCGTAGGGCAAGTAATTGATAAACTAGTGTAATAAAATATTGAGGTGAAATACGAAATGCAAATGATACGCTATACCTTTCGACGACTAATAAAATATTTATTGACAGGAATTTGTGACTGACCGTTCCATTTAATCACCATAGCTATTAATTTGGTAATCAAGCTACAACAATGACTAAACAGCTAGTTTCAATTAATCTAGTAAAATACTCCATACGTGGTAATATTAAGTTGTGGCAATTTTTGAACAATTTAGACATATCTATAACTGAAGGCAAGGATTATAGAGGGATAGATAGGTTAATGCGCATGTTAATCAAGTAATAACTGCTAGCTCGTCTAATCATATCCGATCATCTCTGTATTAGTATCAATACAATTCCCATAAAACAACTTACTAATAATATAAAATTAAGCTAGCGCAATAGTATGTAACTAGTAATAGTGGGCACGATGAGCATGACGAAAAACAGGAGATGCATGAGGCATGTACATGTTATCATGCACCATAGCATTCCCCATACCGCCGTGCATGTTCATGTTCTGCACATTCCTGTTCATTATCAAGTTTCCTGGATGGTTTTGCTGATACATGTTCATCATTGGCAAACTTGCCTGATGATCATTATACGTTCTTATTCCACCACCGTTAAAATTTCCACCATAACCTCCAAGCTGACTGCCTTCCAAGTCGATAAAACCAGAACTGTTATCTCCAACCCTATTATCCCATCCCATTTGTGCATGATTCTCCATATCCATACTCTGTTTCAAGAACCTATCGAAAGCCAACTGTTCTTCTAGGCCTCTAGGATAGCCCGGAGTCAACAAAGGTTGAGTTTTTGGAACGTTGAGACTTGTGATCAGATTCTGTAACTGGTTTTGGTAGTTTCCGCCATTGATCAAACTAGCGATTTCTTGATCATTCGATGGCCAAAGTTCTGCAAATTTACCTGATTTGATCAGCTTGTTGATTAGGGTTGTTGAGTCAACATTTCCAGACACTTTGACTTTTTGTTTCTCGGCGTCGATATCTACAGAGTAAACTCCTGCACTTATAATTGTTTTGTGATCAACTAAAGGAAATAATAGGTTTTTAATCATCATGAACATAAAAATAGTCAAAATACTGACTAAAAAAAAAGTCAAATGGAAGATTTTGAAGACAATATCAAAGATCAAAAGAAATGATCCTTGTAAAACAAAGAAAATAGTTGAAAAGAAAAAAACAATAACTAATATTCAAATCTTCAATAAAATTAGGGGGCTTTTGTTAAAGCTTATTTTTGAGTTTTCCGAGCTTAATTGGTTCCGCTTATTTTTCATAAACCCAATTTTTATGTCTTACGAGCTTATTACGACTTAAAAATGAAAATAAACTCATAAGCCTGAAACTAAGTCGAAAAAAATGGACTTACGAAATAATCCGAAACAAAAAAAAAACTAGTAAGCGAAAAAAGTAAAATAAGCTAAAACAAACACCTCATTAAGATGATTTACCTTGAATCTTTTTGAGTATTTTCTTGACTTTCGACTTGCATCCATTACAATGTATATTAACTTTGAGTTCACACGTCTGTGTATGCATGTAAAACTAAGTTTAGCCTAACAAAACAGATAAGCAAGAAAAACATTGTTATAGAATACCTTTAACTGTAAGATTTGGAAATGATCATTTGTTGTCATGTTTCTTGGCAAAACAGAAGAAGTCATTCTTGTTTGTTTCTTGGTGTTTTTTTTCTACTTTGAGAAATGTTTTGTGTTCAAATGAATGTAGGTGTAAATGTACAAACCAGATAAACAGAAATTACAGAGGTTATGTGTGTTGAGAGAGAGACAAAAGGGAGTGAATAAACTTGTGATTTGACTAGGGAAAGATATTGGAAAAGATGTCTACTTTCTAACCATTTGACTTTTGTTTGGATGTTAAAAGTTTTTTTTTTTTTTTTTTTTTTTTTTTTTTTTTATAACGTAGAGGTCTTGAGTTGAGTATCTTTTGAAAGTTTTTTATTGTGATTTAAGTGGCGGTTGTTTCAAAGTGAGGAATGAGAAAGGAAATGGGGAAAACAATGAAAGGGGGTTAATCATTAATCAGTTTTATTACCCTCGTTTTGTTGAGTAATGGTTTATTGTCTATTAATGGGTATAGTGGGTAATGATTGATTACCTAATGACAAACCAACCACTATCAATTATTATCATTACCATTGATTAACTTCTATTATAGTCAACCAAACACACCCTAAGTGTTATTTCTTCTTGTGAGGATGTGTGGGTTCATGGATTGCATATTATCCAATTAAATGTCTATGTGACCCCAACCGTTAAACTTGCTTTTTGAAAAAAAAGATGTCTACTTTGTGCAATTATCTTTTTGTGTTATACACAAATCATATTTGAATAATTTGTTCATATATAACTAATATAATTTATTTTTAAACACCATCATTGTGCTTATTTTGAAACATACTTTTAAATATACAATCATAAACACTCTCTAAATTTGAAATATATATAAAAATTAAAAAAAAAAACCCAATATAAATAGGCAAATTTGAAGTGCAGATGTTCAATAAATAGTCATTTGCATCTTTACATATATAGCTTCTTTAGCAAGACTTATAATAAAAAATGATATAGTTGAGTTTGTTATTTTGGACTATCAATGAACGGTCAAGGGTTCAAATCCTTTTTGCTATACTTTTATTTTATATCATCCTCTTTTTTTAGTGGGCTTTTTTCTTTTATTTTTATCCCCTTTATTTATATAAACTCACTAATAAATCCTTATAATTTTTAAAAAAATCACTACTAAACTTCTACTATAAAATATAAAAAATTTGAAAATTCAAAGTTTAATTTTATTATTAATTTAATAATCTTTTATATTTATCTTATATGACAATTATTCAAACTAATTATTTGTTATATAACTTTTTATTATAATTTTTAAAAATTATATTAACCTCAATAAATTTTAAGTTTTATACCAAATAATTAATATATTTACACAAAACTTTTAACATATATTAAATATGTGTTTTGTCAAAACCGTTATTTTTTTATTTTTTATTTTTAAATCTTACTTTATTATTTCAATTATTATGGAAGACATATCATTTGTATTTTAACTATATGTATATATTTTCGATCAAGATTTTTTTAATTCCACCATAACACACGAGGTTTTTTAAATCTTAGTTGTTAAACAATTCTTAACCAGAGTATTTTTTATATTATGTGTTATCCTAAAAAAAACATTACTTATTGAGAAATGTAATTGGCACATTTATTCACTTGTCAAATCTTAATAGCTAAAAAGTCCACTAATTAGGCTTGCTTTTCAATCTACAAGTCTTATCATAAAATATTGCACTTTTTGAACAATTTTAAATTGATATTTTTAATACCATTTTATTTATCTAGTAAGAAGCAATTTTTATTGGTAATTTTTAAATTATTTGTATGATATTTTTAGGTTAAACTTATTAATATTAAAAGCGCTATAAGTCTCGATATAAGAAGTTTCTTTAAGAGGATTTAACTTTTAATTATCAAAATTATTTGTTTTCATAAGTTTATCTATTTTTGTTATTCAACTTTTAAATTCGAACTTCAGTTATGTTACTACACATATCCATATTAATAAAATATCAAACTTTCAAAAGCTTTAACTCAAACTAATCTTACCAAACATACTCTTACTTACCTTTCTTGGCTTATAGTAATCACGGTGAACGAATGTAGTTAAAAATCATGGTGGAGGAGTTTATGTCTGACCAAGGACTTTAAAAAAAAATAAAAAATAACCGTGTTACATTTCAATGGTTCGTATATTATACGGGGATGAGTCTATGTTTGAGACGTTGTATACAAGCGAAGGTTTAGCGAAATCATAGTGGGAAAGAAGCATAAGATGGAAATTGAAAGGGCCAGGAATGTAGGCTTCAAGCTTTATGATGAATGCCTTCGAGTCTGAAGTATGCTCAAAGTGCCGACTTCGAAGATATTTTTGGTTTTCCGATTTACCTAATAATTGCCATTGGTTAAATCAATTTCTTGTTAAAATGTCTAACTCCATTTGCATTCTCATCAAAGGGTCGCAAAGGTGGAAAATTTGTTCCGTGGACAAGGGAGACACAAATTGTGTCATTACCATGTTTTCTAAAAAAATACATACTAACCATCTACTGGGAACTGCATATAGGATGGAATTAGGTCGCTTCCCGCTGAATAAAAAGGTGTAAACTAATAAATTACACCTTCAAAACTTGCTTCTATCAATGATATAAACTAGTTTGAACTATAAGCTGCTAAACAACAGAATCGCCAGTGTTTGATCTTAAAAGTGAACCCAAAAAGACGGAGGATAGAGTACTGTCTTTTGGTATGATGAATTCTCGTCATGTACCTAGCTTTTACCTCGAGTAGCATTTCCACATAGCCTCTAATCGACCTGCTGCAGACGATCTAAGGTAAAATGGAGTTTGAAAATTACGATAGGTGCCATGCTTATAGTAAAACACAAAGTGAGTATTTTATACCTATGGTTTACAAACAAAATTGCTTCTACGACTACAACTTTTTCAGCTTTTGACCTCGCAGACCGTTCCAAAAGGCAGCTGCATTTACCACTTTCTTACCTGGCAGCTGGACTTCCAAGATCTATCATTGAGAAATTAACATCAGTTACAATCTTAATATGGGAAAAATCAACAAAATCTGGTTATTGTGCATTGAACGTGAATGCTAACCTCAAGAGTTGTGTGACCGCCACATGGTATGATCAGCGACCCTTTCCTAAAGGTCACCTCATCATTTTCGCTCTGAACATCATCCCCTTTATAAACTCTAGAAGTGATAACTTTGAGCTCAAGCTCACTGCATTTATCGTTCTTTTCATCAATTACAAGAATTCTAGCTCGGGTTCCTGGCCAACCTGCAAAAGCCCGAACCTAACAGATTGTATGTCATGATAACCGATTACACAAGAATATATGTAAGGGCATTACCTTATTATGTAGAACTGAAGCTTCTTGGTCAAAGGATAAAAACGACTCCTCTTGACTTATCTGTATGAAAAATGTTTCAATTTTTTAGGCAACTTTGATGCCATGTAGGATGCATATCTACACTCTTTAAGTTTCACGGAACACTCTGGCATTAACTATATATACCTTTGGAGCCAAAGTAGCTTTTGAGTCATCCTGTTCTTGAGCTTTTGTTTTTGCTGACCCGTCAAATATAAAGGGGAGCTCTTGAAGTAGGAGTTTAGAACCTTGCGCAAATAGAAGATCAAGCAATTCTGGAGCCTGCAGAACAATAATGTTATATGTTATCCAACTTCTACGACTTATATGTTCTATAATTACTAACAAGAAAGAAACAAGCTATCTACCCTTTTGTGTTCTATACCAAAGTAACGGAATTGAACCAATTGTGTTCTTGAAGTAGACGGGAAGTAGGGAATGCAAGAAATTGCATACCTTAATACGATCATCAATTTCCATTTTTTCACATGCAATAATAGGTCCTGCATCCAGTGCACGGACAGTGAATGCCAAGGATACGCCTGTTTCGTTAACTCCATCCTGATGAATTTTGAAAAAAAAATTTTAACCGTGACATAGGAACAGTTTACTAGTTACTAAAAAACGGAACAGAAAATCAACCTGCAAAGCTCTCTGAACAGGAGCTGCTCCACGGTAAAAAGGAAGCAAGCTTGGGTGTATATTGACAGTCCCTGTAAACATTAAAAATAATTACACCTATGGCCTATCATAAGATTTCAATGGATCTTTAGTTCAAATAAAATTAGAAAACAATGCAACAGCACTTGATACTTAATCGCTTTTTTATGTGTTTTATAACACTATATACTAATATAACATGGATATGATAATCTTTTATGTGATTAGAGTCACCAATCTTTTAATTCTCTATGAGAAAGAATCGTGAGATCTTTGCAAACCCAAAAATGCTGATAAAAGAACACCAACCTAATGATGGAATCTTTAAAAATTTGGTTGTTAATATATTTCCATATGCTGCTGTGATGCAAAGTTCTGGCTCAAGTGCACTAAAGTCGGACAAAAATGCTTCCTGCATGAAAGTCAAATATAAACTTCGAGCTCATAAAGGAATACTGAAAAGGAAAAAAGATCATATGGGGAGAGAGTCAAACATCAACCTTTTATATCAGGTTTTTAAATTTATCCAAACCATGAGTCTATTACACATCTTATTAAGTATATTGGTACACAAAAAGAGGGATAACCCTATTAATTACCACATTTCAAATTTAACTTCTTTCATATGGTGCAAAAAAATTAAATTAAACAATGGGTATTCTAAACAAAGATTAAACAATCACAATACAACCTTTGTTTTGCCTTTGGTATGCGTTTTTGTCTCTTCAGAATTCTAATGTTGAACGTTAAACTTCTAAAAAGTGACGGAACTAACAAGACCTAAATTTCCAACTCGGAATACGTTTCTATGTATATCTAAAGGAAAATTCTAAATAAATACCATTATATTTGACACTAAACTTGTATCAAAGTGCAAAAAATCAGTCTATTAACTTTCCGTAGAAACAGAGCAACTATTAGCATGAAAGCTGATTATACTATCTACTTAAGCTCACCAAAACAGTTTGTTAAAAGTTCGACTTCAACACACAAACAAACGATGTTTACCTCACTAGCTTTAACAGGTGTGAAAATAAGATGAGCTGGAAAACCTCTATCGATCGCACGTTGTGCAACAGGTGACGGCATCACTTTCCGTCCCCTGTCTCTTCCTGAAGCCGGCTGCGTAACTATAGCTGCAACCTATATCACAATTCATCTCCATAATTCTCAATCCACTAAACATAAATGTGAAACAAAATCAAATATTATATACCTGAAATAAGGAATCAGAAGCAGATGATGCATCTAGAAGACTCTCCAGAACAGAAGCTGACACCTAATTCGAAACAGATAATACTAAAAAATTACTAATTTTAGCAAAATATATAATTGTTATTAGATAAATTGAGAGAGTATTATTACTGATGGAGACCCTAAGAAGACGAGTTTTTTCTTCTTAATAGGAGATGTTGACAACACGGCGGCGGACGGCGTTGCTAAGCAGCAGAAGCGGCGGAGCATTAATGACGGCGATGATAAGTGCTGCATTTTTCCGATGATATGGTCAATGGTGAATCGCCGTTACCGGATTAGACGACGAATGTGAGGGTGAAAAGGTCATTTACTATTTCAATTTTTATATTCATTCTGAAAAATGATTTTATTATTCTTCGATAATGATAGAGTACTCTCAAAACTCTTTTTAAACTTAGTAAAGTTGTTATATTGATAATTAAAAAGAATACAAATATTAACACTCCTCATCCAAAATTGTTGTTTTTGTTACATCCATGGTCCAATCATTAATATGTTGTTAAAATTTTCGTTAACTTTGATCATATGACTTGCACACGAGGTTATTTTAGTAATTTCCTGGCATTCCTCACACTTTTTCCGCTCTCTCATAAACACACCCAAAACTAGATCTAAACAAATTAACCTCCATCCGAAAATCAAAACAATCCGTTTCATTCAATTATTACATAATTCATAACTTCTCAAAAAATATATAAACTGTTTTTACAAATTTCATAATCTAATAATAAAGCAATTATAAATGACAAGAAAACAAATATGAGAAAAGTTGCCGGAAAATAAACAAATAGAAATGGCATATCATCGGAATTCAAGGAAGACGACGGTGGCGTTCGGTTTAGGTCCCGACAGTGGTGGTTAGAACATGTTTCCGACGACCGACAGTAGGTAGACTCCGACAATTGTGTTGTTTTATCTCCTTCTTTTTTAGATTAAAAGCAATCATTCTTTGTCCCTCTTCTTTTGGTTTACAACTAACCCAAACTGTTTACGAAAATGACAGATTTATCATTAATATTAATATTAATTGGAGTTATGTGTGTTGTCTTGTGGGTATAAGTATGTGTTTTTAGTGGCAGATTAAATAGAGGAGGGGAAGAAGACACTTTTTTATCTCTATATAATTGTGTATGTGTGTGTGAGAGAGAGAGAGACAGTGAGAGTAGGTGGTGGTGATTTATTTATGTAAAGACAAAAAAAGTCCTCGTGTGCATATCACGTGATGAGCGTAAACGACAATATTACGAAAAGTTAACAACATGTGTAACAAAAACAATATTTTTGAATAAAAAGTGTAACTTTTAAAAGTTAAAGACGATTAATGAAATTATGGTCAAAATTAGGGACGAAACACTCATTCCATTATGTACTCCATATATTCATATATTCTATGGTGACAAATGTGGTATTGAAAAAAAAGAGGTATATTTAGTTTTGAGTTAATTACATAATTGGTCCCTGTGTTTGTTCCAAAACAACGGGTCCAGTCCCTGGGTCACAATTCGTTCGGGTCCAGTCCCTGGAGCCTATCTTTGGTTGCACGTTTGGTCCCTCTTCCTAACGTTCGTTTATTTTGGTCGTTAAGTAAATCATGTGCATCACACGTGAGGGGTATATAGACATTCTCTATTTTACAGGGATCAATTATGTAACTTATGAATATCATATTTTAATTTATTATTTCTTTTTCTTTTATAAATTCATAACCAAACAAAACCTAATCTCTCTCCCTCTTTCACTCCAAACCACCATAAATTCAAATTCCGTCAAAAATTTCGTTCCGATTACACTGAAGAAGAGTACGATGAACCTGGAATCTTCGGCGTACAAGGTTACAACGCTGTGAAAATGTTGATACAAAAAAAACTCACCGGAAAACTTTAATCGCCGGAGTTGAATCCAGTTGAAATTGTAAATGTGATAGGTAAAGGATATCACAGTATATATTGGACTGAAAAATTAGGGTTGAAATTAAAGGAGAAATTACTTACACTAATTTAATCGATAATCTGCAACAAGTACTGTTCCCGGTGGAACCGTGGTACGCTTATCGCCGGCGCCGGAAACTGGCCGGAAGTACAGAAATCCGGATGAGAGTGGCGTTCCAGCTAAGTCTCTGTTTAAGCAATTCGTAAATGTAGAATTCTATACTGAAAAGAATCAAACTGTTTTGGGTGGGTTCGTAGTAATCGCAGTGTTCGATGAAAGGTTTTGTTTGGTTATGAATTTATAAAAGAAAAAGAAATAATAAATTAAAATATGATATTCATAAGTTACATAATTGATCCCTGTAAAAAAGAGAATGTCTATATACCCCTCACGTGAGAAGCACATGACTTACTTAACGACCAAAATAAACGAACGTTAGGAAGAGGGACCAAACGTGCAACCAAAGATAGGCTCCAGGGACTGGACCCGAACGAATTGTGACCCAGGGACTGGACCCGTTGTTTTGGAACAAACACATGGACCAATTATGTAATTAACTCTTTAGTTTTTCATTTTCCGCCAATCATAGTTACCTACACACAACTTGTGTAAAGCAAAGCCAAAAATCTTAATTCTTTAAGAAAATAATCGTTAACACAACTAGTCCTTACATTTACACAAATAGTTACAAAGAAGTTTAAAACTCCAACTACATGATTCGGCAACCGTGACCATATAGGCAAATAGCTCAACTCAATTGATCGTTCAAGCATCCATGGGACGTTGTTGAACCTTCAAGTATTGTGTTCAAACAAGCTATTTTAGGTACTAAAGCTTGGATTAAAATGACATTCAATCAAGATGATTAAGTCACAAGTTATTGAAAATTGTTAAAACATGTACAAAAGGAGATTATATAATAGCACAGGGTTTTTTTTAAACACAACATAATATAAGTATAAACTGCAAACTTGAATTCTATATATTCCGAAAACCTCCTGGGTACTTCCAGGGATTATAATGTTCTACTATAAGATAAACAAAATATACTAAAACTCAAAAAACAAATCATTTTCATCATCATCCTATTACATACATTTCCTTAACCAAGAAAAAGAAAAGAAAGAAAAAAAAAAAAAAAACGAGCAATGACTTTTAAGAACCCCGTTACTTGCCTTTCAGAACCAACTAACCATCGTCCTTGAAAAAATGTAAGTCGAGAGATTTAGGAGAAAATGTAAAAAACAATCCAAAATAAAAATAGAAAAGCAAAATTATAAGTATCATACATGCGACTTCGCCATGTACAATGTTTCTTTTGCATCTTTACTCCGTCGATGGTTTGATCGCAACAAAAAAACAAAGTAAAGTGGTTTAAAAGTATCATTTTGACTCTTGAAAAAATGACCTTTGGTATCAAACTTCACCTATATCCGAAGGGTTCCATATACAAACCTCCAAATTTAGCTCCCCGGATGAATTAAGGTACCCAAACGGTACCAAAAGAAAATCAGCTGGTGGGATACCTTCAACCCGACCCGGAAGCGTTTGTGTGTATGACTTTAATCTCAACGAGCTGTTTCCTCTATCTGATACAAGACAATAAAGGAAACGCTCGTTACTTGTACTTGGGCCAATACAAGTTACCATTACAGTGTGGCCGATATTTTCAGTCCCTTTATTAAGTAAGAAAAGAACACCATCATCTTCTGCTTGTAACACAAGAAATGTTTCGTCCATGCCTAAAGATACGGGTAATGGGGAATTATACTGGAAACGCCTTCCGGAATCCCAATGTTTAGTGCTGAAATGATCTGATAATTCTTGAAATAAACCCGTGAAATTGCAGTTTAAAAGAGGGCACGTAGATGGACCCGAGTACATAATTCTATTGTCGTGGGGATTTGTATTTGCTGTATATTCTAATGGATTCTTGTAACCGTAATTATCCATCCGGATAGGTGGTGTGTTCTCGTTCTTGTAAGCAAATGGTACGCTTTCCTGCAACAAATCCACATCAAATATATCAAATTATTTAATATTTAAAACTTAATACTAAAAAAAATGTCGTTTAACAAAGTTGAAATTTTTACCAGGTTTTCATCCTGTCGAACCAGAGTACCGCGGTTAACTCTAGTGGACACTTCTCTTAGTGGAAGCACATCCACGTGATCTCTATCATTTAACAACCCTAGGCCAAGACCTCTCTCCTTGCAAATCACCTGCAAACAAAGAATATTTTTTAAACTTTAAATGGAATTATACGAGTGATTAATTTGTTCAAACCATAGTATCTGGCTTACCTCTCCACATCCATAACCACCAAGCTCTTTCTCCTGTTTTTCCCTCTCGGAAATAGCTTCCTCTGTCCACAAGGATAAGCATGGAACAACAACAGGGCCTGGTTCACAAGTTCCTCCAATTGCAACACTCTCATAGTAGAAGATCTGCGAATGTAAACAGATTAAACATTCCTAGATAAAACTTAAGACGACATCCAAAATAGTTATACATGTATTTTAATTCACCTGAAGAAACAGAAGACAACCACCCACTGCACGTTGTTTGCCTTGACGATACCGGGACACCTCCCTAACAAGTCTATCAAGCAAGAACTTTGCCCAATTGTACTCATGAATAGAATCCATATCTGTCAAAATATGAAGAAACGAAGGACTAACATCTAGCCTTGCCGTAGGGCACAAAAGAGTCCCTAAAATATAAAGCAAAAACGCTCTTTTAAAATCATCTCCTGCTTCCGGTTGACCCAATCTTTCTTCAAGAAAACGAACAGAAATTCCTCGATTTGAAGCGTTGTATTTTTGTCGCAATTCTGCAACCAAGTCATCAGGCCCAGAGTTGACCACATCCTTACCACTAGCGGGTAAACCCATTACAAGTTCTACGTCATGAGGATATAAAGGAATCCGTTCACCACATATCTCTAAGCTACGCCTTATGGTGTTAAATCTTTCTAGCAACCACAGACATAAGCTTCTTCTCAAAGTCCTACATTTAAGATCAAGAAGACTACCAAATCCCATGCTTTTCACAGCATCCTTTTGTTCGGTTGTAAAATGTTTTAACACGTTGACTAAACGGCCTGGAGAGCACCGAGTGACTAGATTCGCCTGCATCATAAAACCCGTAAGTAAAAAAGTAAGCTTTAAAAGATATCATAAAAAAAACTTTCATGGTTTCACCTGCTTTCTAGGTTTAGGTTCACGAGCAGGTGCAGAACTTAAGTAATCATCCCACACTTCACGTGCACGTTTCGTGTATTTTGATTTTTCTTCAATTGTCATCACTTTCCAAGCCTCTGAAGCTGCTCTAGTTGCCTATAACAAGATAAGTTAAATCTTCTTAGACTTTTTCACATGAAACAATAACGAGCACTCACAATTTAAACATATATCCAAAATACTTACAACTTTCAAACCAGAGGATTCCGGATGAGAAGCACTATACTCCTTAATAAATTCCCGGCTAAAACAACATTCACAACCATTTATAAAAGACTATCAGTAACCTATATATCAAAATCTAACACAATTAAATAAAAAACAAAATAAACGAATCCTAACAATCACCTAAAATGTACCCAAGAGCAAGCCGGACGCGGTGTACCGCCTTGCTTCTTCTTTTTCTTCCTTCTACTCCCTTCTAACTCCACCATTTCTTTTCTCTTCCCCACCATCGAATCGCTTTCACTCGGAACCTGTCCAAAACACCACAAGACAGTAAATTTCCTTAAACAAAAACAATCTAGCTCATAAGATTCACCAATTATTCTTTAAAAACTAATAAAAATCAAAACTTGATCAAAACCCTACTACAAAAAAACATCAATTTTTACAAATAAAAACAAAAAAATATTAACTAAAGATTAAAACAATATTAAAAAGGGTAATTGAATCAATTAAATACCATTGGGGAAAAAATGTCAGTTCCGTTATCGAAATTATCAGTAACCATATGTAAATTAAGAAATAAGATAAATTAGGGTTATAAAAAGGGGGTAAGTTGATAAAAATTGGGTAATAGAATTGAGGATTGTGATTGAATTATTAGAGTGAATTACAGAGAATTGAAAGAGGAAAAAGGGATTAGAGTTTTTTTGATTGTGATCGGAGGATGTATTTGAAACGGACCCCATCTTTGTGTTTTTACTGATTTGCTGTGAAACTTTATATAAATGGTCCTTACATTACTACTCTTGCTTCTTTCTGGTTTTTTTTCAAAACTTTTACGTTATGTTATTATGTTAGTTATTATGTTAAGTTGTCTTGTTGAATTTTTTCTAAAAAAGGAAAGGAAATGAAGAAAAAATTTAATATATTTTGGTTAAAAACTTTTTTCGGATATCTAAGATGATTCGAAAGAAAATAAAATATACTCCTTCTCTTTTATTTCCTTTCTTTTTTTCTTTTATAAATCAACTTGGAAACACAACGCTTCGTTTAGAGTCATAATTGGTGTTGGTATGATAGCTGTCAGATTCATCCGCAACTTGATCATCCTAATCGATCATATCCGCGTCTTGATAAACAATGTGATCATCAACCTCTTACTCATCCAACATGTAGTCATCATCATCCACCTCATCTTATTAAATTTATCTAGTAAATATCTCCTAGAGTATATTGATTGTTCCAGATTAGTCTTAAAGTCTTAGTCTAGATTATTCATTAAACATATACATTAGGCAAATTTAGATCATTCAAGATGTATCCTTCCGGGTTTATGACTAGTATAAATAGCCTAATACCCCTAATTTGTAATCAACTTTTTCTATAATCAATAATAAGACTACTTGTTTATATACTCTAGTATCTCTCAAACATAATATTGCCTACTTATGTCCTTGATACTCGGGAATCTAAGCTTCATAGGGGGTTAGAAACTAATTATCTAAACACTAAAGACATGGATTTTATACAAATCTTGTAAGTATCCAATTTTTTGCTAATTCAAATTTTACTGATCCAAATAACAAAATCACATGACAATCGACCATGTTATGACATAGTGAGACCATTACAAAATAGTACAACTTCTAATCATGCTCGGGTTTTTAGCACGAAATATGGTATAAAAATGGTTTTATGAGTTTCTAATGAGAAAGGGTCATAATTATTTGATCATGGACACGTTCCCTTTTAAGGACGTGAGTGTGTCCCTTACATAGAAAGTTTGTGGAGGGGTTTTAAGAGCTACCAATGATCTATCAACTTCTATTTATTTTAAATACAAAAAGCTTTATATCTCCAACATCGAGTAAAAGCCTTTGGAATTGGAATATGCACAATCATCCAAGTGTTCTAAATATTATGTATAGAGTTGATGTTGGGAACACATCAAGTAAGTTTCGAAAACATAACATTTATTTCAATAACTGAATATTAGATAATATGGTAGGTTTTTTTCTCTGCAAATCAAATCATTAAAATCACATCCAATGTCATAAGAATCATAGAGCCGTATTCCAAACATGCCTCAGCTCCCCAAAGAGGTTGTACAAAGAATCATCAACAACCTCACATCCAATAGCGACCGAAACTCGGTCTCATTAGTAAACAAACTATGGTACACAGTCGATAGATACAGTCGACAAGCTGTTTATGTATCTAAATCTGATGTTATATCACCCGAAAGAGTGATCACAAGGTTCCCGAATCTTCGGTCGCTCACATTGAAAGGTAAACAAGGGATTTCTGTCTTTCCATGGATTGAAGCATTGTCGAAAGATTGCCCGTTGTTGGAGAAGCTTAAGTTGAAGAGGATGGATCTATCAGATGAGATCCTTGATATGATCTCGAATAAGTTTCGGGGATTGAAGTCTTTGGTTTTGAACTCGTGTTGTGGTTTACCATTGTTGGTGTTTCTGCAATCGCTTCCAATTGCTTGATTCTTGAGCAATTGGAAGTGGAAAGGTGTGATGTTAGAGATGACAACAGTGAATTCCTTAGTAGCTTCCCGAAGACATTATCTTCCCTTGTAACATTGAATATTTCATCTATTAAAGGAGTAATGGATCCAACAGATCTTGAGCGTCTAGTGGCTAGATCTCCAAATCTCACTGACTCTTTTACTTGGTAATTCAGTTCATATTAACACCATTCTAAGAATCTTGACGAAATCCCCTCTACTTGCACACTTCGGTGTTGGACCTATTATTCAAAACTTGCAAGTTTCTCCTCGTGGGTTACCGTTATCACTAGACAATTATGAATCAATCAAGAGCCTTACAATTTTCATTATGATTAACACAAGGTCAATACGTGCCTTTTATCCACTTTGCCCAAATCTTGTGTATGTAAATATGAGGTTTGTTGTAGTACTTGAGCCTTTTGAGCTAGTAAAGTTCTTACGAAAATGCTCTAATCTTCGACGTTTATGGGTAGTAGATTGTATCGGAGATGAAGG
The DNA here is from genome assembly GCA_910822075.1 of Senecio squalidus. Taxonomy (NCBI): domain Eukaryota; kingdom Viridiplantae; phylum Streptophyta; class Magnoliopsida; order Asterales; family Asteraceae; genus Senecio; species Senecio squalidus. The sequence goes on along the minus strand of CAJVGC010000590.1, from coordinate 21,516,054 downwards.
TCTTAAAGTTATATCTAATAGCTGTAAAAACCTTGAAGAAGTGAAGGTATTCTACGAAACAGGAAATAATGGTGTAACGGAAGTGGGCTTGACTGCCATATCTACCGGCTGTCAAAAGCTTAACTCATTAACCTACTATTGTAATCGAATGACAAATTTAGCCCTTGAAGATTTTTCCAAAAATTGCCCAAATGTTACTCGCTTCAAACTAATTATCTGGAAACCAAATCAACAAGATCATACGACTTTTCAACCACTTGATCATGGTTTTAGGGCTATTGTGAAATCATGCAAGAATCTCAAGAAGTTGATACTCTCAGAACTTCTGACTGATGATGTTTTTCTTTACATTGGAATGTATGCGGAACAACTGGAGGTGCTTTCTGTATCGAATGCAGGGAAAAGTGACGAGGGAATGAAACTTTTAGCAATGATGCAAAATTTAGCAGATATTTATTAGTATTAAACTATGAGATTCTTTTGGACGAATTAGTAAAACAGAAAAAGAAAAAAAAAAAAAAAGTTTTGCTTTTAATTTTCAAACCGCTTGTTAAATTCCGAAGAAAAGCAAACCGGAAAATGCAACGAACGCAACTTCGACCCGTCGTCATGCGTCACCGCAAGCAACGAGTCTTATTAGCAATTATCTATGTTTTATTTTATGTTTATTTTCGTAATAATAGTTTGTTATCCAGTTCGAGCTTTCGCGATTTCGCCGCTCGAACTGCCGGGGAGTATTAGATAATAAGTCCAACCCGAAATGTGGGTTTGGGTCCATTAGGTTTCTGATTAGGGTTTCATTGTATTCCTATATATATGTTTGATGAATGATAATAATAATCAAGGGATTTAACACTCGAATACGGAATACGTAAAATGAAAACATAATGAACTCGAAAAGAAAAAAAATATTGAAAGACAACCTTTTCATCTATGTTAAAAGAAAAACATTGTTCCCAACAAATGATTATTCTTCATGTAAATTCATAAACGGAAACGAATAAAGAAGAACATGGTTAGAACAAAATCAATGAAAACAAACAAAGTTATATGGAAAACATAATCGTTCTAAGAAAGATGTCTTTAGTGAGTTTTTAAAGGGATAGTATCACAATGACACTTTCTCTTGTCAAAGGTCAGTAACACGACAAGTAGAAGCCCGTGAATCGATCTCTTGAAAAAAGCACTTAATGCCCATAAGGTCCTGTAAGTCGACCAGACACATGCGTACTTCAAAGAAAGTATTAACTACAATCTGACTTTACGTTCTAATGAATAAAGAGCACATTCGAGATCAAGAAAGCTTTGATGCATATGATTTCCCAACCACATAGTCAAACCATTGAATGGCTCGATATCTTCGAGAGTAGACCGTAAAATCTCCTCAAGTTTTGTCAAGAATTTCCTCTGTGAGAGAACTTTTCCGTGCGCTTATCAACCAAAGCACTTAAACTGACAAAGGAGTTAATCATGCTTACGACTGGAACCAACATCTTCAATGTGACAACCGTCACCAAATCCGCCCGGTCAACCTAAACTTTCCGTTAGTCAACATTCCGCCGGTCATTACTTGTTAACTTTTTTTTTAGCGAAAATTCAAAACTTGAATACTTATACGTGATTATTTGATATGGGAAACGCTTAGATAACTTTTATATATCGAAAAACTTGCATGAAAGAGATGAGACATAATTATGAACTTACCACTTAATTAGAGAGACAACACTTATTATACAAGACACCGTCTTCATGCAAACAATATAGTCTCATACCGCCAATGTAACTCGGAAAGTCAAATAATGGGAATGTTAGATAATTTTTTGTTCTGGCTAGTTTGTGTATATCTCTGGTACTTTTAATTGATATTTTGAATGATTCAGTCACCTTCTAAATTAATCAGCAATGGTTATAACTAAGCACAGAGCAATGTCATAAACAAACAATCTAACTATAATATAATTAAAATCAAACTTAGACCTCTCCAAATGACATTAAGTGTTAAACCGTGTTTTATGTCGGTTTTAGCATAAACAGCGTGTAATCATCCAAAACACACAGAATGATAACAAATTATTAAATCATGACAATCTAAAACTCATTAAGGTATGATTCAAACTATATATAGACACCTTCATATGCATTGGAGAGTTATCTAATCGAAATCTTGATCTACTTGTTTTACTATTAAGGTGAACTTGTGACGTGCTTTCACATAATCTCCCTTTTAATAGTTACTAACAAATAAGCTACATATATGCACACCGATAGATCATAACACATTGTGATAGCTCTATTTACTAGTTCAAACACTTCGGTGGAACATGTAACATATACACAAACAGATAAACAATGAGAAATAGAGAGATTTTACCTGAAAAACATGGTGCACAATGGATCAATCCAAAAGGTCAGGATCGGTGAACCCAACCTGCAATTCTCCATTTGAGGTTATTATAGATCAGTAACAGTACGCAGAAACGTTTGGTTTCATTGCCAAGGGACAATACCTTGCAACATGAAATAACAAACCTATCCCCGTCACCCCGTGCCACTTTTTTTGGTTAGTTACTGCCAAGTATAGTTTATTTCTTTCACGCTCTGACATGCTTTCAGATTATCTTGCATGACTCATTTAACAGTAACGCACAAAACATAACTACTTTTTCAAAATAGTAGATCATAACATATCAAACGCACCGAGCTTGTCCACCAAAATAAGTCATAAAAACCACCAAAATAAGTCATTAAAACCAAAAAAAGTATACGGTAATTTCAATCACAACCTATAATTTTGCAGTTACACTGACGAAAAAAGAAGTAAACAACACCTAGCATACATAACATTGTTCATACACTGTCAGATTGCTTTCTTTATGCAGACATTTAAAATCACAACCCCATTCCAACCTGGAAAGTCAGTGAAGACTCTTAAATAATTCTTCTTTAGTGTATGTTCAGACCACTTAGCATATATCTCTGGTACGCAATGCAACGACGTAGTTGCCTCTAAGCTTTTAGCAGTAAGTTGATATCCAAAAGAGGTTTTTAACGAGATGGGGCCCACACAATCGACATTAAAAGCATGGTCCTTTTCTTTAAGTTCATGATTGAGGATAAAAATGACACTTTCATTTTGTTCTTGAAGAAACGTTTGCTTTTGATTCCTTTCTACACGAACGGTGAAGGTAGTGTCGTAGGTGAAACGGGTGGTGGAAGCTGCATGGTGGATGCCAAAGTGGAGGTAGACGTTCTTGGGAGAACCGGAAAAGGAACACAGTGGGTAAGGACAAAAGCATGGGACATGTGGACAGATTTTTTCGTGCTCGCTTTTCTTATTATAGATCATTCTTGTTGTGCAACCATATTGAGCATTTTTGCATGATACTTTGACTGATTCAATGACCTTTTCAATAGCTCGGCAACGGTTATAACCAATCGGCATGCAACAAGAAGGGCATTTCCTGTTCACCTTGGAGCAGCACGAGGAGCACGCTATATGACCATTCTCACACTGCAAAATAAACAGAATATTTTACTATAAATAAACGGAAAATCACACTTAATTACTTAAAACAATCCAGATGATCATAGGATTTGAACCACATTGTGTGAGTTTCGGTATAAACATGTATTCATCTAAAATAAGAAGGATGTTACAGCTCTTTTTCCTGATCCTGTGTGACTCTATAACATAACGGTTAACATTCGGGAGGATACACAATTTATAATTGTTACCTAAAAAACAAGTTCCCCGAACATTTATTCTGAAAGATAAAGAATTCCCGTGATTATTTTATTACTCCTAAAGCTCCCCCAGGTAATATTTTACCGTTCACTTAGAAAAACTCCATAATTAATGACATAGACGTCGATCTATAAAATATAGATTTTCTCATGGAGAGACTTACCGCATCAAACCACATAAACATATACTTTATTTGCCATCTTAACATCACTTCTACATAAACATAATATACCAGAAGTAAAGAATCTTGTGGGGCCAGAAACAATAAATTATATGACGGTGATAACATCCTACGGCCACTATATACGGACCTTCACATTGCTTACCAGCGAAGGGCATGTCAGGTCTACGACAAAAATAGAACCATTATATATTCCGTTGTTCATATAGCTGGCATTTTAGCAAGCAAAACCATAGAAACAAACTTATGGCAATATGTGTCTAACAGTCTAGACGCCTAGTGCTGTCTGGGATCATAAAAGATTACAGAACCTACAAAGATAACTATGCTAGTGATGGAAGCAAAATTCTTTGGATGGATGAATACAATGAGATACATTTCAGATTACAAACACTGAAAAAAATATCATTAACTGACAATAACGTGCTTAGAAAAACTCCAAACCTGAGAACATAGACGTTGATCTGAAAAAAAAAGATTTTCCCATGGACAGAAATTCTCTAAAAAAAACATGATATACAAAGTAAAGAATCCTGTGGGGCCAGAAACAACCAATAATATAACGGTGATAACCTCCTACGGCCACTATAAAAGGACCTTCACATTGCTTACCAACGAAGGGCATGGCAGGTCTACGACAAAAATAGAACCATTCAGTTTCTATTGTTCATATAGCTGTCATTTTAACAAGCAACACCTAGAAACAAACTTATAGCAATATGACTCCCACAATCTAGACGCCAGTGTTGTCTTAGATCATACATTACAGAACCTACAAAGATAACTATGCTACTGACGGAAGCAAAATTCTTTGGATGTATGAATAGAATGAGATATATTTGACCTGATAACTGACAAAAAAGCTCAAAGTACATAAATACCAAGATACATCTCCTAGTGGTAGTAGTAAATGTTTTTCCTCCTACTTATGCACCGTCTAGCACGTCATGAGGTACCGTCCTTGTCGTGACATGACTTACAATCACTAAACAAAATCCGATCATTTGTAATCTAGTAAACTGAAACTACATATAGAGTACGGAAATTATATACGCAAAATCTCTATTTCCTTATTTCACTAGTGAAGTAACAAAAACGTATAAAACCGCTCCGACTTTCAAATTTCTTTACACACTTAACACATCAAACACATTACAATAGCACTATTAGAAGATTACAGAACCTACAAAGATGCCTATGCTAGTGATGAAAGCAAAAGTCTTTCGATGAATGAATACAATGAGATACACTTCAGACTATAGCAAACAAATAAAACTCAAAGTACATTAACACCAAGATACATCTCCTAGTGGTAGTAGTGAATATTTCTCGTCCTATTTATGCACCGTCTAGCACGTAGTGAGTTTCCATCCTTGTCGTGACATAACTTGCAAATACTAAACAAAATATCAAGGCACGATTGTTTGAAACCTAGTATAATATACATTAACTGGCAACTGAAACTACATATAGACTCCCTATAAATGCATTGACAATCATATACTCAAAATATCGTTTTCCTTATTTCACTAGTGAAGTAACAAAAACATAAAAACCACTTTCGCACTTGCTTTCACAATTAACAATTAACACACAACATATCAAATTATCAATTAATCCTAACACATTACATTAGCACTCTATTAATTACTTCAAAACAATTCAGTTAGCATATATAAACTATAAACCGAAAGAGAAATGTAACAGGTATACCTGAAAAACAGGTGTAGACAAAGGATCGAGACAAATCGGACAATCCAAAACATCAGGATCAGTAAACACACCGGATAACTCTTCATTTCCATTACTAACAACAACCGATTGCGAAACCACAGCCTCCGGTACCACAGCAGTCACCGTCCCCGCAGTCGCATTCACCACAGCCGCAGAAGATGTCCCCAACGATAACAGCGTGCTATAATCAAATTCATCCGCTTCTTCCACCACAACGTGCTCATCCTCATCCTCATCCTCATCCTCCTCCGATTCCTCCTGTTCTTCATCATCATCCTCCTCTTCACCTTCATCTTCTTCCAATTCTTCTTCATCTTGTGAATCTGATTCCACATCTTCAACCGGAATCAATTCCTCATCTTCATCTTCTTCATCTGGTGATGTGTGCGATTGAGACGGCGGTGGACTATAGTATCGGGGACGTTTGAAGGTGGTGGCCGAAGGTGCGCCGCCGTCTTCGTCTTCTCCGATTGAGAATCGCGCCATTGGAAACACTGGTCTGATTGTGAATGTTGGTGGTGGTGGTGGTGGTGTGTTACTTGAAGCCATCCGATTGATATTTTATATTTTATTTTCACACGCTACCAAAACGTCATTTTTAAACCTTTTTTTAACCCTAATTTAGATTAAGTTCGGTTGATCTGGTCTTGTTTCGACTTATTTACTTATTGGGATTGAGATTATGGATTCGTGCTCGTAAGTTCGTAAACCGGAGAAATTTTGTTTACGAGAGTTTCAAATTTTATAGGCTCGTGAGCATGATAAATAAGAAGAAATGGATATTCTAAAGTATTATGACAAAAGTTATTATATTTTTCCTTTTATTATGTTTTAAATAATTTCTACAAAAGAAGAAAAATAAAACATTTTTGAGGGCTTCTCATCTGAAGAATTGAGTATACACGACGCAAATTTTTAATAGAAACAAGTGGTTCGGTTTCGATTAGGCGATGCATTTGATTTGTTTTGTAAATATAATCAATATCATCGTCGATTGAGAAAAGCACCGCCCTAAAACCGAAAGATTTCTAGTATATAGGCGGGGCCATCTTGTGTTTAGCTTTTGTTTCGCTTTATCCAGGTACTCAAGCTCCTTTTCATCTATGTTGGTAATTAAAAATGGAAGTGACGATCCAGCTGGACTCTATGTTGGTCTAAGAAGTCGTTAAACGTCTCTTGGAGGTGCATGGGGCCTGGTCGGCCAAAGGTGGATGATCTTTCAAGACTCCCTCAAAAAGTCATAGACACTCGTGTTGGAGTTTCCGAAACTGGAGGTCTCATTCCCTAAACATACATAATCATAAATGAGATTAATACCTTAAGCATCACGTAACCAAGGCGTAAAATCTTATGCATTAATTATTGAAATCGAATATTTATTTAGAAAACTTGTTTTGCGGTAAAACTTAAATTAGAATTACACGGTGGAATTTTTATTATTAATTAAATGAGTTATAAAGTCGATTAATATGTTTCTTTTTGTGAATTAAATACATGGTAAAAACATGAAATGCTTATCATACCGAAAATCACTAGCGTGATTGTACCATCATCAACAAATGTTCTACAATCACGCTAATTCTTTTAAAGCTATGTTTTATTAGCTTAAAAAAACTAACATGATTGTTGAACCTTTATGTGAAGATGTGTCTTGGTCATGTTAGCCGGTCAAGTAGGATTTTGGTTGAAATAGGTTATGGTTTGAATTCGGATTCACTCCTTAGTCTGTGGTGTTGAAACACAAGAACATTGTCTAGAGCCTAATCCTTAATGGAGGGTTAGATCGAGTTCAAAAGAACTACGAAGTTGGGGTTACTCCACAAAAGTTAAGCTTTTTTTGTTGACAATATTTGGTTGACATCATTAAAAACCATTATAAATTTTGAGACCAATAACTCAATCATAACTCTTCATTTTAAAAACTCACTTAAAATTTAATTTTGTTTAAAATTTAAATATTTCAAAAACCATAAATGTATTAAGCGAATAAATTACACCATTGTAACGAGCATTAAATTACCTCTCTATAGAGTACCTATTCGATATACTTTTGACGAAATTTTTTTCCGGGTCTTTTTGATAGATTATGAAATTTTATATTATAAAATCACAATTTTATCACATGTAATTTTAGTAGTTTGACATATTTTTTTTCGTTTTTCTTTTTGATTCTAGTTGAATGTATATAACATAACAAATATATGTTTTGAAATTCATATTTAGTGTTCAATCATATGTGATTGTATCTTACGAATATCAACATTTTTCCAAAAACAGAAAAATAAAAAATCGTCAATTTTTTATTTTTTTCCGGGTCTATATAGATTATACCTAATATAATATTTTTGTGTTTTAAAATTAATAATTAAAGAAATCATGTGTTTTATTGCCTTATAAGTTTTTGAAATTTTACATACATAATAAAATCAGATATGATTGCCAATACAATCACATTTGATATGTGTACTATCACATGTGACATGCTAACTATTACATGTGATATGAATACTATCATATTTATGTTAAAAAAAAACAAAAACAAAAATTGTCAAATATGATATACAATATTATCACATGTGATATGCGTACTATCACATTTTCTAATTCTTAAAACAAAATTTCTAAAAGGTCCAATTAACCTTGGACTTAAAACTTCTAACACATCTTCTCTAATCCACTTTATAGAAAATAACATTACCTTTTCAAAAGCTTGGCTAATTTCATTAGCCACTATTGCTAAACATCTATTTCTTTCTCACCTTCCTTATAACGACTACTTCTTCCCTCTCAAATTCTACTAATAAGAAAAAAAAAACAGTTAACAACATATAAAATTATAATATCCGCAATTATATTAACAACACATAATACTATAATAAACACAAATGTAAATATATACTTATAGCACATACTTTCTAACCTTATTTCCCATTCGTCTTTAACATCCATCGACCATATCGGATATACTCTTATATAACATGCTCAAAATTATCGTTGGCCAAACGTTAACTTTAAACACATCAACTCGTGCACACCCAATACTTAACAATGCATATCTTAGACTAAGGTATTTACCAATTACTAACAATTAATTTTACTTCACTTACAAAATTTTTACTTACTCTTATCTTTTCCGCAAGGCAAGCTTCTTCCCCAATGGTCTTTCATTACAAAGCCTCAACTTGGGTTCAAGTATCAACTAAGATACTCGACTCACACAAGTCAACGCTTTGATACCAACTTGTAACACCCGGAACCAAAGACACACCATTTTATTTTTTTTATAATTTACAAAACATTTAACTAACGTTCTAAAGGCGTTACTACTTCATCACTTTAGTTAACGATAAATGTCCGTTAATATCACATTTTACAAATTTGAGCGAAAGCTCTTACTAAACAATTTTAAACATTTAACTTCACATTACGGTCCCCCCTCCCTTCTTCTTTAGCTTGCCTTGCCCAAAATCTCGATTACCTACAAAACATACAATTAACATAATATATTAGCGTTAAGTTAGTGAGTATATCTTACAATTATGTTAATCACATCTGACACGACTACTTTAAAATCTTTTCTTTCTTTCTTTCCCATTACTTCTCTTATTTCCCGACAATTAAATGTCGTAACTTACTTCTTTTCTTTCCCGACAATCAAATGTCGTATCTAACACTTATACATACCCTCGCGGTATGTAAAGTTGATGCTACTTCTTCCCGACTAATGAAAGTCGACTTCTTTTTCTTTTCCGGTAATTAAATGTCTTATCTAACCCTTCTTTAACTTACCCACGATTTATAATACAAGTCATACACATAAAAAAAACACTAAAAACTACTAAAAACTGGTCTGGACAACAACTGCGACGCATTGGACAACAACTGCGACACACTGGACAACATTGCAACCAAAACTAAGCTTTCTCACCACCCACTGCGACGCAGTGGTGACTCAAAGAGTTTGTTTTGGTTTTCTTGCTACTTTCTGCACTTACAACTTCTTACCCTTCTTTCCGTTAACCATTTTCTCATACATTAACAACCATCCTACCAATCTTTCAAAAGTTATAATGAACATTATATTAATATATAAAACATTATATAAAATCTTCATATATACTCACCTCGAAGTCGGATTAAGTCTACAACATATAAAGCTCTTCCCTTTTACTCTTTTTCTCAAAATCTGTGTTTTTACAACCAAACACAAATCTTTCTTTCAATATATCTTACATACATATAAACACATGTATTAACCTCATTACAACCCTTTCTAACTCCTTCTAACTCTTTCTAACTCCTTCTAACACGTTTGGCAAATTCTACCCAACTTGCCACCTATTTGGTCTTTTGACCCATTCAACTCTCTAATGCACAAACAAGTATTTTAACTTTAGACACATTACACCAATAATAAATAACACATTGCAAATAATGTTTTCTTCCCTCTAATTATTTCTTACCCATTTGCTATCTCTTCACGGGTCACATGACCCGTTTGGCAACTAGTATAACATATTTAACATCACTTCACCCAAACACAATTTCGAGTACATTTAGATTATCTTTTCTATCATAAACATGATAATAATCATTCTTAATATAATTCTTTTATTCTAAAACATTCTCACAATAATAAACACTTCTACATAATAATTCATCTTTTCACCCTTATTAGCTAAAACATGGAATCTTACAAAATTTCATATAAATTAATCTTTCAATCTTCTAAGCCTTTGCATATATTATTAACATCAAATAACATATAAACAAAGCTTAATTCTAACAATTCTGCAACTTTTATGATTATCCCCAAATAATCAAATATTTAATTTAACCAAATTAAGCATTTCCATCTTCAAATTAAACATCTAAATGATGTTATAACATATAATACAAACTCAATTTCATCAAATAACTTAAAGTATATGATCATACTTTCTTTTCCTTCCACTAGAGCCAAAGTTAGGGTTCTTAAACCATTATTCTTCATTTAAATTGATGAATTACACTATTAATTATCTTCAATTTGATATTTCTTTCAAAAACACACACAAAACACCTAGTAAATCTGGAAATGCCACCTCCCAATCCACCTCATATTCAATTTTCCAGAATTACACTTTTAGTCCTTCATCTTTCAAACTTGCTTAACTTACTTACTTAACTAACATAGTTAACAATTTAAATCCTTTCTAACCAAAGTTAACTATTTTTCTTAACAATTTAGTCCTTCTCCATTTCTAATTTCTATTAAAGACTAAAACATAACATATACTTATAAAATATTCTATATTCGAAACAAAGATGTTATAGATCATTTATTAATTATATGTTTTAATTGATCATTTACCTGACAATATTATACTTTTTAAATGATTATATGAAATTAATGATTTAACCAAAACTTTGTGCTAACAAACTGACTACAACAAAGAACAAGAATCACGATGAAAACAAACTCACTTAAGTCGGACACACCGGTACGCAATCCTAACATATTGGTTTGTATTTTATAGGAAAATGGTCAATTGAGACACTTAATTTTTTAAGGACAAAAAATACACAATCTTTTTTATTTATCTCATTTTAATCTAAATGCTAAGAATAAAACAAAAAATTTGCCTTTCTTTTTATTTTTTAAATTTAAATTATCTCACAAATCGTTAGTCGTTAGACAAAACAAATTACATTGTGGCGATCGTCTCGTTTTTATCTTTAATTAGAGCGATGATGTTATCTATTTTCGACGATTTTTTTTTAATTTTTTTTTTGTATATATTGATATTGAAACAATAGAATCATATGTGAAATGTATAAATTACCTAAATTTAGAATGAAAAAAATTGAACTGTGACGATTTTTTTCTTCGTTTTTTGACATAAAATGTGATAGTACAAAAATCACATGTGATTTTACTATAAATCATATGTGATATTATTATGTATATCAAATTTTAAAAACTTGTGAGACAATAACACATAATTTTAACTAAAAATATAAAATTTAAAACAGAACGATGTTATATGATGTGTTAACCTATATGGACACGAAAAACAGTTCGAAATTGACGACTTTTTATAGTTTTGTTTATTGCCAACTGTTAAAACTCGTAAGTTAATAACACATGTGAATTTCAAAACGAATATACGTTATATGATGTATATTCAACTAGAATAAAAAAAAATACAAAAAAGTTATATGTTATACTACTAACATCACATTTGACTTAAGTATAATTTTTATATAATATAAATCTTCAAAAACCTTCACAAAAATCTAAAACAAAATTTTGTTAAAAGTATATCGAGTGATTAATATATAAAAAGATCATATAATATTCGTTTCAATAGTATAGTTTGTTTGTTTTATACATTAACAGTTTTCAAATGATATATTTTTTGAAAAAATTGAAATGAATAGTTTTGATTGATTTTCTGAAATCTTTTTATGATCTTTTATGATCTCAAAGATGTATTTATAGAGGAAAAAAAATCTAACAACTATTCTTTTTCTAGATAAGAGAATTAAGGCTTTATAATATAACAAATTATAGCTAATATAAAAAATATATAATTACATCTTTGGTAATTTCATTTGATATAACTATTGTGAGATATTGTAGTTCTATGATGGTTGTGTTTGGTAGAACTAAGGCTAAAAGTTATAGCTATATAAATATAGTTGGAAGCGAGGAAGCTAAAACTTTTATTAGAGGGCTTTTATTTTATAAAAGTTTCGAGTTTTTTTAATAAAACGGTTATATATGTTTATTTTATTACAAAGTTTTGGATTCGTTTTTTATTCGTGTTTATTATGTTGTAGTTTTATGGAATGGTTATATATTTATATCTTTAATATTTTGGTTTAAGTTTTTTTTTTCCCAAAAACACTCCAAACCATTAATATCAATTTCAAATAGTGTCCTGTCCTTTTATATAACTATCCGTTATTACGTATATTTAATTAATATTTTTGCTTTAGACTTTCAACTTTAATTATTTGCATTTTAACTTTTCGAAATTAATTAATTAAAATTTGATTATTGCATTATGTTCCATTATTACATTTTTCCTTCCTTTTACCTTCTTATGGTTATCTCGCGACGAAGCGTGAACAAATGATACCTCAATATTATTAAAGAGCAAAAGTCATATGTTATATATAAGATACAATAACTCCAACCCAAATGTGATTCAAATGTTAAGTTAATGTAACTCGTTTTTTCTTATGTGTAAACTATTTTTTTTCTTCGTTTTCGCACTTAGCCTATTGATATGCTTAAAATAATTGACATTTTATTAATCATATTTTTCATTTTTACTCTAGTTTTCTGCAATTTTTGTTATGCTTTGGTATGTTTTCAGTTAGAAATGCAGATTGGAGTTGAACTTGGATCATGGAGCAAAAAGAAGCTGAAACCGACTCAAGACGGATACAAACGAGCAAGAACGGTGAAAATCTGAAGAAACAGACGGCGGTTGAATTTCCTTAGCCGGCGACTGAATCGAAGTTTCAAAAATGTTCATAACGTGCTGCGGAAGCAACTTTTCTACCCGTGTATCCAGCCGCCGGCTGAAATGGGTCGGCCAGAGTCCCTATTTAAACAACCTCTAGGTTACGATTTAGGTTAACTTTTAACCTAATTTCCATCCCACTTTCCACCAGAGGAGCTGCAAGGAGAGGTTTGAAAGCGTTTGATCACGTTGGAAGCCACGTTTAAAGTCATTTAATCGTGTTTGAAGTTTGATTTAGTTGGTTTGCACTTTTATCTTAATTTTCTTGATACAATGTTTTTGTTTATTGAATCTTATGTTATTTTGTCACAATCCAACATGAGCTAAACTCTTAAAAGTGATTGCTTGGATTGTTGAACTTGAATCTATGGTTAATTAAGTTTTATGTTTGAACTAACTGGTTTTTCCTTTATTATTAACGTTTAATCGCGATCCATGTTTATTTAAAGTTGTTAGAATTACTACTTAGCGTGATTGATAAACTTATATCATAACTAGCGTTCATATAGGTTTATTAGTTATTTACAATTATATAATTCGTTAGATAATTGTAGCTTGAGACTTAATTGAGATAGGCTAAGAGTAATAGTGATCTAATAAATTAAATGAACATGACAATTATATCATAATTGAATACTTGAGACTTTTGTTAATTCGTAGTCGACAGGTTAAATTGTTAATAATAGTGACGTTAAAGCACAAATTAGGGTGGATAGTCTAAGATAACTCTTGATGTACGATCATTCGTATGATCTTTCTCTAAATTTGTAGGATTATATTACTCTAATAGGAAGTCTAGTTATAATAGAAATCACAGTTAAACCAATCAAACATATTCGTATTATCCATAATTCAAGTTAAACGTAATATCCAAGTAATCACTGCTTTTTAATGTCTGATCACATCTTTAGAACTTTTCTTAACATCTTTTCATCCGCAATTCCATTTAGTTAAATTAATTGCTATTTTATTTTAGTTATTTATTTTCCTGAAATATGTTTACACAGAACTAAAACGTCCCCCATATTTAATTGCTTTATTTATTTGTTTTTATTAGTTTAATTAAATAATTTAGAATAACGAATACAAATACACGTTCCCTGAGTTCGATCCGGACTTACTAAATCTATACTACCATACGATCAAGTACACTGCATGTATTGTGTGTTAGTCTACTTTAGTAATATCCTTGTCTAAACTATAAATAATTTTACGTTAGAAAATACACATCACCTATACAGAGGTTGGTAACAATAACGATATTCATAAAACATGTTTTACAACCAAGACTCAAGACTCATTTTTATTGAAAGTAAGGTCAATAGTCTCGTGCTTCACTGCAAGTCTAAAGATGATGATCGTGGGAATGTTACTAGAAGAATCGGAGAAGAGTTAGAAATTACTTTCGATCTAACTTTTTTTTAATACAACATTCTTCGGTTATGATCTTTAATGGAACCGGTTTCCCAATTTAGTTGGATTTAAACCCTCAAGCATTAGAGACTATTTTGGAAAATATGGTATTGATAAAAAAAAAAAACATATGATGAAGAGATAGTTGGCGTATGAAATGAAAATCTATCCAAATAACACCAACAAACACAAACACAAACACAAACACAAAAGCAGACCAGAAAACAGGAAAGAAAATAAGGATGGAGGGTTGTGTATCAGCGGCGTATACAACAACAACATTCTTCCCCAAAATCAATAACCCTAATAATAATAACACCCCTCTATTGAATTCTCATATTAGTAAACGAAGAATTAAACAATCCTTATCTGTTAAAGCTTCTTTTAAAACTACTTTATCGAGTAATTGGGATGTTAATTATACAACAACAGCAGCAGCTCCAGCTTGGATGCCCAGATTTGAAGAACTCGATACCACCAATATGCTTCTTCGTCAACGCATCGTTTTCTTAGGTTCTCAGGTATATTATCCCTTTTCAGACAATTGCCCCCCTTTACAGAAACAGTTTATCTGTTAATGCAGAATTTGTTATCAGCTAATTTTCAATAAATTAAGTTTTAATATGTTGTGGGTGATTCATTTAAGTGAATATGAAGAGAATGGAATTGTGCAGGTGGACGATATGTCAGCAGATTTCATAATCAGCCAATTGTTGTTTCTCGATGCAGAAGATGATAAGAAAGATATAAAAATGTTCATCAATTCGCCCGGTGGTTCTGTTACTGCTGGTATTCTTCATTTTACTGCTACTTTCATCATTTATATGTAACATCATAACTACAAACCACTCAGAATCAAACATATAACATATCACTGCACGCCACAAATATCATACTTGCCAAATTGTCTGATAATTACCAACAAGACAAACACATGTAGCTTATCGATTTAACAATGTTATATAGGGCAATTTAACATCTCCATTCTCTAATGAACAATCCCGATATACTTAGTTTTGGCTTGCAGCATTTTTTCATAATAAATAAACAAACTATTGTTCAACAATTATCACTGTGCTATAGTATGTCTGTCTGATCGTGCTTGATTAAGTTGGCAAAATAATTATAAGTAGCAATTTTATTGTCATTTTTATTTAAACATGTTAGTGTTTGATATAGTCAAGTTAGTTACTAGTTAGTGGAGTCATGTTTTTATTTTAAGAATTAGTAGGTAGCTTTATGTTTTCTTATTTATATGTAATCTTTTGCATTAATTTCAAGAAATGAAGAAGAAAATTGTTAAGTTTAGTTTTGTTTAGTTCTCTCTAGTCTAATTTTCTTGGGAGATTGACCATTTCGAATAGGTCTTTTATCACTGTCTTTGATAATGAACCTTAAAATGTGCATCTGGTTTAGTTCATGTAAGGATAATGATTACGAGACTTGAAGAATAAATGAATAGGACAGAAAAATGGAAACTTGTTACTTTAAACTCCTAGTTAGAGCATACGCAACCATAAGACCGAAAAGCTCGGTGTTATGGCCACGTCCGCATAACACATCCCATAACATAACAACAGAAATACCCCTCCAACCATAACTCAGAATTCTGGGACCCACCAGTTTTTTATTTTTTATTTTTTTCTTTTACTCGTATTAGTTTTAATACATTATTAATAATAAAAATAAACTTAGATTAACATGAAAAATAAAAAAACGATTCAATAATACTTAAAAATAGAATACGTTTACAATAATTAAAACCTAATTGTTACGTTCGACCGCAAATTCGGCGCTTATTTCGGCCTTAATCCTCCGGTTCATATCATGTGTAGGCATACAGAGGAATTCTATTTTTCGAAAACGGCGTTTGTCTAAGATCTCCATTGTTTTAGCGATCTTAAGCTCGCGAAGTTCTTTGACAACGCCGACGTTAAACTCGTCCCGCTTTGAAGATACATCAGAGGACGAGGAGGATCGTGCGACTTTTGCTGCTCGTGGCTTCCCTAAAGGTCGTGGAATTTCATCATGACCAAAGAGGTCCGGTTTTTCTTCGTTACCGTCGTCGTCGAGGTCTACCGCTTCGTCAACGGCTTTAGGATTTAGAAACTTTGGCGATTTATGCAAAACCTCCCACGCAACATGATGACGAAATGGCGTCCGACCACGGCTTCGTACATTGTTAACGTCGTTGTGTAAACCGCTTTGTCATCCTCACCACTTGATCGATCCCGTTCGGCACGATCATGACATGCTATGAAAGACCGCAAAGCTTGGCTCATAGCCCTCAATTTCCCACTTAGTTGGTTTTTTGGTTTTTTGTGAACGGTTCCGCCAAACGTTCGTTGAAAATAGCAAGTACACGATACCAAAAAGTTACTTTGTTTTGTGAGTTTTCTTTTCTCCTACACTCTTATTCATGAACCCAATTCTCCGACAAACGTCGTTCTTGGGATTGTGACCACTGAATCTTCGATGGTGGGGCTTCGACTTCCACAACCTTAGCTTTTTTCTTACCTTTATCTTTTCTCTTACGAGAGCTACTAGGTTCTGCTTGTTGTGGTTGGAACGATTGAGACGGTTGGAATGGTTGTGTTTGGGGTTGTTGGAATGATTGTGTTTGTGATGATTGTTGTTGTTGCCATTGTCAAAACTGAAATTGTTGTCATTCGTTCATGGCTTGTTGATGGTGTGAATGTTGCATGTTGGTGTTTCCACCGAGTAGTGAAGTGAAGCCACCGGGTTGTGTTTGGAAATTTGTGAAGCCAGGGGAGTAAGGCGAGTTAGAATCGGATGGCGAATAATCGTTGTGTTGCGACATTTTTGTGGTGTTTATTTGAATTCTAGAGAGAAAGAAGATGATTTGGTGTATGTTTTTGTAGTTAAGGTTGAGTATTTATAGAATTGGTTGAATAGTTTGAAAAAAAAAAAAAAAAACTAACGGCTATATTTTTAAAAATTTATTTATTTTTTAATTAAGTTAACGGTAACAAAAAAAATAAATAAATATTAAACTCGTAACACGCGTTACACTCATAACGCCGCCGCCATGGCGCGGCCTATAACGCGGCCGGCCAGCCATGGCGGCGTTATACTCGGCTATAACGCGGGCTATAACACCATGGCTGGCAACGCTCTTAGTAGTATTTGATCTGAGCCTTTTAGTCAAGTATTTCATGAAATACGGGTCATGTGCCTGCTAAATTTGAGAAAGAAAAATAAGTGTCAATCCTTCCTACATATTTTGGATTTTTCATCTTGAACCCTTGCCACGTCTCTGCAGATTTTATATTCAGAGACAATCAGGTCCAACTTTAGTCTTGATAATTAAGTAATTAACTTGTTAGTAAAATTTTTAACAGTTTTACGACTTCATAAAGACCAAAGGTGATTAACATATTGGTAAATTTTCTTCTAATGTATTTGATATTCATGAAGGAATGGGGATATACGATGCCATGAAGCTAGTTAAGGCAGATATTTCCACCGTTTGTGTCGGACTTGCTGCATCTATGGGTGCGTTTCTTCTTGCTGCGGGTACCAAGGGGAAAAGATATTGTATGCCTAATTCTAAGGTTATGATCCATCAGCCACTTGGAAAGGCCGGAGGAAATGTAAGTGTTTAAGTTTAACTAATAATACAAATGTTTTTACATACTTTAGTAAAATGTTATGTTAATTGTATATCCAGGCAACAGACATGAGCATAAGAATACGAGAAATGGTGTACCACAAGGTTAAGGTGAACAAAATAATCTCAAGAGTCTCGGGAACTCCTTACGAAAAGGTCAGTCATTCACTACCTTTTTTTTCATTTATGATATCATTAACCTTTCTTATTAAGTTATTAACATCAAGATATCACTTTTTGTGCAGGTTGAAGCTGACACAGACCGTGATTACTTTATGAACGCATGGGAGGCAAAAGCATACGGATTAGTTGATGAGGTAATTGACGAAGGCAAGCCAGGTTTAGTGGCACCCATTGCAGATTCAAAACCGCCACCCAAAACCCGTGTGTGGGATTACTGGAAAGTCGAAGGGAGCAGGAAAGCGTTGAAGAACATGCCATCGGAGGACAATATGTTGAAGAATGGACACATTGGTAGTCAAGAAGACGGACAGAAAGAGGAAGAACCCGCTTCCGCTTGAGTAGGAAAAAGAAATTAAAAATGGCAACCGTTACAGGGTTAAAAGATAGTGCAAATGTAGCACTAGATATGTTTGTTTTGTTGACGTTTATGGTCAATTCTTGAAATATTTAGACTTTTTTGCATAATGTAATTGATGCTTTTGAATTAATTAAGATTTATATTTTATAGTTTGGGTCTATATTATCATTTCAAATGCAAAATAGTTTCATATGTTACCAACTCAGTATTAAGGCAACATTACCATAGTTTTGGGGCGGCCATTTGGATAGCACAACAAATGTGGTTGGACTATAGGGTGCCATTAGGAGTGTTTATAATTAGGTTTCAGATTGAAAAATTTGTAAAACCTAAACCAAATTAAAACCGGAAAACGAAAGAAAGGAAAAAAAAAGAAGCTATAATTCGGTTTTCAGTTTAGTTAACTGAATTTTGGTTTTGGTTTTTATTTTGGTTTTGGTTTGAATACCTCTAAAACAAGAAAACCGAGAAATCCCGATTAGGAACATACGAACATATATAAATATCTTTATGCTACAATACTGATATCGCATATTTATATAGTTATTTATATGCGATATTTAGTCATTTTCATAGTAAACATGATGGATAGGATAAGATTTTTACATTTAATTGTGTGAAAAGTATTTTATTCAAGTGACAGGTTGAATATGATCGGAAAGTGGACATTTGGACGAAGAAATGCAAGTAAATGAAAGATATGGAATTAATATTGAGACATGCTCGTGGACAAAAAGAAATAAAAGAAAACCCAATTGTAATATGACAAGGAGAACGACGCAGTACCACCTCCACCGTTTTGATCATAACTTCTTCATACGATATCCGATTTAGGTGATTCAAATTGGAGAATAAAGAAGAAAGAGAGAGCTACATTTTGTAAATTTTGAATATTGGGAAAAAAGTGCACGGTGCTGCGCACTGATGGGTTGGTGCTGCGCACTAGCGGGATTTTCAGCAATTGGAATTTGACTCGAACTCGATTTCCTCTTGATTTATCTCTATAAATACCAACCCAAACGACCAGTTTTCATCACCAATTATTATTATCATCTACTGGAGCTGGAGATCACGATTGGGAGCTAGGAAAAGAGTTAGAGTCGAAGTTTGTTTAATATTCGGTCACGCAACGATTTCCGACATTCTTCGTTTGTCTTTCTTTCTTTTTCAAGACTTTTCAGTTATGTTTTCTTTATTCTTAGCTGCTGATTTAGACTTTATAATGAGTAGCTAAAACTCTTTTATGCTCGTTTGATTTATGGAACTTGTTTGACGGTTATGTTTTCGTTATTGATTGTTTTAGGTGTTTATGTTTAATCGTTGATCCTTAATTGTTTATGTTTTGATTTATTACTATAAGTTGTTTATATTCAGATTAGTTAATCAATATTCTAGGTATTCGAGAGGAATCTAGATAGATTAATTAACTTGTATGAAATAATCGGTCGGTCTGTAATCGATTTAAAGTTATTAGGATTCGAGAGGACCTAGTAATAACAATTTAGGTAATAAAACGTGAACGAGTAAGTCTAGTTGTTAAGATTCGAGAGGACTTAATAATTAGAGAAGTTATTCGAGAGGAAACTTCATAAGATTAAATCATATAATACCGGCTTGTTGATTAATGCTTGATTATTGATAATTGTAACTGTATTCGAGAGGAACATTATAATTTGAAGTAGTTAAAGTTAGTGAAATATTCGAGAGGAGTTTTGCTATATATAAGAAGTTAATTATACATTCAATTTCGTAAACATAATTAGAAAACAAGTGAAGTGTCAAACGAGTATACTTTTCCATTATTTGATAACAAACAATTTTTTTCTCAAAACGATTTTATAATCAATCTCAGTTTTAAGTAGTTAATCATTAGTAATAACAAAACCCCCCAAAACAAACAAGTATTATTAATTCGAGATTTAAAAGCTAAATTAGTCTCTGAGTTCGAACCTTTACTTACTTAAAGCTATATTATATACGAATAGGTCAACTGCCTATAAGTGTGTAATTAAGTCTACAAGTTGGTCGAGTTTATTAAACTAGATTTTACACATCAAATACTAACCATAATTGTTTAAAACAAGTAATATTAATATAGGGTCGAGATCATTTAACACTATTAAAAATCTTATTTTTATTTAAAAGTTAATTATTTCAAAAATCGTAAATGTATTAAACGAATAAATTACACCATTAAAACGAGCATTATTTTCTCTTTCTATATAACACATACTTGATATACTTTTGACGTACAAATAATCGGGTTTTTTGACGAGTTTTGAAAAAATTATATTATAAAATCTCAATTTTATCACACGTGATTTTAGTAGTTTGAGTTATGATTTTTGTGTTTTTTAGTTGAATATACATTATATAACATATTTAAGTTTTGAAATTCACATTTAGTGTTCATATCACATGTGATTTTACCTTACGAATATCAACATTTGACCAAAAACGAAGAAATAAAAAGTCATCGAAATTCGATTTTTTTTTTGTGTCTTCGTAGATTATAACTAATATAATATGTTGTGATTTAAAATTCACATTTAAAGGTAAAATCATCAATCATATGTGTTACTAGCTTATTTGTTTTAAAATTCTACGTATATTATAATATCACAAATGATTTACATATATCACATGTGATTTTGTTTAATTTTTTAGGTTTAATTGAAATATATATCATATAACGATTTTAGGTATTTAAATCCACATTTTATATTAAAATCACATGTGAAATAATCTTATGAGTTTAAACATTTGTCCAAAAAAGAAAAGAACAAAAATTGTCAATTTTTTTTTTCATGAGTTTAGATAAATTATACATTATATAACATTTTTTATTTTTGAAGTTTACCCATTTATGTTAAAATCACATGTGATATTAACATTACAATTTCAATACCCCGAAAATCGGAAAAAAAAAAAAAAATAAGTCGTCAGAATTATATATGACAATTGCTCTAATTAAAAAGGAGAACATGACAGTCGCAACGGTGTAATTTATTTTGTTAAACGATTAACGGTTTGCTAGATAAGCTAATTTAAAAAAATAACATTTTAAAATGAGTTTTGATTTAATATTAGTCATTAAACTGAAAATAAATAAATATTAAAAATCGAATATTTTGGTCATTAGAAAATTAATAGTCTTTATTAATCTTTTCTCATTTAATATATCTAAGTCATGTGTGATAAACTTTAAACCTCTAATCATTAATATTATATTATTTTTTGATAAATATCTTTATGCAAGAATTTCTTTTATTAAAGAAATTAATCTTTTTAAAACTTGGATTAATAATGGATCATCAAAATTTCAAATATTTATTATTTTAATGCTTAACTTTTTTGGATAATGTTTTTATTTTTAACTTTCAATCTTTTATTGCTTTAATCACTTAAGTTTTTTAACGATATTTGTTACCTTAAATTTACAAACCATATATCATTTTAAGCATCAAAATTTTAACTATTATTTGTTTAAATCCCTTAAATTAGATGGTGAAACATTTTATAAGTGGTGAAAACAATAATTTAACAAAATTTTAGAATTTAAACATTATTTTTTTTGGAAATTTAAGAAAAAAATATGATAGATGATTTAAATGTTAATGGTAAAAACAACGTAAAAAGAAGTTGTAATTAAAATAATAAATATATAGAAGTTAAAAATAAAAATATTATCAAATAAAATTAAATGCTCAAGCAACATAACACACACAAAAAAACCCAGATAAAATAAAGTAAAATTTGTACTATAGAGTAAAAGTGAAAACAATTAAAAAAGTATTTATTTGTTGGTTTTTTGTGATTAAGACTTTAAGAGTATTACAAGCATACACAAATTTGAATTTCAAACAAAACCTTTTTTATTTGTTTTAAAATTGTTAACCAATGAATAATCACACTACTTACTTAAGTATCACGTGAAACGCATGTGCCAATGTCCACTATGCCATTTTCGTGTGGATAAGTTTGGGTTTACTTTTACAAAAATAGTAAAAAGCATAAAATCACCGTATTTAATATGTTCATCATAAAATTAATAGGAAAATGATAATCACAGACAAGTTATATTTCATTGTATTTTAATTAATAATCCTACTATGTAATTATGTAATTGTATTTGGTTTATCTTATACGATACCTAGTAAAAATAAAGTGTTTATATAATAAGCTTTTCTGCGTACATACACAAAACAAAGATACTCAACGAGTTAAAATAATGAAAATCAAATATGATATCTTTTTAAAGAAAATCTTAAATATTCACCACTAAATCATTTGTATGTAACATAAAACACACTAAATTTTCCTTTTTTAATAGTTATGTAACATAAAATAGATATATAACCTATTAAACGTCATAGGTCGGTATCTCTCACAAACATCAACGACTGTATTTCGTAGTAAAATTTAATTAGTGTGTACTTAGTAAAAGAAGTGATATACATGTCTAAATTATATAAGTTTAAACATGTTTAATTCATACAAAACTTGATAAATAATTTTTCACTATATATCTCTCATCATATTAGTCAATTATTTATTTAACCATCCAATGAAAATTTTAGATCTAATTTATAGTCGTATATATTTAGACATATCAACCCTTTTTCTAAGTATCATGTTAGAAGGATACAAAAGATAGAAAACAAAAAACCAATATTTTAGTGTGTGAAATGATCAAAGTATTTATTCAGTTTAATACCTTGAAAAAGCAAAGACAAACACAAATGGTAGGCCTTAGGGGGGATGAACCTTGATTACAAAATTAAAATTTAAATGCAACTGATAAATTTGTTGGCTTAATAAAAAATGAGTTATTGACCTAATGTGTGAAAAACTTGGACATTATGTATCTTCATGATCCAATTAAATATTTGTTTGTCTATTTTTACCTTTGATAAGTTCAAAGTGTACAAGTGGCTTAAATTTAATTTGAGTAAAACATATATAACATGTTTAAAACACCATTAATTCAAAACTTACCCATTTAATCAAGAATAAAGAATATTCACTTCACTTCATTGTTAGATGCTTTTGAGTTTAACTTTTTATCTAATTACTTGAGTATTTAACAAGTTGTGTCTAATTATTTACATACAATGTCGGTTTTCAAGCACAATTTAAATTATATACAAAGTTGTGTCATATAATGTCGGTTTTGAAACATTGTTTTTGAAAAATTTAAGATGTCATGTCTATTATTTACTTTTGATCAAAGGACATACAATGTCGGTTTTGAAGCACCATTTCAAAGATGGATAGTGAGCACTTCTAAGAAGAAAAACCTTTACAAGTTTAGAAAATGTAAAGTTTGTCTTAACAAGCTATTTCGTCATTAAACTTTCAAGCATGAAGTTAAGTAAGAAAAGAAAATGATAACAAAAACTTGATTATTTTATCAAAAAAAACTTAGTTATAATTTAAAATATAAAAAAATATAATCAGTATCAATTTAATGGTCAATGGGAGTTTGTCCTATTGGTATGAGGTTGTCATCCGCTAGTGGAGGTCCCGTTCTAAAATAAAAAAATAAAAACAAATATCAATTCAATTAAGACTGTGGGGTGTGGGGCGTGGAAAACCTCCACAACGCCGCCACATAGGACGGAAAACGCCCCGACAACGCCTAGACCACACCGTGGGGGCGTTGTCCTCCAAAAATTTGCTCTTGGCGTTGTAGCTTCAACGGCGTGAAAGAGGGAGAAGTGTGCAACGGTCGAGGCAACGGATCTTTTTTTAAAAAAACCTAACAATTTTCTATAAATACCATTCATTTTTATAACAAAAACCACAAACAATCTCTCTTTCTCTCTCAATTTTTATACCAAAAACACACAAAGTTTTATAAAATGTCAAGTTCGTCAAGTTCGGATGAAAATGCAATTGTAGCCGAAACGATTAGAGCCGTTGTTAGCTACGCATCACAACATATCGAAAGACCAATCACTAGAAGAAGAACCGTCATAGAACGTAACCGTGAAGAAGCTAACACACTACTAATGGAATCTTACTTTTCTCCGGGTTGCACCTACAACGACGAACAATTTACCCGTCGTTTTCGAATGAGGAGGGAGCTGTTTCTCAGGATATGCCACGATTTTGAAAACAATTTTGAGTATTTTAGGCAACGGCCAGATTGTAGAGGAAGGGCTGGGTTTACACCGATTCAGAAATGCACCTCCGCCATACGACAACTTGCTTTTGGCACTTGTAGTGACATGTGGGACGAGTATTTAAAAATGTCCGCAAGAATTTCACGTGACTCTCTTGCCTACTTTTGCGAAGGTAAATTTTTAACCTTTACATTTTTAATTAGTTTACTTTAAAACTTATTTGTACTTAAAATGTAATAATATCTGAAATAGGTGTGGTTTCTTTATACGGCAAGAGATATTTACGCCGTCCTAGTTGGAGCGACATACAGCAGATTACGATGGTTCATGATGAAAAACACAATTTTCCCGGTATGCTAGGCAGTTTGGATTGTATGCATTGGGAGTGGAAAAATTGTCCTGTGGCTTGGCATGGTCAATACCATAGGGGTGATCACGCTCACCCTTCCATTATGTTAGAGGCTACGACCTCTACTGATTTGTGGATATGGCATGCATTTTTTGGGGTTGCTGGAGCGAATAATGACATCAACGTCTTGGATCAGTCACCGCTTTTCAACGACATTGTGAATGGGACGGCTCCCGAACAGTCGTTTATTGTTAACGACACAACCTACAAATACGGGTATTACCTCGTTGACGGTATTTATCCAAAATGGCCGGTGTTAATAAAGTCTTTCAGGGAAAGAGACGAATTAAACGAGAAGCGTAACCATTTTAAAAAAGCCCAGGAATCTTCAAGAAAGGACATCGAACGGGCATTTGGAGTGTTGAAAAAAAAGTGGCATATAATTAAAAACCCCGCAAGAGCTTGGAGTTTAGAAAAAATTAGAAACGCGATGTACGCCGCTATAATTCTTCATAACATGATTTTGGAAGACAAAGGTAAGGCGTATTGTCAAGCTTATTATGATGAGAATGCCACCGAACCAGAAGTCCAAATTAGTTTTCAAGAGAAACAACAGAACATACGTGACATGCGTGATAAAGGTACCCATCACAGTCTGTTAGCCGATTTGATCGAACATGTCTGGTATTACCGCCCCCGAGGAAACAACGATGAAGATTGAAGTGTTTTTTTTTTATATTGTATTTTTTTAACGTATTTTAGTTTAATCGTAATATGTTTTTTAATAAATTGTAGTGTGTGTTTGTTTTTTTTTAATAAAAATACAAGTTTTTAAATTTCATTTATATAAAAAAATTATAAATATACAACTTTTTAAAATTACACTCTCTTTCCTCTATCACTCCACATCATCACACAACCACACCACCCATTTCTATCACTCCACATCATCACACTCTCTTTCCTACAAATCACACTCTCTTTCCTACAAATCACCTCTATCACTCCACATCATCACCAAAAACAATATACCACACCCCATAGTCTAATATAATTTAGTCGACATCATAATTGGTTAAGCAAAATTACACACGAAAGCGTGTAGCCTCTAGTGTAGTGTGTAACTAATTTTATATAATTTACGTGCCGCCCCCTGATATATTCCCTTTTCACACGTTTGAGCCGCAATTTCTTCATCCATAAAAATAGTAAACTTACCTTACACTCTATTCTATATATACACCACACCCCCTCCAAAAAATTTATATCATTTTCACAAACAATGAAAGCAATATCTTTGTCACACCCCATCTTTTCCGCTCCTCGTCGCCACAAAAGTTGTTCTGATACCACTGTCTTTCGTCAATGGTGTCAAAGGACTAATTCTTGGGTTGTTAATGCGGGAAGAGGGACTAATGGTAGACCAAATATTGTAGATGAAAACATGATTGAGTTAAGAGTACGGATAAAAGAGGTGGAGTTAGAGGAGATGGGCGGTTTGTCACCAACGAGGTCGGAAAATTGGATGGAATGGGAGAGGAAATATTATGAGCACTATAATAAAAATGTATTTGAAGCCATTGGGATGTTACAAATGTGTTTGATGAATACTAGGCCAAGTTTGGCTCTTGGGTCATTGACACTTTTGTTGTTGAGTGTACCTTTATCCACTAGTGTTGTCATTTACAATTTTATAAAGTTGATCAAGTTGCTTCTATAGTTCTATAACTTTCAAGGAATCTCACTTATCGGATTCTTTGATATTCGTTAAGTATCACGAATTCGAGATTTCCCCCATGTTAATACAATCATTTTATATATATGATTAAAGTAAGTGTTACTAAAACGACAATAATTAAATTATTGTTCGATCATATGGTTAAGACTTAAGAAAGCCATGCATTGTTTTGACCTTTTTAACATTACGTATTATTCTAGTCTTATCATTTCTCCTTTTTTTCAAATGCCCTTTTCTTTTATGGGTTCGATATGGATAGGTTATAAAAGGCGTTGTAACAATTAAATCTACTTCTAGTTATTTTAATAAATGAGAGTTAAGTCGGATGTTATTTGACGACACATACTTAAACTACCCACCTGAGACAATATTTGATATGATGTTGTCATGTGTTGATGTGTAATTTTGTTGGTTTTTTAAGTTTTGTTTAAATCGGGCTTTTATTTGATAGAAGCGTGTATGATACAACATTTAGTATCTGCAATTGGTTATTGGGAAAAAGAAATATTCGCCTAAATAGGGGATTACGCCACCTATTATCCTACCAACGGTGTTAAGGGGATTTGAATATATTTTCTTACGTTCCACAAAACTTATTCTCTCTCTAAATTCAAATAATTAAAAAAAAAACCTTGCCATTTTATATTTCTTCTTCTTATTTGTGTTTTTATATATCTGGTGATTTTGAAGATATTAAGCATAATATTTTATTGATGTTTTGATTTGATCTTGAAGGTATACCATTAGAATGTTTGAATGAGTTCTAGGGTTTTTCATGATTTCTTTTACTATATTATTTTTGTTTGAATATCGTAGTTGAGAACTGAGGTGAATAAAGCTAAAATCGACAGACGCACTTCATCATTTTGATAACATCTCATGCATATTCAATTAATGTTTTATTTGTTTAAAGTTAAACAAACCTATATTGGATGCTTCCTGAATTCTTATGTAAAAATAAAAGTTAATAGACAGTCAACTCGATATCAATAAGAAATTAAAAATCATATATAACGGTTTTTCTGTAATATATTTTGAAATTTTAAATATGTATTTTATTCGTTGTTATATAATTTTATTTTATTAAGAACTAAAAGCCGAATATAAAAAGTGTTATGTTAAAAGTTAAGTTTAATAAATAGTCTTAATGAAAATAAATAAATAATATATGACAAATATATTTTAGATTTTAAATAAAGTTGTGAAGCCAATTTTATCTAAACAAATATTAAAGTTGAAAGATTAAAAATTATAACTAATATTGAAGGTTTAAAATGAAAATAGTAAATAATTATGTCATATAACATAAGCAATTTGATCTAAAGGTTTAAAATTAATCTTGAAACTCATCTAACGGTGTAGACTTCGTCATGCGGCTTTTAATACATCTTTTTCGTATATATTATAGATTAGCCTCTTTTATTGTTGGTACATGATATTTTCAAGTAGCATGAATAAAGGGTCATGTTGTAATTTAGATCGAGTTATAAAAAAGACTAATCGAGTTGTAAAAAAGACAAAGTAAAGTGGAATAGCTTCATTAACGACGCTGTCAGTTTCGTTAGGTATATGCCATCTAATGAAACTACCTAGTGTCGTTATACCTACTTTCTTAGCGAAACTGGCCGATGTATTTGACATGTTTGCTTTTAAAAATAAGTGTTAAGGTTCATTTGTTGGTGTCCTTTCCATCTAAAGAGAACACCCAAAACTAGCGGTGAGTTTTGTGATAGAAAGAGAGATTCTATCTTGTCGAACAAAACCGAGTGAGTAGTTTGATTACTTATATTGTAATTTATTTCAATTTATTAACACATGTAATCTTTCAACTATATATTCATCTTCTTATTGTTCTTATATTGATACATCACTATTTACGCACTATTGGATATGATTATCGCTAACATGTAGGATTACATTTATAAAACATTTAATCACATGTTAAATTAATCATCTCTATTAAGCAAGAGTAGTCACGTTATTAAATGTGCGGTTAAAACTAGATTTCATAAATTAAAGTTTCATCTCTTTAAACTTGCCTAATTAATATCTTACGTATAAGTTTGTCATTGTATTTTAATATTAAAATGTGTGGTTACGATAGGATAAGACATAAATAGTGAAATTTATTTATAAGTTTTGATGGATTAGATATATCTTACGTATGAGTTTGTCATGTATAATCAATTTGCGATTTTGTCCTCAATTTCTTTTTTTCTCTCGTAATTCATATCCCCAAGATGTTATTTTTTTCGTTTTTCTTGTCCCTCACTCAAATTATAGTTAATTCTTACCTTTAAATGTTAACTGAAATAATTGAAAAGATCAAAAATATAATTTTAATTTTCTTGTATTTATTTTAATTAATTAATTTTTTCTTTCACATATGTTACAATTAATTTTTACCTTTAAATGTGATTTTAAATGTAATTTTTGTAAAAGAAAAAAAAATTAATTATTTAAAATAAATAAAAGAAAATTAAAATTACATTTTTGGTTCTTTCAGTTACTTCAGTTAACATTTAACGGTAAAAATTAACTGTAACT
Organism: Senecio squalidus; assembly: GCA_910822075.1. NCBI lineage: Eukaryota > Viridiplantae > Streptophyta > Magnoliopsida > Asterales > Asteraceae > Senecio > Senecio squalidus. The sequence goes on along the minus strand of CAJVGC010000590.1, from coordinate 21,486,530 downwards.
TGACGAAATGACAAAAAAGAAAAAATAACTAGTTGTGGACAAAAATTGCAAAAAAAAAATTTAAAAACAAAATCGACACATTGGCTAATTATGAGAAACGAAAATTGCAATTTAATATAGATTTTATATATTATTAAACCTTTCAGACTTATGTCTATAGGCATCAGCCCTGAGCAGAAACGGGCCAGACCGTTTTGGACCCGCAAACCCGGCCCGGCCCGGCCCGTATATTCATATTCGGTCCGGTCCTCGGTCTTTAATATTTGGTATATCCGGTTTTCGGTCCGGTTCGGGTTTTACCCGGGTATACCCGGATAACCGGTTGTAAAAAGAATATTTTTGTTCATGCCAAGTTTCGAACCCTGGCCACGCAGGTAACAAAGGGTGTACTTACCACTGAGCCACAAGGACATATTGTTTAATTTTCTAAACAAGTAGTATTTAAAACTGTTTTACCTAAAACCCAATAAATAACCCTAATTCCAAAGGAAAACCTAATTTTTTACTTATCTCTTGTGCAGCCTCCTCTCTTCACGATTCCAAAGAATTACAAATCATATTCAAATTTCTCTCTTTCTTGCTTCAATTCACGATTCATTATAATCATCATCATCATCTCAAATCGAAGCTTTATAATCAACATTATCATCATCAAATCGCAATCCTTCATAAATAATAACTATAATTTTCTTATTCTTGTTTTTGTTTTGTGACAGCTTTATTACTCACTTTTGGGTAAAACATTATCATAATAATCATTGAATTCGAAGCTTTATAATCATTACCTTCATCAAATCGCAACCTACAGGTTTTTTTTTTTTTTTTTTTTTTTACAGTCATGATTTTCGGTTTAACCGGCCCGGCCCGACTAAAACCCGAACCGGACCGAGTCTAACGGTCCGGTCTTCGGTCTGGATATTTTCCTTGTTTCGGTCTCGGGTCGGTCTCGGGTTTACCCGGTTCGGTCCGGTCCGACCGAGTTGCACAGGTCTAATAGGCATATTTATTATTTTTCTTATAATATATTGCACGAGTTACGATAAAGATAAAACTAGATTATGATATCACTTAGACCACTCCCAACCGTTGTTCCTACAGACACGGTCATTTTTTGCCAACTCAACGCCACGTCAGCTGACACCAGTTGACTAAATCACTGACAATAGTTACCCGTCAGTCAGTTTCTCTGGACCCCACATATTTTATTATTTTAATTACAAATTCATTAAATAAAAACAATATATTCATTAAATAAAAAGAATACTAATAAATAAAAAAATACGTTAATAATAATGATAATAATAATAAATGTCATTGTAATAATATTGATAATAATAATAAATACAAAAAAAATACAAAAAAACACCTAAATTAAATCTTCTCCTCCTCTCCTCCATTTCTCTTCAACTTCCGGCCAGAAGAAAACACCTAAATTAAATATCCTCCATTGTTTATTTATTGGTGGGCCCGCCATCTCTTCGTCGCTTCTTCCTCCCGAAACCGACTAATGAAAAAAAAAAGGGACTGACGGCCCAACCGACGGCCAAACCAACGCGGCGGTGCCATCGGTTTGGGAACCGACGACCAACCGAAGGATCCGTTGGGAGAGGTCTTACAGAGTTAAAAATGATGTTAGCTAAACGGACCCATTAGATAATTTTGAATTCCTAAGTAAGGTTATTGAATGCCGTATGCCGGATCTCAATTCAAGCACAATCAAACATAACTTTATTAAATTCGAGTTTGAATAGACGAGATTGACATGTATAAAAGTAAAGTCTGAATACAAAAATGATTTCAAAGTATATACATGCTCAAATTTGTATTTATTATAAAATAATTTTATCAAGTATTCAAGTTTAATGGATAAAACGAGTAAACGAAAGAGGTTTTTCATGTTTGGTTAATATGAAAAAGGTTTATTCATGTCTAAGTAGGGTATTCTCGTGACTGTTGATGGACCATTTACCTAGTCACTCGCAGGATATATACTTAACGACTAACAAAGTTCGAATTTGCAGTCTTACTACTCTTCGAGTTCTGCGCCTGTATTATTATGGGTTTTATTACTCCTTCTCAAATATAGTAATCTGAGTTTTCAAATCAAACTTTTTAAGGCTTAAGCTTTTGATTTTCTCTCAACCATAACTACACAAATAATTGCATAATTATTTTAATAGTTATTTATGAAAATAGTTTATATGATTATTATTTTCATAAGATAACATTTCCAAAACATAAATGTAACTATGTAACTTAAAAATAATGTTAGGTGAAGATTCCTTTATTTCATCTAAACTTTAGATAATGATTTCTCTTGCTTTTATTTGATTAAGTTGGGTTTCAATTATACAAGTGCAAAACACAAGTTTCTATCATTATAATAAATAAAATAAAGCGTCTATGATTATCATTTAGAATGGTAGTCGGGGCTTCACTAACCGGTTTTGTGACCAATATACAAAGGTAAATCATAAAACAAAGTTGCCAAAGAACACAAGACCCTCTTTGAACTCTAAACTTTCGTTTTTATACTACATGTCCTCAACCACTAAACTATTAATTTAAGGATTATAATTTTCATTTTAAATTTATCTATTGATATCAAAGTTTCAAATAATTTGAAGTGTCTATTATTCTCTCATCGGCTTGTATAATTACACTTTTACCCTTGACCAAAGTAAATACGTGCGCTTCTTCATTAACCAACCAATCTCTATCATTAACCTTGCCACAAATAGCGGCCTCATAAGGAATGATTTGTGTCACGATTTTGCATATGACATACTTCTAATACTATCACACTATATCCATAATACAAAATTACACATATCAAATTTAAATTATAAACGAAACTAGAAACTCAAAAGAGAAACAAATTCTTATCTTTATCGTATATGAAGAAAAATCTAAAATTGACACGTACTCTTAGACAAGGATTGGAATTTGACATTTCTAAAATGAAATAAAGTTAATACTCCAAAACGACATTTTGTACTATAAGAAAATGACATATTATATATGAATGTGAATATAATTACACGTATGACACACATCTAAGAGATCTAAGAGGATCGTTTTTGAATAGGCCATGAGCTAAACCTGTCTAAATCTAAAAGATGAGCCTCTAAAAATAAAGTTCGTTTAGACGATATAAAAAAAAAACTAGTTATTTAACTGTAAATTTCCAATGCAAACTTTCCAATTAATTATTTTTACTCATTTGTTTCTTCGTTTAGGTCGTTTTCGGTTCATAATAGTATAATCCGTTAAACATATATATATAGTAAAAACCCAAAGTCTTATAAAAGTTGAAGGCCCTACTAGCCTATCCTCAAAACAGCTAACACAAACTATCATACATTTCACATTTAAATCGCGGACGAAACCTAATTGTAATAAACCGAGAAATAAAAACAAATCCTTATCTTTATCATACAGCTTATATGGTCAAGAAAAAGAAAAGAAAAACATGTCACACTTGTACACCTAGACAATGATTGGGACATTTGACATTGCCAAAACGTAACCAAAAATCATTACTTAAAAAATGACATCTTAATGACATATATACCCTTTTGTAGGGTCAACCATCTTGTATATGTTTATCACATAACATCGAAAAATTTGGTGTTATGGCCACGTCAGCATAACTCAGCGTATAACATAACATCAAAAATACCTTCAACCATAACTCATAATTCTGGGACCCACCAATTTTTTTTATTTTTATCATATTATTTTTAATATATTATTAATAATAAAAATACATTAATAATAAAAATAAACTTAGATTAACATTAAAAATATAAAAAACGATACAATAATACTTAAAAATATAATACGTTTACAATAATTAAAAACAAACTACTTATTTCGACCTAAACCTAATTGTTACATTCGACCGCAAATTCGGCGCGTATTTCGGCCTTAATCCTCTCGACTTCGGCCCGATCCTCTAGTTCCATATCATGTGTAGGCATACGGAGAAATTTCATTTTCCGAAAACGGCGTTTGTCTTGGATCTCCATTGTTTTAGCGATCCTAAGTTCGCGAAGTTCTTTGACAACGCCGTCATTAAACTCGTCCCGCTTTGAAGATACATCAAACGACGAGGAGGACCGTGCGACTTTAGGTGCTCGTGGCTTCCCTAAAGGTCGTGGAATTTCATCATGACCAAAGAGGTCCGGTTCTTCTTCGTTACCGTCCTCGTCGAGGTCTACCGCTTCGTCAACGGCTTTATGATTTAGAAACTTTGGTGATTTATGCAAAACCTCTCACGCACTATGATGACAAAATAGGCGTCCGACCTCGGCTTCGTACATTGTTAACGCCGTTGTGTAAACCACTTTGTCATCCTCACCACTTGATCGATCTCGTTCGGCATGGTCATGACATGCTATGAAAGACCGCAAAGTTGCGCTCATAGCCCTCAATTTCCCCGTAAGTTGGTTTTTTGTGAACGGTTCCACCAAACCTTCTTTGAAATGACCAAGTACACGATACCAAAAAGTTGGTCCGCTTTGTGAGTTTCCTTTTCTCCTACACTCCGACACATGAACCCAATTCTCCGACAAACGTCGTTCTTGGGATTGTGACCACTGAATCTTCGATAGTGGGGCTTCGACTTCCACGACCGAGTTTTTTTTCTTACCTTTATCTTTTCTCTTACGAGAACTACTAGGTTCTGCTTGTTGTGGTTGGAACGATTGAGACGGTTGGAATGGTCGTGTTTGGGGTTGTTGAAATGATTGTGTTTGTGGTTGTTGGAATGATTGTGTTTGTGATGATTGTTGTTGTTGCCATTGTCAAAAGTGAAATTGTTGCCATTCGTTCATGGCTTGTTGATGGGGTAGAGTTTGGATGTTGGTGTTTCCACCGAGTAGTGAAGTGAAGCCACCGGGTTGTGTTTGGAAATTTGCGAAGCCGGGGGAGGAAGGCGAGTTGGAATCGGATGACGAATAATCGTTGTGTTGCGACATTTTTGTGGTGTTTATTTGAATTGTAGAGAGAAAGAAGATGATTTGGTGTATGTTTTTGTAGTTAAGGTTGGGTATTTATATAATTGGTTGAATAGTTTGAGAAAAAAAAAAAAAAAAAAAAAAAAAAAACGCCTACTAAAGGCTATATTATTAAAATTTTATTTATTTATTTATTTTTAATTAAGTTAACTGAAAAAAAAAAAGTAAAGAAAAAGATAGAGTAAATTTCATAACGCGCGTTACGTGTAACACGATCGTTGTGGCGTCGTCTATAACACGTCCGACCAACCATAATAACATTATACGCTACCATAACACGGGCCATAGTTCTTATATGCAATTATTTATGTCCCCACTTGTCTTTTTCACTCAACTATAAAAATATTCAGTTTTTTAAAGCATGTACGATTGCTGATTGCTACCCACTAATCATATTTCATCTTCAAGATTCTTCATATGTAAGTCCCATGTGTTTTTTAATTCTCAATTATTATTTTTTTTCAAATGTTTTTATGTTATCAGATTCCGTTATAAAAAATTAATCTTTAAATCTTGAATCTGAAAACTTCATTCCAAAAAGTTTCAAACTTTATGTTTCAAGATTACAAGTCTTGAAAATTGATAGTATGAGCTATTTTGAATCTGATGTTAAATTTGGTGAGCAAGAATTAATACATGCTGTTGTACCATTATTGAAATTGTTATGTCTTGCTGTTATTGGTGTACTACTTGCACACCCAAGAACACAAGTTGTCCCAAAATCTACTTTTAAACTACTTAGTAAACTTGTTTTTGCTTTGTTTTTACCTTGTACAATCTTTATTCACTTGGGTGAATCGGTTTCGCTTCGAAATTTGGCCTTGTGGTGGTTTATACCGGTTAATGTTATCATTAGTACTGTAATTGGTTGTGTTTTGGGGCTGCTGGTTGCGCTTATTTGTCGTCCACCACCCGAGTTTTTTAGGTTTACTGTCATTGTTACTGGTTTTGGGAACACGGGTAATTTGATTCTCGCGATTGTTGGTTCGGTTTGTCATAGTGCGGATAATTCGTTTGGTCCGGATTGTCATACGGCTGGTACTGCCTATGTGTCCTTGGCGCAATGGGTTTCGGTTCTTTTGGTTTATACTTTGGTTTATCATATGATGGAGCCACCTATGGAATATTATGAAGTTGTGGAAGAAGATGGGGAAATTGAAGTCGTTCGTGAAGATTTGTTCACGAACGATATGAGCAGGCCACTTTTGCATGAAGCTGAGTGGCCTGGTATGGAAGATAAAGAAACTGAGCATTGCAAAACACCTTTTATTGCGAGGGTGTTTGCAAATGTCTCGGATCTTTCACAAACTTCCATACCAGACCATGATTCATTGGAAGAGGGGCCTGGGATCGAACGGCCGTCAAGCCCTAAATCGATTAGGTGTTTAGCCGAGCCACGAATGGTTAGAAAAATCAGAATTGTAGCCGAGCAAACCCCGGTTAGACATATTCTTCAGCCACCGACTATCGCTACACTTCTAGCTTTACTCATAGGAATGGTTCCTTTTTTGAAATCTATTGTGTACGGTGATGACGCACCACTAGCGTTCTTAACCGATAGTCTAGACATAGTGGCTGGAGCTATGGTGCCTTCAGTTATGTTGGTGCTTGGGGGAATGATAGCCGAGGGTCCAAACGAGTCTAGACTAGGTTTAAGAACCACAATCGGGATTCTAGTTGCACGGCTTTTGATTCTTCCTATGTTAGGAATAGGTGTCGTGTATTTAGCCGATAAAATGAATTTTCTGATCCAAGGCGATAAAATGTTTCAATTCGTGCTTCTGTTGCAATACACGACACCAAGTGCAATCTTATTTGGTGCAATCGCTAGTTTAAGGGGGTACGCGGTTAGAGAAGCCTCATCACTACTATTCTGGCAACATGTTTTCGCGCTGTTTTCTCTTTCGATGTATTCCATCATCTTCTTCAAGTTGTTGATTACGTATATTTGATCCATTATTTCTTTGTAAAGAATTTATGTTCTTGATAAAACTGTATGTCTAGACAATTAAAGAGCTATATTCAACTAGCTCGACTGTATTTTACGCGATTTTTAGTTATTGATACATGAATTGTTTCATGATTCGTCTCATATTTGTAAATTTATGTTTAAGGAAATGTGCGTTTCTGCAAATTTATGTATATTTCAATAATTGTTTTCCATAATTGGGCTTAAATGTGACCCATAATAAACTGGAACTTTAGGCCTAGTTTATGTATTTTGGTTAATAAAGGAGTACCGTCTAATCATTATGTTAAATATGGTAGGAATATCGCTCATGATAATGACTTAAAAGTCATGTCTCTATATGTTTGCCCATCATGCTCCCATACATACTCATGTTTAGCATGTCTCAAACATGGCATGACCCCTTTTATGTAAAATATAGTTATTAAAAATAACGAGTTTGCTAACCATTGCTTTTTTGCTTTCGTTAAATTTACTCTATACTAAACTTATATATACCGTCGAAAAACATCAACCAAACTTAAAAGGTCATGCTTTGTTACTTTTACGTTAACTATTTAACCACTTTTAACCATACTCATATCATGAACGAAATTATGGATTTTTTTTATGTGAGACAAAATAAAGAGAATTTATCAAGTAGATAAAAAAAATTATTTGTGTAGAAGCAAAATTTCAAAACTAACATAATAATAACTATTTTCTAAATATCAAAAAATATTTAATAGGGATAATTGTTACTCTACTACATCCCTCATCAAATCCATAAATTATTAGATTTTTCAAACACCTTATATAAACAAATGTTCAAAAGTAACGATATTATTATATTTTAAGATAATCTTCGGCTATCTTTCCAAGGCCAATACTGGATATTATATTATATCATTATTTAGGGTGTACTTGTTTTAAATTAGTGTTATCATTGTCATTGTTATTATTTGGTTTATATAAATAATAATATATACATATATGTTATTACTTTTATATATATTTATGAATAATTTTATATGTATTATTTATGGATATTTATATGTGAATAATTAAAAGAATATGTGCTATAAAGTTTATGGACGCTACTATATATGTATTATTACATTCCAATATAGTTTCAATATATTGTATTCCATAAAATTAATATTTATATTTATTTGAAATAATATACAAAACTGACTTAACATAATTAAAAGCATTTCTCTATATTTAGAATTCTAATTTATTTTATTATATATATGAATATAGATATTCTAATATTAATAGTTTTTCTTATTAAAACACGGTTACAAATAAAAAATATAAGAACAACTCAAAAATATATACAAATTTAAATAAAACTAAATAATGTAAGGAATAACACTCTATCGATATTTAATAAAACAATAATTTGTATAATTTTGAAAATTGTGAACGATAAAATATATATAACCAATCAACTTTTTTCATTATTTTTACCGGTTATACCATATAACTCAACCAAACATGCCTTTACTTTTGTTACTTGTTACTAGGAGAAGCAGTTATTTTAAGGCGCGCGTGCAAGATTTAAAAGTAAAAAAAGTGAGGGCCCACTTGTATAACGGTAAAATATAATCAAACATCGTGGAGTTATGGAGAAATAATCATGGGATAGAAAAAAAAACCTGCTTTTAAATTTGTTCCTAATTAATAATCAAAATAGGTAATCCAGATTAGGGTTTTGTTGATCTTGAATTAACAACAAATCGTTGTATGCAATCCAAAGCTCCACGAAAACCCGAAAACAAAAACTTCCTTCACATTAATCTTTCTATTCTCAGGTATTTCCATTCTATCTTCATCTTTTGGTATTCATATTCATGTTGTTGTTTTCTTATCTCTGCTTTTTGTTTAATGTATATGTTGTATTTCGCGTAAATTTGCCCGCGTACATAATTACATTGTTCAATCTTTCAAGGGTCAACTGCTTTATTTGATTAGGATAGCAAGATGTTAACATGTTTATAGTTTCATACGACAAAAACCATCTACGAAACTACTTTTTTCATCGTAAAATAAGGGTACCAAAAACACACAACTTTTAGAACATATGCAATTAATTAATTTTATGTTCATTTAGCTTAATCTTTGTGAGATAATCATAGAAATATTTGTCAGAGGCGAAACCAAGATATTATAGCAGAGGGGACCGTTATGTATTATTGAAAACACATGCTAATTAGGTTGCGTTAGATTTAGATCGGAGCTAAAAATTTATATAGAAATTTTGCTCGTTCTGCTCAGATAGTTATGTGCTTGATGTTAACCCATACCTTATTTATTATTAGATAGGCATAGCATTACATACCAATTAATTCATTAGTACTTTATGCACTTTTATACCAACTAATATCTATAATAACAAAGTTAACATTATATTTCTTTTGAACTCAACAAGCAGAAGATAAAGGAAGAAGGGTTGCGAAAGGGGTTTGTTACGATTGAACGTTTTTAAATCTTTCAACTATTTATCTCTTGTTATAAGATGAAGGATCATTTTGTTCTGCTGGTTGATCGTTTGCTCACCGAATCCTCTCTTGAGGCTGCTATTAAGGAGAGCGAAAATAGATTGCATAACAATCCAACAACTTCGGAAAAGGAAGAATTGGTTACTGATGTTTCTTCTCATAAGATGGATCTATGTTTAGAATCATTGCCAAAGAAATTGCCACAATGCAGGATTTGTCATGATGAAGATGAAGAATCGAACATGGAGACACCGTGTGCTTGCTGTGGCAGCTTAAAGGTTGCTTTTAACCTTGATAACTTGATCAATATATGCGAGTAATTATTGAAATTATAACATTTTACTACTTGCAGATAACTGTCATACGAGTCAACTCACTTTACTTAATTCAATATGTTTACAGTATGCCCATCGAACATGTGTCCAGCGCTGGTGCAACGAGAAAGGGAACACCATATGCGAGATTTGCCTCCAGGTTTGTTTTTGTAACAGACATTCTATTTTGAAAACCGGTTATTAGAAGATTTTAATAATTCTGTCAGTTTGAATACTTGTTGTTTTTCAGCCATTTAAACCTGGTTATACATCACCGCCTCCATTATTCCATTGTGATGGCATCCCGACAAATTTCAGGTACCGTTTTGACCTCAAGAATCTATATTTATATATTTATATACACCTTAACTAGATTACCAACACCAACAGAATTCAATTGGTTGATATTGGTGTTTAGGGGAAACTGGGAGATTTCACGAAGGGATCTTTACAACTTGCGGTTTCAAGCAATGGTTTCTACTGGTCATGATGAGCCCGATTTTGATGTGTATATCACTCCTAGTTCAAGAAGCTTAATATGTTGTCGCGTAGTTGCTATAATAGTATGTTATGTTCTATGTCAAATACTAAAATCCCACATAAATCACCGGTTAATGCAACTCAAATTAAGTGTTTTTCATTTGCAGTTTATGACCCTTCTTGTGTTGCGCCATACTTTACCAATCATCATTAATGATGGCACCGGAGGATACACTCTTACAATGTTCACGGTAACATGACTTGATTGCTCATTTTTATTATTTTTAAAAATTGATATTTATTCTTATTTTTGAAATATTTATCAGTTGTTGCAGTTGATCATGTTAAGGTGTATCGGCGTTCTGCTGCCAGTATATATCATGGTTAGAGCTTATGCTGTCGTTCAACGCCGTCACCAACAACCACAGGTAACAGTTTAAACTGGAATCTGTATATTTCCTACCTTATTGTTTTTTAAAATCTAAAATTTAAGTTTGGAAATTTGAAATGCTAGGAACACGAGTACCTTTCTTCGGATGAAGAGAACAATCTTCCTCAATCACCGACTAATTTACAGATTATTAATGTCCATTAATTTCGTCAAGTGAAACTTTGCTTGATGACCGTTGAGCATTACATATTTTCATAGTTTTGGGACACCGTATAGATGTCTGAAACTCTAAACCTTGAACCCTAAGTAGTGTGCATTCGTATACGTATTCAAATTGATCTGACATCTTGGTTATTGAAGGGAAGTTGAAGATTGTTGATGTATATAAATTAATTTTTTCACGAATTAGTATTACAGTAGAAACTTGGTTTTTACTTAAGAATTCATAATCTTATAAAAGTTAACATCATTTACTTGTCTATGTTAAGAGTCGACTAGAAATAAATTTGTATGATGTTTATGAAACTAAAAAATCGGTTTAATGAGGATTCAAGCCCAATCATCCGTGAGCTCAAATGGTTAAACAATCGTCATTAGTCATTTCACTTTCAGACGCGACTAAAACCAAATTAAAGCGACTAAAAGGTAATTTAGTCACAAACAAAACCACTCATAGTCATAGTCCTTGCAAGAAAGTTTTGGTTTCATTTTAGTTTCCGTTCCAAATTAAAGCGACTAAAAGGTAATTTAGTCATTTCACTTCCGCACACGACCAAAACGAAACAAAAAACTTCCCCACAGGACTTCATATATATATTTATTTTCATAATTCCAGGACTTGCTACACAATTTGAACATACCATAAGTACTTAAGTAGTAATTTTGCAAATTCAGTTGTATACATAAAAAACACAGCCCAAAAGGCCTTATAAAGTTGAGCCCAAATCTGGTAAAGTAGTTTATAAAGCATATCCATACCAAACACAATCATTCTGTCTTGTTAACCTAAAAATCGCCAAATCTGACTTTTCGTTTCCATCCTAAACTTTTCTCATCTAATATCTACCGTCGTCCAACCGTCGTGATCCGTCGCTACTACAGTGGTACGATTGTTTTTTAATCTAAATTATATGTTTTATTGTTTTGTTGATTTTGTAGTTCGATTGTACTGATTAGTTTGTTTTAATTATTTTATATTTAGTAATTGTTTAGTTAATAAGAATGTTTTTGATTGCTTGTATAATGTTTTAACTTTATTCTATGATGTTTTTTTATATAGTTTATTATTATTATTATTATTATTATTATTTTTATTGTTTCTTTTTGCCTTGTTTGGTTTTTTTTCCGTTAAGTACAGCGTGGATATGGTGTATGTGTATGTCGAGTAAATATTGTCCGCGTGAAATAAGAAGTAATAACGTTTGTTTTAAGTGCTGAATATGGTTCTAAATAAAGTAAATTTAATTTTTAAAAGATAAAACATAAAAAGAAATTATGACTTCGGGAATACAACCAAGTCATGTTGTCTGGATTATGTCACAAACAAACACGCACTTAATGATTTGCCTCATTAAGTCATTTTCTTATGAAGTCAATTAAGTTTAAATCAAACACTGTCTCTGATTATTGTTTATTACTAGCTGTCACCTCCTATCGTATTACACGAAAAAATGACATAAGCTTATAGATTTATTTTTGTTCTAAAACTTAATTCTTACCCGAGTCGCATTTGTCTTTTTGCTCATTTTCCCTTTTGACAATGGTAATAACAAAACATATGTTCAAGTCTTGCAACACTATTTAGCTCCGATAGTCTGTTCAAGGGAGCTGCGAATTTTTTTGTCATTTAATAATTCATGACGTGGATATAGATTATATCCGGTGTTCAAATGATGTGAATTTTTAATATAGCAGTGTTTGTTTTCTCATTTACTTGTGTGATATCTTTAATATTTACTTGATTTGGTAAGTTAGATAAAAGGCAATATAATAAACCCGGTATATTTTTTTCCATTTCACTAGTTTTAATCGGTTATGTAGATTTGAGTTTTTCCGCTTACATTGTTGAACGTTATAGTTGGCTTTATATGTATATTTTAACAATAACCTTGTACCATGTTTCAAATTACTTTACAGTTTACGTGTAACATTTAGATCACATTTAACCTCTATGATATGTTATATAATTATTCTGGATACTAATTATTATTCACTCTTATTTTTGAAGGTTACGTGGCTATTTGTTCTTGACGATATTGCAAGTTGGAGTTTGTGAGTTAAAACTGTTTTTTATGTTTGAACAGACTATTCTCCACTTAGGGTGTATTGGGTTTTTGGGAGAGTATTCGAGAACAGTTGGCTGTATGCATCGAGTGCCATTTCAGGAACATACTGAATTTTATGGTTGCAGATTTGCGCAACCTTCACTTGCTAAATCTGATCGTTCTTTTTGTGCCCACAAGTATTCTAAAGACAACCAATTTTTGACCTCCATTGAATCGTTGCTCTGATTTCTATTCTCGAACCAATTATGGCTTTGCAAAACATTGGTGCCAGCAACAGCGATGACGCCTTTTACAGGTATAAGATGCCAAAAATGATTACTAAAATCGAGGGGCGTGGAAATGGTATTAAAACGAATATCGTCAACATGGTTGATGTTGCCAAAGCTTTGGCTAGACCAGCTTCTTATACAACCAAATACTTCGGCTATGAGCTTGGAGCCCAATCCAAATTTGATGAGAAAACCGGGGTATCACTTGTTAACGGTTCTCATGACACATCAAAACTAGCTGGTATTCTTGAGAATTTCATCAAGAAGTATGTTCAGTGTTATGGTTGTGGTAACCCGGAAACGGAGGTATTAATTACAAAAACTCAGATGGTTCAGTTGAAGTGTGCCGCATGTGGTTTTATTTCTGATGTGGATATGAGAGATAAGCTGACATCGTTTATTATAAAGAATCCACCAGAACAGAAGAAGAATTCGAAAGACAAAAAGGCGATGAGAAGGGCTGAGAAGGAAAGACTTAAGGAAGGTGAAGCAGCTGATAAGGTAATGAAGAAGCTGACGAAAGACGGGAAGAAGACCACTAAGGATGGGAATGCAAAAACTAAAAAGAAAGGGAATGGCTCTGACGAGGATCATGTTTCGCCAACTGTAAGTCAGGCTGGCGATAATGACGATTCTGAAGAAGAGGATGGTGTCCAGTGGCAGACCGACACATCAGCTGAAGCGGCTCGCCAGCGTATTCAAGAACAACTCAGTACCGTAACTGCTGACATGGTCATGCTCTCTACAGAAGAGCCTGAAAAGAAACCCAACGCGGCCAATGGTGAGTCTCCTCGTAAGAAGCTTGTTGACATCGCGAAAGAGAATCTGAAAAATGGTGTTGCTCCAAAAGAAATGTTAGCATCAATGTCGGGCACATTCCAGGAAAATGTAAGTGCTATTTACGAGGCGTTACTGGATGGAGTTGAGAAAGGGTTTGCAAAACACGTGCTTAAGAAGAAAAGTTATCTAACTGCCGCTGTTGTCGAGGGGGAGAATTCACAGTTGGTGCTTTTACGAGCAGTCGAGGAGTTTTGTGGAAAGTCAAACCCAAATGCAGTGAAGGAAGTGCCACTTGTTCTGAAAGCACTGTATGATGCTGACATTTTAGAAGAAGAATATGTGGTAAAGTGGTACTCGGAGGGAGTGAGTGGCGGGAACAAGGGCTCCCCTATTTGGAAGAATGCAAAGCCTTTTGTGGAATGGCTTCAGAGTGCAGAGTCTGAAAGCGAATAAGAATAAGATGTTATGCTGCTGATCTATATTATGGTATGAATAATAAATTAAGTATGGTACTGCTCTGTTTTCGGTGACTTGATCGTCTTTTCTTTTGTTATGTTTTGGATGTTTCGGATGCTTGTAACAATAAATTGTGTTTGTGTTGACATTATGATTTTTCAAATTTATGTGCCCGATTTGTGAATGAAGCTTGAGCTTAAAACTTTAGTTGTTATTTTTGCAAGTTTTTTGGTTTTTGGAGCATTCTTTGAGAAAAATTTGAAGCCAGTTTTATGAGAAAATTTGTTTTTGGGTTTTTTTTTCTTCGTGATTCTGTGAACAAAATGTATGTAAAAGTTTACGATTAATCAGTTATTGTCTTATTCTTTCTTCTCTATAACGATTCACATTAATCCTTCACAAACAATACCAACCATCCATCTATACCATCAAAACCTTTCAAACGAAGATCAATGGAATGTTAGTCGTATTCCCAAAAATTTCATAACGTGTGTTTTACATATTTTACGTTTTAAACATCACCAAAAGTAGTAAAGTCGGAAATAAGGAATTGAACTTCCTCTTTGGCAAAAGGTAAACCTACAAATGTTGCTCCTTAGATGTATGCCTTCATCTAATAATTTGATTAAATGTGATTCGACATGATATTCAATCTTTTTAGTATTAACTATAACATTTGGGACCATTGTTAACATAACTCATTTTATTTTTTAATAAAACAACTCGGTCAATTAATTAACTCAGGGTCCAATTACTTTTTTTGAACATATTTTCTTTCTAGAAGAAACATTAATTTTTTTTTTTTTTTTTGTTATAAAGAAAAGGAAAATGATATCCAAGTTCTTAGCGCTATGGATAGAATGTAAATGAGACGAGACAACTCGCGAGCTACTCGAGATCAACTCGCAAATTATTCGAAATCAATTCGATTTAAACGAGTCGAGCTCGAGTTACTTGAGTAAATTTTTGAGTCGAGTTCGAGCTCAAAGATACTTAGCTCATGAGGTTCGCGAGCCTTATCGAGTTTATGTTAAATTACACTTTTACCCTTTTAAATACATACTATATAAGGTATTATGTATATAAAGCGAGTCGAGTCGAGTTTATATAACGAATATTTACCGAGCTCGAGCTTGAAATGTATAACCGATTGAGCTCGAATCGAGTTTCGAGCTCGAGTTTTAGTAACCGAGTCGAGCTCGAGCCTAAAAATTAAAGCTCGGTCGAGTTGGAGTAGACTTTCGAGCCCGAGTTTCAATAATCGAGTCGAAATCGGGCTTGGCAATACTCGACTCGACTCGGTTTGATTACACCCCTAGCTATGGATAAATAAAAATGATTGATATCACCCAATATATAACACTAAAAATATACTTAAAAATATTATTGGATGGGTTGAATAAAAGATCGGTAGATAAGTAATGAAAATTCGTTTATCATATTTTACTAGATTATTGCCCCGCGATAGCGCGGAAAAAAATAAAAATTGAATCATAAATTTTATGTTTATGTAGATTTTAATTTATTATGAAAAAATAATGTTGGACGTCTAATACATATATATACTTTTACGTTTATACACATATTGTTTATAACTATAATAATATATAAACTTTTATCTTTATACACATGTTTTGATATTTTGTATTAAGAGATTTTAGAATAATAATAAGGTAAATTATAGTCCAAATTGAACGATTTCTATAAATAAATTAGAATTATGTTTTTTATTTTAGTAGAGATTGAATGAAGAGAGAATGTAATTATGTATTGTAAAAGGGTGTAAAATGAAAATAATCTTTGATGACATCATCAATCTGATCTAACGGCTGATATCAAAGAAGTTAACCCATCCAACGGACCACACTCCGCCATGTGGCATTTAAGGCCCCTCTTTTATTATATATTAAAGATATAAATTAAGCATATTTAATCTTATGTAATTTAGGCTTATGTATTATTTATTTATTGTTAATCACCCAAAAATTGTTATATGAAAGAGAAATGAACAAAATTTCAAAATTCCCATGAATATTGAAGGATGACGTCATGTTCTTTGTGACAGAAATGAAACTCTTGCTGACTTAAAATTTGTCTTTCTTATGCAACTATGCAAAGACTGCTTCAACAATTTTTATTTTAATCCGAATGTAAACACACACAAAAAAAAAAAGATACCATCAAATATTTTTTTGACCAAATGTAATGTATCATTTAGAAAAAATAAAATACCATCAAATATTTGGAATACTCGTCCAAAAAACACAAAAAAAAAATCTTATGAACCCATTATTAGGGGTGAACTCGGTTTGGTTTTGAGTCGGTTTCTTCATAAATCCAAAATCAAACCGAAAATCCAAAACCAATCCAAAAAATTTGGTTTTGAAGAGTTAAGAAGCGTTCTATTTGGTTAAGGGCTTACTAATCGTGTCATCTAATAAATCATTTTATAATAATTTTGGTACAAACAAAAACAAATATAATCACGATTTATAAGACAGAAAGGATAATTATATTGATACAATCGACAGTGGACAGCTAAAACTGTACAAAAAACGCGTATTAAATTCACAGCATTCAAACATATGTATATGTTTCATGTCTGTGCACCTCGTCCCACACGAACACGGATTTAGACTCGTCTTTTGTCCCTAACAAACCTTAAAATATTGATTACATCATATGCATACACCATTTCCACAATATATATATTTTCCAAAATTAACGTGATTCAAAAACAGCCATCACAACCCATCAAAACCGAAAACAACAAGAAGATCATGTCTACTTTGATACCTTCTTTTACGTGTGCCCCGATTCTTTTATTTAGAAAGCAGCCCAAAGTTCGTCCACGGTTACAAGTTAGAGCTCAGAGCTTACGTGATGAAGGTAATTCGAGTTTCATTTTCCAAAAAGTAATACATGTACCAAATTATCGTTATTTCATATATAAGACGTGGATGTACATATATGAAACGTAACATTTTCTGTTTGGTGACTTTCAGGGAGATCAAGTAATCTTGTTGACTCGAATATGAAGATTCTAAACAATAGGATTGAGGCGATGAGGATGATAGAGAGATTGGAAAGGAACTCTAGACAACAAGGATGGAACTATGACTTGAATTACGTAATTAAACCTAAAAGACGACAACCTAAATATCCGCAAACAATAGCCTTAATTTGTGCCACAATGAGTTTTCCTGTCATCACAGGAGCAACTCTCGTTTACATTTTATCGCTTATTGCTCATCTCAATCTATAAGAAAACCGAGTGCTTTATTTCAGACTAACTCGATCAAGAAACCGAAAGAAAAGATTTGCAGGCTTGTTCTAACGATATCTAATCAATTAGTACTAACTACTAACATGATTTTATTTCTTTTTATAAGGTTTAATTGTAATAAGAAATTCTTGTGTGCCATTTTATTTCATACTTTTTTAATGTAAAATTTAATTTCTTCAATGTACATGTAACTGTTTTTTCTGTAGTATATATTTTTTGAATCTTTTTCAAAGTGTGATGGTTTTTAGCTAATGACCTTGATAATTTAGAAATCTTTTCATTACCTATTTAATGAGACATAATATAGTAAATTAATACGCAGATAAGATTAGGGTTAAGTGCATCAAAATGTAACAAACTTTGACTGATTTGCTATTGTATGGATTTAACTTTCAAAAACTATATTGTGTGTATTCAAATAATTTTTTAATAAAACGTGACTCTATATGAAAAGAAAGATACATGGGCATGCACAATCAATGACTCCAAAGCGTTCTATGTAAATGACATGGGCTTCTCATCGATCAAAAAAACCTAAGCAACTCTAATGAAAAAATTCGTTGAAATCCATGGATCCCAATTAAAATTTGAAAGATGTTTACAGTTATGCTGATCAATCGGAATTCACCGGAAAGACTTACAAATCCATAGATGCGGTTATACAAACTGGTTTATGGGTTCTATGGAGATTCCGTAATGCTTGTATTTTCGACAAAAAACGTCCTAGAAAAGACTTGATGATAGAAGACGTATTAGATTTTCATACACATGGATAACAAATAGAAACCTCACAGGTTCTTTTAGTTGGATAGAATCGTTAGAAAATCCATGTAATGCTATTTCTAATCTCATGTAATTGTCTTCTATGACACTAGCTAGTGAGTTTTTAATACAACTTTTTGTCGTTCAAAAAAATAAATATAATATGAGATTGAATACGAAGAAATCATCATAACAACAAGAAACACGACAACTTTGTTAAGTGACATCGTCGGTTATCAAGTTTATAACAAAAGTTATATCATTTTGTAACCATGAAAAGGGCTTTTATTGGGATTTCTCGGTAAAATATGCATAAGGAATATTACTTGGTAGAAATTAGTAATTAGTGGCTTAGTGCTACGCGTTACAAAATTATGTACCATGCCCGTTAATTACATTTTGGTAAATCTACTTATTGGGAAAAGGTATAATTGTCGAACCTTTAATAAAACTATTATTCTTTTAGAAGGGGAAATAAAAGTTATCGCGTTAGAGGGCTACAAAACTTGGGACCGAGTCAAAAGTGACAATGTTTGGACATATGTACTCCGTGCCTTATCGACCCCAAATGTGACATTGACTACTATAATATATTCGACTCGTGTTTTGTCCATACCAAACCATTGGAACGAATTTATAATTAATAATCACCAACTGATTACCACATAAATACATTTTAAAATGATGGCATTCAAAAACAGCTACCAAATCATTTAAGTTTGTTTACAACACTTTACATAGAATATACCTCAAAATCCTTAAAATTTGAAAACAATATATGAAGATGTCTATGTTGAAACCTTCTTTTGCGTGTGCCAAGATTCTACCGCTTCAGAAGGAGAAGAAAGCACGTCCACGATTAGAGATTAGAGCTCAAAGCTTACAAGACGAAGGTAAACGAGAAACATGTTTTTCAAATTTCAAAGTTTCGTGAGTAAATTAATTTTAGTATAAGTTGATTTTGATCATAATTTCTTGGAGTTTTTCTTTTTTAATTGACTTGATACGGATGTCACCTAGGTGATGATGTCGTTAAAATTATAAAGGCGTTTATGTATGAATGTTTGATTAGATGATGTTACTTGAATTTGTTGGCTTGCTCTCTTTTTTTTTATAGGGAGATCGAGTAATCTTGTGGATGCGAATATGAAGCTTCTCAAGGATAGGATTGAGGTGATGAGAACAAAAGAAAGATTGGAGCTGAATTGTAGACCGTCCGGATGGGACTATTCAACGAGCTACGTTCAAAAACCTAAAAGACAACCTGAATATCTACAAACAATAGCAGTAATTTGTGGCACAACTAGTTTACCGATTCTCATTGGCACCATTTTTCTTTGTATTTTTTCCGTCATTGCTCATCTCAACCTATAAACAGCCACGAAGCACGAAACTTAACGTTCTAATGGTGTATGATGAGCCAATATAGATGTGATCATGTATGTTTATATGTTTTTATTTATTTATTAAATCTGATTTTTATTTTTTATTTAATTCATTTTCCTTTGATTAACCTTTTTTTTTCTAAAACAAAATATACCAAAGACTAACAATGTTGGAAGATAAAAAACACCAAACACAAACCCCTGAGATAACTAACCATATAATAAGACTAAAGAGCTAGAACACAATGAGACAACATTGCAACACCTAAAAAGGACATCGAAACACAACCACAACCTAAATCCGTTTTTATGTATTCTACGAATAGTTTGCCCTTTTATGTGGTTATGTGTGTTATGGTTTGATTATAGGTCATGCCTTTAAGTTTCAAGCTCAATGGTTAGATCATATTGTTTGAATGGTTTGATGTTCGGGTTTATGGTATGAAGTTCAATTTGTACGTGGTTTTTGATAGGGTCGGATAGTTTTTGTTCTTTGTCCTTAAGTTGTTGCCTTACGCTATTCTCGACTAACTAAAAGTAAATCCGGACATAAAAAAACTCGTTATATGACTAAGTGATACCTTAATGTTGCCAATATTAAGCTGAAGCGTGAACCAACTAGGAAGATTCATTGTCCGCAGACTTTTCCAACATACTAACAAACAAAGATGTTTCTTATGATGGGTTTAGCTAATAACATAGAATATTTTCAACACTTATGTCTCCAAAAAGTCTAGATTTTCTATGATTTTCACTAATTAAAAATTAGAGGATAATTGAATTGAATGAGTCTTTACCAAATCAAATATTTTTAATAATATATTTTTGTTTGTATCCTAACATACGAAAACTTTCTTTACATGATTAAATAGATTATATTATAATAAGTTCTTGTCAATAATCAGGTCCGCTGAATAAAAACATTAAACTAAAAGCCTATCTTACTAAAATCGTTCATATCCATAATGTTTTGTCTGTTATATCATTTTTGTTTCTTTGACAATTCGAAATACATTTAGTCTTCTATATATTTTATTGCAGGCCAATAAATCATGACAAATATTTTGTGTTCTAATTCGAACTTTAATTACACAAATTGTGATATTCTATGGCTTATTTTCAAGCCAACTCATTATAGGTTAGTCAAAGAAACAATATTAGTTACACAAGTAATTCATTTAATTAAATGATTTTTGTCTGCACGTTGCGATGAATATTAGAATGTATATTAAGAGAAATTGTTAAAAAATGTATAAGTAACTAAAATATAATTCGTTACCGAAGTAACCCAAAAAGCAAAATCTAAAAACTTAATAGAAACAAAAATGTTTCACCAAAAAATAAACAATCAGGAAAAAATAACCAAAAAATAAAACGTAAATAATAAGTTAATAAAAAGAAAAAAGAATAAAAATAAACAAACTTTCCGGCTAGCGAGCTACACTATTCATAAGGTAATAGAATTTCTTCACTCAAAAGTAGATAAGACTAGAAAAATAATACATGTAAAATACACATCCAATTTTCCTTTCTATCTAAAACAAAATTAGTTAGCTATTGCAAGTATTGTTTCATTGTTATGTACCGTTTTATCGATGCAACTGCAAACGGTCGTTGTTCCTAAATTCATAACAGTAATTTTCTATAAAGAAGTCGAAATGAATAAGTTCTTACTTTCCAAATTTTGAGTAGAAAACAATCACTCATTCCGACCCTTTTTCCAATTCTTCTAAAATAACAAATGCACGAAAAGTATTAAAACTTGGATCTTCCATCAGCTCTTAGTTTTATAAAACTTCTCTGCCAGGGACCTTATATTTATCATACCTCCAGAGACAGATAGAGATGAATTGTTGAAACCTCAGAGTGTATACAAAGTATTACAAACATGTTAATCAAATTTTAGCAAGAGTGACAATTCCATAAAGTTTAACATTTCACAGACGGTTAAAACAGCCAAAACCCAGCGTAGAAAGGGGAATAAAATTCAACAAAGCTAACAGTTTGCGTTTTAGCAAGACGGACATTTTAATTGTCTTTGTTTCAATCAGTTTTAAGAAATCACTTCCCCTAACAAAATGTATATATATAGTCTTTTAAAAGTCATCTCAAGTTAAGTCAGCAACAACAAATTACCCACATGCAATGCAACCACATAAAAACACATACAGCATGCTCGACAGTTGATGCTATCAACTGATCTAGCTACGCACAAATGCAACTGTGGCAACACGAGATCCAACAGATCCCCCAAACATGAATGTTGGGTAGGTACGAATATGATCCAAGTAGGTAAAGAGAGGGCTGTTTGTGTATTCCTGTGGTTCTCCAGGGGCTTCCGTCTCCTCAAGGGTGCCCGCTTTGCTTTGGTTAAAGTTTTCAACTTCTTGCACCAATTCGTCTCTGGTGTGGTTGCATGAAGTAACAACCTAACCATATCAAATTGGTTAGAATAGGAAAACTGTTCAGGATACGGTTCAACAAGAAACCAGTTTTGTTTACTAATTGCGAAATTAAAAAAAATAGATTGCATTTATCAGACACATTACTAAAAATTTATAAAATAATAGAGAATATGACTCGAATATCAAGAGATTTAGGAGATGATGCTTACTACTAGACCGCCAGGAGCAACAAGTCTTGAGATGGACTCCCAATACATAATCCTGCAATAGATCAAAAAATCAATAAACATGTAATTTCTCCACCTGGAGTCCATATCCTTTTATATGGGGGTGGGGACAGATAATGAAAACCGACATTGGAAGAGAATAAGTCAAATTACTATATAATAGCTTGCCTTTTAATAGGACCATCAGGATGCAGTCCAATCGCATCCAATGTTCCTTTGTCGACAACCAGATGAAACTTTCTATCCAGCTTCGTTTCAAGAATATCATCAACCTGAGAACCAAAATGGCAAGTGAAAATCATAAAAGGCTGACAGAAGAAATTTGAAAAAATTTAACAGCCAAAATATCTAATTGTACTTGATATCAGTGTTGTAAAAAACGGATTCCAAGGCCGCCTAGGCGCTAGGCGGCCACCAACCGCCTCGTGTTTCACCAAATCGGTGAGATTCCAAGGTTTGGTCAAAAAACGGTCAACGAACCGCCTAGGCGGGTAAAATCGGCCTAGGCGGGTCAAATCGGGTCAAAAAACGGTCGGGTCGGTCAACAAAAAAAAGTCAAAAAAAAAAAAACAGATCTAGGGTTTGCTCCACCCAATTCACAGCCGTTTTCTCTTTCAACCCAATTCCGTTAATCTGAACATGTCGTCGACACCAATTCACAGCCGCTTCATCTAATTCCCAATTCCCTTAATCTGGAACACGTCGCTTCATCTAATTCCCAATTCCCTTAATCTGGAACACCAATTCAAGCCGCTTCTACTGATGTCGTCGACACCTCAATCTAAAGAGCGTATTTTTGTTATGTTATACATAGTATTTTGTTATGTTATACATAGTATTTATAATATTTGTATATAAAAAGTCAATCCGCCTAGGCGTCGCCTAGGCGGATTCCGAGCTCCAAGGTGGTCGACCGCCTAGCTACCGCCTAGCGTTTTTTACAACATTGCTTGATATTACACTCATATATGTGAGCTCTAATCTTAGTTGAGTTGAAACTTGAAAGTAATACATATTAAATTTGAATGTTATTTCATTACAGCACATACACACCAAATGTAGATGTTAACAAGTGTTGGGTTCAACAAATTCTTAGCAATGTTGCCAGCTTGCGATTTACGCAACTGTTGCACTGTCATTTATGAAAAGGGTGATATTGAAAGGTTCGGTGTGTTTGATATCAGCAATGACGCAAGACATACAAGACTGTTTAAATCAGAAAAAGGCAAAAAGCAGCATCTTTTTTTGGCTCAACCCTACAGCTTATATACTCTTGACAGAGATTCCATTGTGTATATCTTACGTTACTACTTACTAATAACCCACCCAACATGTCTAGACTCCCCACCCCAAATATATGTAGAGAAAAAACAGAAACTAACCTAGAAAATTTATGCAGTTACCCTTCTTAATATACCTATCAGACTCTGAACCCAAAATGCATGAAAACAGGTAAAGTTCAAAAAGTGAGCCAAAAATGGAACATGTCAAACGGGTTAATAATCGCCTAAAGAGTATTCAAATGCCTAAAACAAAAATCTTGAACCTATATTCATAAAAAATTAGACTATTATTTTAGTAGCATAGTTTTTATATCATAATTGGTAGATCAACCTGACCCGACTGATGAAATAATTACACGTTTTAACCCATCAAGCAACCCAATCATTTTGACACCTCTAAGTGATCACAATCTCTAAAAGTGTCAATGACACTTCATTAACAATAATATTCATATTACCCTCTGTGTGTTCATCATGCGAACAGTTTCTATCGTATAAGAGAAGTAAAGGGAATGGATCTACATCTACTTCGTTAAAATCATCATTCATGCAGCTAACTTGGAGACAATTCATCTCAATTACTATGAATCAGGAACCATAAACCATGAATTCTACATAAAAAGTGTTTGCTGCAAAGCTTAATTGAAAGCATAATAATATAGCATCATACCAAGAGCTTGATACTAGCAAATCCATCCCGATCCGCAAGGCTCCGAGCAAGATCAATTGCTCCTTCGCTATAGTCTGTACCGGTTAGATCAGAGAACCTATATATATTCACACAACACAGCCTTATAATTAGAACTCTATGCATGAACACAACTAACAGTACCATACAAGGAGGAAGCGATAGCATAATTGAAATACAAAGCAGTCACACGTTGTTCACATTGCACGACTACAAGCAATAAAGTTCATATGAGCTAACATATTCTATGAAATATGCTAAAATACATAAACAACCAGATAATTGCAATATTATTGTTTAATTATATTGCAGCAGCTACAGCCATCATTTTAAGATAAACGTTACACAAAGAGGGAAAAAGAAAGATTGTTAAATCATTAGATTTTACCGCAATGTGTACATATTAAAACCATGATGAAATTAATAACCATAAAAAAAGGACCCACCACAGAATATTTTGCAAATTCTCCTCAAGGAGGTGTACAAATCAAGGAGGTGTACAAATAATATATGATGACAGGTCAGCTAAGTGCACCATACAACGGCATAATACTCATCTTTTGATATTCATAAGAACAGATACAAAACGAAATGAGCCAGTAAAGAAGAAAAGGTAAGCATTAACCAAACTGTATGCTATCATCACCTTAACTGGCAGAAAATAAGGGATGAGGAATATACCCTTGCTTAGCAAGCTCTTGAAGAAGCAGTCCATTTCCAGTTCCAACATCAAGTACACTCCAATCTGCGATCTCACTCTCGTGCTCGGAATTGTCATTTTCATGATTATTTTGCACATTCTTTTGAGCAATATCAACACATAGACCTTTTGTCCAAGAAGCAACCATTTCCATGACATCAGCACCAAACCTACAAAACAGCAACAATTCCTATTCTACATTAATCAAAGGAGATGGATTTTTGAACTACAAAAAGATTAACTCTTTTCGTATAAAGTTAAACAAAAAAGTATGCATCAACTTACCAAACTTCACCAGCATGTCCATGTTCCCGGAAATTCGTCAATTCATCTGCATACGCTGAATCCCAGTAACTTTGGAACCCAAGCATTGATGTAACTTCCGCATCAGGTTCTTCCTTATCAGAACTAGGCATACACAACAAATGCAAATTCAGTACCCGAACATCACAACGCTTTATTAACTTAACATCCACTCGATAATGTACTTCCGTACTCGAACAGTGTAACATTTACATACATTATATAAAGTTATATCAATTGCTAGCCCTAATATTAACCGGTAAACAAAATTTACCTAATCTAGCAATCAGCCTAACTAAAAAATAAGATCTAAGTAACTAACTTTCATTTCCGTAAACCAAATAGAAACCAAATAGCAGAAATGAATTAACCTAACCTATAATCTGAGGCTGCACGATGTGGAGCAGCGAGAGCTTCAGATGCGTCAGCATGACGTTGATCATCGTCAAGAGTACTACCGTAGTCGCTTTTGATGGACCATGAGTCGGCGGCAATAGAGCGGTCATCGTCGGAGATCAGATCGGCGGTTAACGGCGGCGGTCGGATTTGGGAGACGTCGGAGTCGTCTGGTGGTAGTCGGATTCCGGCCATGGATTGAAGTGAGCGACAAATTTTGAAAAATTTTAGAGAGAGAAAGGAAACCCTAGAGAGAGAAAGAGAGTAGTGAGAGATTTGATTTGCAGACAGAGACTTTTGGTGAAGATGATGGTTGGATGATTGTGAAGGAATATAGGATGATACGATTTACTTTACTTTGCCACCTCGGATTTATTTATATTTATTTTTTCTTTATTTTTCTAAAACCAACTACTGAAGATGTGGTATCAGATAGTATCGACTGATGTAATTTTGATTCGGTCTACGGTTCATTTTTATGCTAAATTTCAGGTTTCAAATTTGGTCCGGTTTTGAATGGTTTAGTCTTGTCATTGAATCGTGCAACGGACTGGTATTCAATCATATTACTTTTAGCTAATGATATGTTATATTTTATTTCTTTAAAAACTATTTTTATAAAAGCTAACTTGTCGTCTTAAGGAGGGAAATTGTTATCAGAAAGCAACCGGCTCCAACAGGAATATTATGAACATTTTAATTATGAACATTTGAAGATGTTTTCGAGTTGAATAGTCTGATTTTAAAATATACCATACTCTCGAGTCATAATGTATATATGTTTAACCTTACATAAAGTATCAATTTTTACGGTTTACAAAACAAAAGACTTCATCCCATATAAGTAACCAACTAGGGTCATCGAATTTATGTTAATTATTACGTATAAAACATGGTCATTTTTTTAACCATAACATAACAATATAGATAACAATAATTTTTGAAGAAGAATAGATGAAATTATTAAATATATATCAAATTGGAAATTGGAAATGAGTCTAGAAAGTGTGAATAAGCACAAAAATCTCATGACAGATTGCTTTAGGATTAAAGTTTCACAAGAACAACTTATTTGTGACTTATAAACAGTAACATAGCCTAGGTTATTTTGCTTTTAACTCGGTCACATGTTTTACACATGATGTCAATACTTTGTTAGTGATTGCAAATTCTATTTGACCATAAATTTACATCAAACAATCCTTCAATTTATGCATCATATATATTTATAGGTATTCAAGTTTAGATTATTTTTCTATAATTAAGCACGATAAAACAATCACCAAAGTTTGCAACCAAAGTTTGCATCCGCACGAAAAGTATCATTTTAGATAGTAAATAAGTCCTTCCAGGCACATGATTGCTTTCCTAGAGACAAGTTCACTTCTTCTAGTGTGTCAATGATGATACCGAAGTCGGGACGAGAAAGAACGTCACATGTACACTGTTTTATCAACCTGCATACGATATTCTTACATTAGACAAAGATGTTAAGCATTTGTTGCAAATCAGGACTCACTTTAATAGCATATGTACCAAAAGTCTTTTAAACCTATAGGTTGTAAGTTCAAGTTCCATAAGAAGAGACAAAAGTTAATCCATTTGACCATTTTCTTTTGTGTAGCTTAAGCCATACACGTTTTAGAAATAAAACATAACCTAGTTACCCAATAAAAACATTGCCCGTTTGACCCATTAGAAATAAAACATTGCCCATTTGACACGTTAGAAATAAAAGATAACCAAAATAAATCCAGATAATATTGACTTACAGTTGAATTCTTTCTGGACATTTACTATTGAATTTCATTTCAAAATCAAGAGAATGGAGATTTATCATGTTGTGGATGTACTTGGCTTCTACCATCTGAAATGAAAATAATAATTAACCGTATTAATGGTGACTAACGATGCAAATTATCGATAGATTAATATATACAAAAGAGACTCTATAATATTACCTGATAAAATATGAGTCCAAATGATCGAATGTCTCGTCCTTTATTGATCAGATGCTGGCTGTCATAGCCTTGGCTTTGACCTGACAAAACAATACGATTCACTGGATTTGAGAAAGCTAAATAATAGCTTTAGAAAAAAGAAAGTTAGTGAAACATACTCTCTTGATTCGGGTGTGGCTCGTACAACATTTGGACCCAATATTCACCAATTTTTAAATGGCCACATTCATCTTGTAATAAGTTTCTGAACAATTGAAAAATTGTGGCTTATAAGTATTTATACACTTGTATGAAGGTTTAAAGATAAATATCAAATCAAGTCATAAGCTTACTTCGGATCTAGATGATTGTGAGTTATTGGGCGAGGCGTGTGATGATGAAGGTAATTCATTCCCCTGTCAACACAATGCAAAGTTATTGCATCACTTACATATTTCCTTGATCAGTCACAATAAGAGCGGAATTTTGAATTTTAAGAAACGTTAAGCATAAGAACTATGTCATGGAAAATTTGGGTTCATGAAAGATGGCACAAAGGACAAGTCATATGGGTTAGGTAATGAGTCGTGTGACGGGTTGAATTGATTCACAAACACTTTTGTCTAACTAAATTTTAGTTACAGCTAATATATTAAATATGATTATAAAAACTATATTGTTATATTAAAGAACTACTACTACTATATTTTTCCAATAAAAATATAAAATTATTCAAGAAGTTGTAGGCGTTCAGAATTTTAAACTCATATTCGACACGTTATATTTTTAACCAACTTTTATCCCTTTGACAAGTTAGAAATGAAATGTAAACCCAAGCAACCCATTTTTAGGTAACAGATTTGAAATTATCGCTTATATGATTCGTAAATAACTAAATTTTTTCAGTAATCAATATCGATTTTAAGACAAGGATTACGATCAGAATTATAGTACGTAGCTATGAGTATGACCGGTGGGCTTACACTCTGACGGTGTTAGACAATAGGAGCCAAAATGAAATGTAAGCCCAAGCCCGTATGTGGGCTTGGGCCCGTTAGGTTAATTTTTCCTATAAATAGGCTTCCTATGTAAACGTTCTAAGTTGATGAAATACAAATATTATTCCACAAAACCCGATTCTTAATCTCTACAGACGGTATATGAGTTAAGCCATTAACCTCGAGGTTATGGGTCAAGTCCTCTGAGTGACAAAAGTGTGAATATTTTTATGATAGTTGTACCTAGCTATGTCAAGTGCAAAACCCAGAGCAATTGGTAGATCCAGTCGACTCTTAATCAAAATATCGTTCAAGCTTCCCTAACAAGGAGTAGAAACGAAAATATAGATTCAGTTAGATGCATGTTTGATGAGTTTATCTCGTACACATGAAATATATTTAAGCTTACTCTTGACAAATGTTCTGTTATCAATATCATTTGTCCATCATGAATAATAGAACCAAGAAACTGCACAATATTCGGATGACGGAGTTCCCTTAACTTTGTGTTATCGTTAGCAGATAATACCCTACGTAGAATTTGAGGAAACATGTTAACATTTTCGTTAACTAAACAGAAAATACTCTACTTAAATAAGGGTAGGGAAGTATATATGCAAACATTTTCACTGGGAAGTCTATCTGTCTTTCGATTATTGTTTGGACAACCCACGTTCCCCGCCACTTCACCTTCTCAGAATCACCCAGTACACCCTGATAAGCGAAAAAGAATTCACCCACAGTTAAATGGCTGATCAAGATTTATTAACATAAAAAAAAACTATCACAACGTAATAACAACTAATTGTTGATACTTAAACCTGTTCAACTGGTTCCGAGTGTTCTGAATTAATCTCTGAAATGTCAATATTCACCTCCTTTGAATCTTCGTCAGGACGAACAGTCTAGACAATGAAAAATCAACATCTAAAATCGAGGGACTTTAAATTTATTTAAACAAGTGAAATTACCATTGGACTGTTCATTTCAGAATCCTTGCCACCGTTTACTTCAAGAATCCTACATATATCTCGATGCCCATAAAGCCTTGCATCTGTCAAAGGCTAGAAATTAACAATAAAAAGCGTAACATTATTCATCGTATCATCAGATATAAATTAAGCAAATGTAACGAACCACAACACAAACACTAAAAAACTTCATATTACAGTTCGATGCCAGCGATCATCGAGATTAACATCAGCCTTGTAATGCAAAAGAAGCTCAACAATGGAAGCATGACCTTCACTAGCAGCTAAATGAAGAGCAGTCCTGTTATCATAATCCTGAACATTAGGCGATATTCCGTCCCTCAACATTAAATTAAGCCCGACCCGGTCACCTCTCGAAGCACAACTCAGAAAGTTTCCTATCCGTTGCATATCAAAATCATCGGTGCTATCTTTTCCCTTAGATTGATACGTCATTGCTAATCGATTCGCAAGATCCTAGCTAAAGAAACCTGCCAACAATCACTCTCAAGTACAGCTTGAAGTTGTTGCCAAAGAATGAATCGACACACATCGATTCCAAAGTATATGCATATCTTGTATGTAACTATGTATATGGACTTTGAGTTGGCGGGAAGGAAATGGGCGGTTAACTCTAAGAAATTGTTTGTTATTAACGACCACCATTTGTCATTATCCTTTTTTATTAGAATATAAATATTTGGCGGTTAACTCCAAATGGTTTGTAGTCTGACGGTATATGAGTTGTCTTTCTAAAAAAGTAAATTTGTGTCGTTTTATTTAGATTCTTAGGCCAACCAATATATACAGTAACTGTTAACATATTGATGACATTTGAATATCTCTTCGAGTTGTATAGTTTGATTTTTAAATGAACAATACTCACGATTCATAGCAATGCTTAAGTTACGATGGATTTGCATAATGAAAAACAGTATCACAAGTCTGAAATCAGTCCCACAAATTAAACTATATATAGGTGTCCAAGTTTTTATATTTTACAATTGTTATACAAGATAAAACGATCACCAAAGTTAGCACCCGCACACACAAAGCGCATTTTAGATAGTAAATAAATCCCACCATTTACAAGAAGGCTTTCCTAGAGACAAGTACACTTCTTCTAGCATGTCGATGATGACACTAAAATTGGGCCGAGAAAGTATGTACGTGTTGGAAATAAATGGACCTCCTCCGACTTATGGGTCCTATGTAATCGCACACCATGTATATGTTTCGGACCAACATTTACCCTATTAAATTTATTTTGGTTAATTACACGGATAATCTATTGGTTTGTTTAAAAATTAAGGCTTTCGTCTCTAAAGTTTAAAAATAACATAGATAGTCATTGTGGTTTAAAAGTTGTTGTATAGATGATCCAAATTTTGTTATAGACGTTAAAAAGTGTAAACATCTTTTGAAAATTGAGGATTTTTCCTTCCAATAAATTCATATTTGGTTTATATTTTGAGAACATGTACACAAAAAATGACGAAATATCAAATTTTAAAGGGTAAAATCATCATTTTTTTAAGTTAACAACTTTTTGGACTTCTACTCAAATTCGAACTCGAAATTTAGACGATGTAGGTATCAACTTTCAAACAGTCACGATTATCATGTACCTTTTTTTTATTTTAGAAACAAAAACCGTAATTTAAAAAATAATTAACTGAATTGAATATTTGATTTAATAAGTAAAAGGGTAAAAAGTGAAGTTTTAAAAATACAAAACAATTTCAGCTAAAATGCAGTATTCCATTCCACGTGGCGGTTTGAATTCGTCATCCTACGTGTCCATCGGAAATGCAAAATCAAAACAAACCTCAACCCTGTAAATAACACGACTCACACTTGTTATTCACAGTTTAAATGTCAAAATAATTAATTTTTATCAACTCATTAATTCCATTTTTATTATTATTATTATTATGGCTTCCCGGAGGCTATTATCCTCCTTAATCCGTCGTGTTAAACAACCATCTGTTACAAAACCATGCACATTATCAACATGTCCACGTTCCCGCCCTTCCCCGCTCGGTTTTGCATTAAACCGAGCGGTCAGGGCGGGATATGCCACAGCTGCTGCTGCGGCCCCCGCTTCTCCGCAATCTTCCAAGATAAATGGGAAGATTACGGATGAGCATTCGGGTAAAGGTGCTGTTGGGCAGGTGTGTCAAGTCATTGGTGCGGTTGTGGACGTGAAATTTGAAGACGGGTTGCCGCCCATTATGACTGCTTTGGAAGTCATGGATAATTCGACTCGGTTGGTGTTAGAGGTGGCACAGCATTTGGGGTCGAATACCGTCAGGACTATTGCTATGGATGGGACTGATGGACTTGTTCGAGGCCAGAAAGTTCTTAATACCGGCTCGCCTATCCTTGTAACCTTCTTTTTAATTATTTTACGCGATAACTTGTACAAACAAACGTAACAAATGTGCATATTTTCCCGGTGTGTTATAGATTCCTGTTGGTAGAGAGACACTTGGTCGTATTATTAATGTTATCGGAGAGGCTATTGATCATAGGGGTGAACTAAGTATGATTTCGGTTCCTTTATATCTTGTTTTTTCCCTTTGTTATCATCTTATTGATATTGCTTACTTATTTACGATTTTTTATAACTGTTTGAATGTCGAAGAAACGAGTCATTATCTTCCAATTCATCGTGAAGCTCCAGCTTTCAGTGAACAGGCAACCGAACAGCAGATCCTCGTCACTGGAATTAAAGTGATTAATCGTTTTACTTATAATAATGTTTAGTTATTTTTGTCACATTTATGTTTATGTTTATTTTTGGCTTGTAGGTTGTGGATCTACTTGCTCCGTATCAAAGAGGAGGGAAGATCGGGTTGTTTGGTGGTGCTGGTGTGGGGAAGACAGTGCTTATTATGGAGCTTATTAACAATATCGCGAAAGCCCATGGTTTGTTTCTAAAATTATTGATTAATTAGGATAATATTTGTTTTTCTTAGCAAGATTAAAATAAAATTGGATGTTGTTGTTTATTTTGATTAGGTGGTTTCTCTGTGTTTGCTGGTGTTGGTGAACGAACTCGAGAGGGAAATGATTTGTACCGAGAAATGATTGAAAGTGGTGTGATTAAGCTTGGAGATCAACAGGCTGAAAGCAAATGTGCTCTTGTGTATGGTCAAATGAACGAGCCCCCTGGTGCTCGTGCTCGTGTTGGACTAACTGGCCTTACTGTTGCTGAGCACTTCAGAGATGCTGAAGGCCAGGATGTACTTCTGTTTATTGACAATATTTTCCGTTTCACTCAGGTAAATAAATGAAATCAGAATTGACTTTTGTGTTTTGGATGTTTTGAACTAATTGTCGGTTTTCTTGTTTCAGGCCAACTCTGAGGTGTCTGCTTTGTTGGGACGTATTCCGTCTGCTGTTGGTTACCAACCCACTTTAGCAACGGATCTTGGAGGGCTTCAGGAACGTATTACTACAACCAAGAAAGGTTCCATCACATCTGTACAAGCTATTTACGTGCCTGCTGATGACTTGACGGATCCTGCTCCCGCAACTACTTTTGCTCATTTGGACGCCACCACTGTGCTTTCTCGACAGGTACACTAAACATTTTATATAAGCAGTGATTTTACAAAATGAAGTAATTCTGAGCGGTAAAAATGTTTTTTCCTCCTTTTTATGGCTGAAATCGGTGATAAAATTTGATGTAGATTTCGGAGTTGGGAATATACCCGGCCGTTGATCCATTGGATTCAACATCTAGAATGCTTTCACCCCGTATTCTTGGGGAAGAGCATTACAACACTGCTCGTGGCGTGCAAGAGGTTCTCCAGAACTACAAGAATCTTCAGGATATTATTGCTATTTTAGGAATGGATGAGCTTAGTGAAGACGACAAACTTACTGTTTCACGTGCTCGTAAGATTCAACGTTTCTTGAGTCAACCCTTCCATGTTGCAGAAGTGTTCACTGGAGCTCCTGGCAAGTATGTCGATATTAAAGAAAGCGTTGCAAGTTTCCAGGTATCATCCTTTTCAGCTAGGAATTTTCTATAACGTTGATAATAGACAGATAAATAATCTCTAACATATTTTTAAACGATATGTAGGGTGTTCTTGATGGAAAATACGATGATCTCTCAGAGCAATCCTTTTATATGGTTGGAGGAATCGACGAGGTGATTGCAAAGGCCGCGAAAATTGCGAAGGAGAATGTTTAGTGTTAAGTCTTATTTTTTGTTGTTTTATTTAAGATACACTTATTCAAGGGGAATCACGACTATGTGGTAGTTAGTTTTACATGAGACTCCGCTCGAATCTTGAGCTCTTTATATGTTTGCACATTTCTCGTGGCTAACCACCCATTTTTTGCCTCGGGAAGTGCATTTAAGGCGATTAACTTATGTATTCCGTTTTTGGACCAATAGAAATAAAGTTTATCCTTTCATTCATGTTAGATGTATGCTTACATTCGTCATCT
The DNA here is from genome assembly GCA_910822075.1 of Senecio squalidus. Taxonomy (NCBI): domain Eukaryota; kingdom Viridiplantae; phylum Streptophyta; class Magnoliopsida; order Asterales; family Asteraceae; genus Senecio; species Senecio squalidus. The sequence continues at coordinate 21,452,271 of CAJVGC010000590.1, read as the reverse complement.
TAGGTTGTTAGTAGTAATACACAAGTAATGTCGTTGATTTTAAATCTCATTTGGTTGAAAGATGACGATTATATTAATAACATCAGCAATAGCATCACTACATCTCATGGAAATTAAGACGGTTTTTTTTTTGTCTAATGTGAAGTTTATTGATGAGAACGGACTGCGCTTTTCGTTGGTGATGAGTTATGACCCAAAATCATAACTGTATCAAAATGTTATGGTTGCGGAAATGGGTTTTTTTTTCCGTTTAATTCGCTATTTTTTAGGTTTGGATACAAGGATGAGCAAACTGACTCTTATTCACTCAATATCATGTTGACATTGATTAAAAAATAATCTGGTTATTAAAAAAATTATAAACAAACCATCAGTTACCTTGAATGCGACACTTTTCTCAGATAACTTAATTCGGTTAATAGTTCCAATTCTGATCACATATATCGAGGTACACAAACTACCCTAGGGGGTACGTTCGCAAGAATGAAACTCAAAGGAATTGTCGGGGGCCCGCACAAGCGGTGGAGCATGTGGTTTAATTCGATGCAAAGCGAAGAACCTTACCAAGGCTTGACATGTCGCGAATCCTCTTGAAAGAGAGGTGTGCCTTCGGCACGTGGTGCATGGCTATCGTTAGCTCGTGCCGTAAGGTGTTGGGTCAGGGACGAAGCATAAGTAAGACAAAAAGGGTGTTGGCCCCTACCAAATTTTTGGCTACTAGTACAAATTTTTTGTTATATTTACAGAAGTAGCTTATATTTAGTGTCTTTTTTAAGTTTGGCCCCTCCTAAAAACTATATTTTGTGTTTCAATAATTTCGGCCCCCAAATTAATTAGTGCAAGCTTCGTCCCTGTGTTGGGTTAAGTCCCGCAATGAGCGCAACCCCCGTGTTTAGTTGCTCGAGCGAACACATGTGCCGAAGTATAGTTATATAAAATGGTTTTGAAAAGTTTTTTATCACCCAATTTGATACCGGTGTGCTCATGGTAAGGCAAATGTAATGAATAAATAATTGGAGTAAAAATGTAAGATTTTAACTAGTACAGGGCTAGTTTATGCAACTTCTAGTTTCTTAACCAAAAGACTGGCGCCACCAATCGCCGCCTCTCTCCGCCATCTTCTCCGGCAAACTAACCGGTAATTACTTCCTATTACTCATTAGTTTTAATTTCCATGCAAATTATCATATATGACGTCACCATCATCCAAAACCCTAACCCTAGATTCCCCAACTTTATTCCAACAATACCCCCACCTAACCCCAATCCCATCAGATTTCCCAATCTCAAAACTAATCCCCAAAACCAGATTCATAATCGACGGATTCCGCTTCTCCGGCGACCACTCCATATCCTATTTCCTATCACATTTCCACTCCGATCACTATACCGGACTATACTCCAACTGGACCAAAGGTATAATATACTGCTCTCCGATTACCGCTCGTCTCGTAATTCAAAACCTCAAAGTTTCAAAAACGTTTATTAGACAGCTGCCGTTATGTGAAACGGTTTTAATAGATGGTTGTGAGGTTACGTTGATTGACGCTAATCATTGTCCCGGTGCGGTACAGTTTCTGTTTAAAGTACCTAATGGAAATGGAGATGGTGGTTTTGATAGGTATGTGCATACTGGTGACTTTAGGTATTGTGAGTTGATGAAATCGGAAAGTGTATTGAGTGGATTTATTGGTGCGGATGCGGTTTTTTTGGATACGACTTATTGTAACCCGAAATATGTGTTTCCTTTGCAAGAGGAGTCGATTGATTATGTTGTTAGTGTGATTAATAAGTGTAAGGCGGAGAATGACGGTGGTTTGAAGTCGGTTTTGTTTCTTGTTGCTACTTATGTGATTGGTAAGGAGAAGATTTTGGTTGAGATCGCGCGGAGGTGTGGGAGGAAGATACATGTTGATGAACGGAAATTGGGGATTTTGAGGACTTTGGGGTTTGAGGGAGATGAGGTGTTTACGAATGACGAGAGTGAAAGTGATGTTCATGTTATTGGGTGGAATGTGTTAGGTGAGACGTGGCCGTATTTTCGACCTAATTTTGTGAAGACGAAGGAGGCTATGGAGGCTAAAGGGTATTCTAAGGTGGTGGGGTTTGTTCCTACGGGGTGGACTTATGAAGTGAAACGTAATAAGTTTGCTGTGAGGACGAAGGATTCATTTGAGATACATTTAGTACCTTATAGTGAGCATTCGAATTATGAAGAGCTTAGAGAGTATGTAAAGTTTTTGAAACCTAAACGTGTTATTCCGACAGTAGGTGTGGATGTTGAGAACGTTGATGGGAAACATGTTAATAAAATGCTGAAGCATTTTGCGGGATTGGTTGATCAAATGGCTTTAAAGCAGGATTTTTTAATGGGTTTTCATCGTGGGTCCAAAGAACTGCATGAGAATCTTCCTAAAGATTCACAGACTTTAAATGATCAGAAAGAGGAAGATAGCTCACGGGATTCGGTACAGATGACCGACAAAGAAACAGATGAAATCTTACAGGAACTTCGTGATTGCTTGCCTTCTTGGGTGACACGAGATCAGATGATGGATCTTATAAGTAAATCAGGAAAAAACGTCGTTGAAGCAGTTTCTACTTTCTTTGAACATGAAACTGAATATCATGAGCAGGTCATTACCAGTACATCTGCTTCTGCGTCACAAGATAGCTCAGTTGATATTCTCAAGGAGGTTATTGCTCATGCTTCGTCCGCCTCTGTATCCATTAAAAGCTTTTCTAAAGAATTCGTGTCTCCGTCAACCCCTGTTAAACCTTTAAAAAGAAGCGTGGTATCTCCCTCAAGTAAAAGGAAAAAACCATCCAGCGTTAAACAATCAAGTAAGAGCAGCATTTCTCCTAGCCAAAAGAGGAAGGCCAATGATAGTAAGTCAAGCAAGCAGCCAAAAATCACTTCGCAATTTGAAAGCAAGCTAAGCAAGAAGTCAAAAAACACTTCACAGGTTTCTCCTGGTGGCCCGAAACAATTTACAATAACTAAATTCTTCAATAAAGTTTCACCTATGGTTCCTCAAGATTCCAGTGCAGAAACTTTGGTTGAATCAGCCCACAATGATGACAAGTCGTTACCAAGTACGTCAGCAGGGCATTACAAGGACGAGGTAGATCAGTTTATACAAATAGTAAATGGCAGTGAGTCATTACGTAGTTATGCTACAACTATCTTAGAAGAGACAAAGGGAGATATTAACAAAGCTCTCGACTTGTATTACACCAACTCCAAAGATAAACACAGTGAAATAAAGAAGGGGTCGTCCCAAAGCCAAAGTAGCTGTTTTGTTGAAGACACTGAAGTAATAGACATAGATAAATGTGACAAGTCCCAGCCCAAGCAACCAATAGAGTCTTCAAGGCCGAAATCGTCAGCTAGAAATGTTGCTCCAGATCTTGTATCACTACCACCTGAGAAGTATTCTCCCACCGACCATGGTTGGTCTTAGTTACTTTGTCGTTCTAGTTTTGTTCTATTTTAAATCTATCCTGATATCCACATATGTTTCCAAGTGGAAGATGTGAAAGATTGAATATAGAGTCAGATTACATGTATACCCACAAGATTTTTGTCGATGAATTGGAATAAAATTAAGATAATGTTTTATTTATGAAGTTAACTATAACATCTAATTGAGTTCTTAACTGACTAACTTATATAATACTAAGATTTGAATGCTGCAGCTTGCTGGAAAGATGACCAGCCCGCTCCCTATCTACATCTCGCCAGGACATTCAACCTAGTGGAAGGCGAAAAAGGAAAGATTAGAGCTACATCTATGCTTTGTAATATGTTTAGGAGGTCTGTAACTGTAAAAGGCACATATGTGGTGTCCCTTCTTAAATTTCATTAAAAGTCCCACCGTCGTGGTGGTAGCTTTGTGATTTGTGCTGTTCACTTGTTCTTACTCGCAATGTTCTATTTTTAAACAGCTTGTTAATTTTGTCCCCGGAGGATGTGCTACCAGCTGTGTACTTGTGCACACACAAGATTGCGCCTGACCATGAAAACACGGTTAGTGTGTCTACTTGTAATTGTAGATATTTATGGTTATCCATGATAAAAGTGCAGTGAAGCTCTGTTTTTTAGGAGAAGGTTCTATTTGTAACCCATGTAGTGCTAGCAATAGAAAATTCAGGACTTATAAACTCTACTTGTATCTGTTTGAACGTATTGACATTCAGACCTCCTTTTTCCGTTATTTAGCTAATGAAATCCACGACAAACCTCTAAAAATGGACCAGAATGATATAGTATTTTTTGGGTATTATGATGCAGGAGCTGAATATTGGCGGAAGTGTTGTGACAGCAGCATTAGAAGAGGCATGTGGAACAAACAAGTCGAAGATTCGGGATTTGTACAACAGCTTAGGTGATCTTGGTATGACATTGTGATTGTTCATCCCAAAATATTATCTGATGCACTTACTTTCAATACTAAAAATCTATCCAAATAAGGTGATGTTGCTCAACTTTGCCGTCAGACACAAAAATTACTTGCACCACCAGCTCCACTTTCAATCCGAGGAGTTTATTCAGTGCTTCGGGAGATAAGGTATGGATAATAAGTTTGGCCCATTTAATAAGAGTGTTGAATACGTTAAGTCTCTGAAATATGATACGGCTATGCATGATTATTATATTTTTGTCCTTCTACTTCTGTTGCGAAGTCTTTAGCTAAAATCGACCACTGCAGACATATTATTGTAATATGCTCAGATTTTTATATGATGCAGTCAAAAATCCATATATTATTGCATATTAATATATAATTGGTCAGTGTACAAACAGGTAGCAGAAGTACCATGCGAAAGCGGAACCTCATTGTTAATCTAATGAGATCTTGTAGAGAGATGGAGATCAAGTTTATAGTCAGAACCTTGGTGAATTTTCTTTTGAATATTTGATTGTCAACGTTTTGTATCCAAAGACCTTGAAAAATTCGGTTGGGTATTTGCGTATTGGGTTTTTGGATTGAGTTGCTGGCTACAAATATTTTACATGAGCTCAACTCTATATTTTGGCTGTGGGTGACTCAATTTTTGATTATCAAAAAAAAAAAAAAAGAAGAATTTTCCATATGTATGTTGAGATAGATATGACATGTTATCGCATCTTGATTCATATCCTTTTGTATTTCTTGGTGACATGTAGGTTAGAAATTTAAGAATTGGGGCCATGATGAGAACTGTTCTGCCTGCATTAGCTCATGCCATAGTTTTAAACTCTAGCCATGAAGAAACGATGGAGAATCTTAAAGAAAAGCTTCAGGTTTGCTCTTATAGATAATATCAGGTAGAAGTGGTAATTGTTGACTCATTTACTTATGAAAGGTTCAATTTGAGCTGTGTTCTACCTCAAAAAAAATACCCGGCCAACAGGAAATCGGGTTCTGTTTTATCTCTACTGATATGCTCTTTCCTATTAGGGACTATCCGCGGCAGTTATTGAAGCATATAACATACTCCCAAATTTGGTAATTTTTCTTTTGCACTGGATTTCTAATAATGTCTACTTTAGTTTATAATAAAGATTCCTAATCTGTATCTAATTTAAAAGATATCTATTAAATCTATTGGAGTTGTGGAGAGGCAGTGAAGAAATTGTGGCCTTGTGGGTTCAGCTTTAGTTGATTTTTATTGTTCTATTTTCTACAACTTTTTGGTTTCATGGTTCTATATCGATTTATGATTCTTTTTCGTCAGGATGTGCTCGTTCCTTCTATTATGGACAAACGGATGGAATTTTCTTCAGCAACATTGTCAATGGTTCCCGGCATACCGATCAAGCCAATGCTGGCAAAGTATACAGAATCTACTGCTATTACTCTTCTTTTCAGAAAACAATTTGTTAATTATAAGTGATTGTATTAATGTTCCTTTTATAGAATTACTAACGGAATCCCTCAAGTGTTGAAGCTTTTTCAAGGAAAAGCACTTACTTGCGAGTTTAAGTAAGTCTTGCTTATTTGTTTCTCCAGAATTTATTGATTATATTATGCTAGAGCCTTTAATAAACTGTTACATCTGTGTTTAATAGATATGATGGTCAACGTGCCCAAATTCACAAATTAGCTGATGGATCCATACGTGTGTTTTCACGAAATGGGGATGAAACAACATCGAGATTTCCTGATGTAATAAGTATAATAAACGATGTATGCAATCCTGAAACTATGACTTTCATAATTGATGCCGAGGTATTTCTTTTTAATAAACCTCGTCATGATTTTTTGCCTTACTCCATACACAGTATGTAGTTGATTTGTCAAAATCTTGTGGTTGTAGGTAGTTGCTGTGGATAGAAAAAGTGGTCCTAAGCTTCTATCATTCCAAGAACTATCTTCACGTGACAGAGGGGGCAAAAATTCAGTAATTTCAGTAGATAACATAAAGGTTTGAACCTATTCCATCAAAAATCCTCTTAAAATAGGATATTTTGAGCATTGTGGTCTTTTATTTAACCCTTTTTTGTAGAAAGTTATGTTCGTTTTTATCTCTTAGCACCCATGTATCTACGATATTGTTTCTTTTCAGGTTGATATATGTGTCTTCGCATTCGATGTCATGTTAGCTAATGGAAAACAGTAATCATCTTGATCCTACTTACTCTGATATTTTTGTTCTTTTTCCTGCATTTTGTGTTTTTTTGCGAAAGTTGTATAATCCTAAATCAAGTATATTTCACAGGCTGTTGAATTTACCTTTGCGTCAAAGAAGAAAATGTATGATTTGTCTATTTTATCGGAGGTTATGGCCTATGGGCGTTCTTTTGGTGTCTAATGTTTTGTGCTGTTAATCTCAGATCTGAAAGATATGTTCGGTGATGAGAAGATAGGATACTTCGAATATTCAAGGGAAATAACTGTAAGTTTCTTGCTATTATGTTAATTGACGGCCTCTGTTCATTGTACTGTTTTTGTTGTTTAATAGGTACCATGGTCGTGTAGGTGGAGATGGATGATGTTCACGTGACAAATGAAGCCACAGTCACTAAGATGAACCAATTTTTTGACGATGCTTTCCATTCCTCATGTGAAGGACTCATGGTTAAAACTCTTGATGTTGAAGCTGGTTATCTTCCATCGAAGCGATCTGATTCTTGGTTAAAGGTATTATATCAATGTGTTTTGTTTCATGAGTCAGTTTTTTTATCTTCAATGCTCAGTAAGTATTATATACTGTTTGCAGGTTAAACGAGATTATGTAGAAGGCTTAAATGATTCCCTAGACTTGGTTCCTATTGGTGCGTGGTATGGGAATGGAAGGAAGGCAGGATGGTAAGAAGTATTATTGTTATCGATTGTTATAATTTATCACTTATTCCAAAACTATGAAGCCGTGTGTTAATTCTTGTGGGATATTGCATGTGCATTTTGTTTATTTAGGTACAGTCCATTTCTCATGGCGTGCTATGATCCCGACACTGAAGAATATCAGAGTGTCTGCCGTGTAATGTCTGGGTTCTCTGACGCCTTTTATAAAGAGGTCTGATGTTTTATTATTTATACGTACATTTCATTGAGACACATGATTGTTGATAACTGATTTAACATGTGGGATTTTGTATATTGACACTTGCAGATGAAAGAGTTGTTTATAGACGACAAGATGCTACCTAAAAATGAAAAACCACGGTATTATCAAACAGGTGAGGAGCCTGATATGTGGTTTACACCCGAAGTGGTGTGGGAGATACGAGGTGCCGATTTCACCGTATCGCCGGTTCACCAAGCAGCTATCGGTTTAGTGCATCCTTCCCGTGGTATTTCTGTTAGGTTCCCAAGATTCATTCGTTCCCGTTCAGATAAAAAGCCAAATGATTGTAGCACAGCCACGGATATAGCTGATATGTTTCATCTTCAAACCCGAAAGATGGATGTTCAGGGTGGTCATTGAATGGAGGTTTTTCTTGTAGCAAACTTGGTCAATTTTGTGTATGTTGGGGCTCTTTAGCATCCTACGATATCTTTCTGGTTACTAGTTTACGTTCGTGTAAATAAGAGTTTTGTTTTTGTAGCTGCGACTTTTTTTTGTTCCAGCTTAAAAGTATTAACAGTATCAACCAGAGTTAGTTGTTTTTTTTGTTCCAGCAAAAGCTTTTAAACTAGTTTAGTTTCAAACCTGGCACCGACTGAATAAGCATTCTGGTTTGTCTTGATAAAAATACGTAAAGCCGAAAATGTCATATAAGTTTGAGAGACAAGTTATGGTTTCATACAGCACCAGACTGAAGATAGAACCAATTTTTGGAAGAAATGATAAAAAAAATAACAGTTTAAAAACCTCGGAACCAAACAATGCATTGAATATAGCCCGTTCTTTAGTTTTTCTTTTTTTTCGCTCTTGAGGAATGATAAAGAAAATAAACGTCACCTTCACAAGCTCGTTTTACAACTGTCATGCAAAAATTTGTGAAACAATTACCATACCCAACTTTTCTTGCAAAACAAGATGCAATTTAAAGAGCACAAATTTGCCTTGATCATAGTTATAAAAGGTGAAGACTCAATGGTCCAAGATTCAGTCGAATTACAAGGACATATCTTGTGGTTCAGATTACGTCTAACAAAACTGGAGAGACTAAACAAACAAACCAACAGTTCAGGTGACTTTGGACACAAACCTAGCAAAACCGACAGTATTTTCCATATAGTATAGATTCTGGTGGAATGAATATGCTATTTCATCCCCACCTTCTCTTCTGTAAACAATCCTTACTTGCAGATATCACTTTTACGCTTCTTCTTGGCTGGTTTTTTGGTACTTTTGGGCACCGAATCATCAGATGCTTTCTGCAGCCAAATTATAAATAAAAAAAACCATGATTTGATTTTGGTTCCATAACTCAAAAGTATAACCAAAATCACGAGTAATAATAAACATTGTACCTTCTTCTTGGCTGGTTTTTTAGTACTTTTGGGCGTCGAATCATCAGATGCATTCTGCAGCGAAATTTAAAAAAAAAAAAAAAAAAAAAACAGGTTTAAATTTTGGTTCCCCAACTCAAAAGTATAACCCAAATCACGAGATATAATACTTCATTGTACCTTCTTTAAATTCTTCCTCTGCCTCTGTCTTTGTCTCCCTTTGTTTTTCTTCGAGTCCTGTGTTTCCTTGGTTGACTAGCATAAATCACAGTTGGTTAATAGTCAAAACGGGACCCACACAAAAAAACAACGAATGTATCACAAAAAACATTCATTTGAATTACGGGAGGGACTAACCGCTGAAAGAGCTAGTGTTGCAGCATGCCTCTCTTGGTGAGTTTCTCCCTCGGTCTCTATTTCTCCATCACTATTTAGCATCATCTTAAGCCTTCCTTCTTTAAATAGTTTCTCGGAACGAGCATGCCTCTATCGTAAAATCACAAAAAAGAAAAAGAAAAAAACAATTTCTTTGAGCTCCAGTTCCATTACTAGTGATGAGATAACAGAAACCAACCTTGGATTTAAGATGAGCCTTTAATGTTTCCTCAGTTAAACAGACAATTCTCGGGCATAACTTGCACTTGAATACTGATTTAGTTTTCAAGATACAGTCTAGAACATCATTATCATCCCTATTCTTTTTTGCATTAATCATATTAGAAGGCATCTCAGCAGGCAACGCCGGTGTGCCATTCTCGCCTTCACTGTCATTATCATCTTCAGATGAACCTGTAATCATGATAGACGGATTATATACAGTTTTTTGTTAAATAAAAACAATTTTAGACAGGTTAAGATATAAAGTAACAGAAACAAGTGTACCTGAAGAGTCAAGATTAACCTCATTTCCTGAGCTATCTTCGCTCTCATATCCTGAAAAAACAAGACTGGATAAAAAATCGTTTTACCATGAAGCTGAATTTTAATTTCATGGTCTTTTATTCGAAACTAGATGAGGTATGGTCTATCCCATGTAAACTGCAATTTTGACTAGTCACATTGTCTATGAACTCGGGTGTTTCCATTTCCTTAGAAAATAAGCTAAAACATGGTTTTAGCCAAACACTTGAAGCTACGTTTTGCGTTCTAATACACGCAATAAGCAGCTAAAATATGCACTCCCAAACACATGAGGTAGGCAAAAAAAGGTCGATAAATGTCACAGGATTACATTAAACTAATGGCAATGGCAATAGGATATAACTCGATAAATGCGATAATTAACAAACCAGAAGACGAGGAACAGGGGTGTTCTTTTTTCCTGGATTCAACAACCGCATTGTTATCATTATCTTCTTCTTGTGATGATGAATCTATCGCATCGAGTTCAGAGTCTGAAGATGACGAAGAATCCGAAGGAACATCTTTATCCCCATGTTCAACTTTATAAAACCTCCTTTTAATCATATCTTCACTAATTAATCAAAAAACAGATAATAATTATATAAATATTTTGATTTTCCTTAAACCCTAATTGGGGTTTTACATCAATAAAATGAACCTGACTGACGGCTGATGGAGGCACCAACGGGAGAAGGGGGGTTTAGCGTCGGAGAAGAATGCCAATACTTAGGGCATACCTAGGTCAAAATAAACATAAAAGAAAAACAAATTAATATTTTTTTATTTTTATTTTGTTTTAATAGATTATTTAAAGTTGGTTCGGATTGGTAATCATATGTTTCATATGATAAAATTGCTCATATTCTGTTGATATAATATAACCAAAATTTAGTTCTTTAAATGTCTAACTTTTCTTAGTTATTTAAATGTTAAATTGTGCACTATAATAAGTTGTAAATATATGTTTTATTGTTAGATGTTAACATTATTTAATGTAAATGTATAAGATGATTTTATCTTTACCATAATTATGAATTATATATTTTTATGAATATAAGGAGAAAGACATTTGCAAATGCAAAAGTTTGGTTATTAACCAATTTAACCATTGATTAACCGAACTGATCCACTTATAACCAACAACTGATCTGCTCATAATCAATAACCGTTTGATTAACCACTAGGATGGTGTCCTAGTGGTAAAAAAGTTTGGCCTCCAAAGGTGAAATTCCTGGAGGTCCCAAGTTCGAATCATGGGAGCAAAAAAATAAACCCCCTTGTGACTACGGAGGTTTACCTACGATGACTCTGGGCTACACGCAAAGCGGGTGGTCGCCATGAGATTAGTCGGCTCGCAAAGCGAGTTGGATATCTAGGTTACCAAAAAAAAGAAAAAACCATTTGGTTACATTTATCAAATAACCAAATATGTGGTTATGATTCGATTTATGGTCATAATCAAACCAAACCGAACCATATTCACCCATAATTATAAGAGACTATGTCGAAACAAATTAAATGAGAAGCTTTTAGGCGCTTTATGAATTCACGCCTTACTATTGTTTATGTATATTTTATTTGTTCAATAAAATATAACGTTAAAAGCTTTAAATGTGGGTTTTTGTTGAAAAAGAAAACAATTGTTGTATGAAAAGTATTGAAACCAACTTTGGATGTTGATGAGGAATAATAATAAATATACTGTCTGAAATATGATGAAAGTGAAAGTAAATTGACTATCTAGATAATTAATTGGTCACCTATTTTTTTAAAGGGTTAAATTTGCCACTAAATATTAGAAATAGTGTAAATTTTTTCATTTAAATTTCTAATTAGACTTGATATTTACCATGCAAATCTAAATCTTATATCGAAAATTATGATCAGAAAAAATATCATATGAAACAAACACCATATAAATTGCATATACAACCTTCCAAAAATTTAAAACAAAAAAACCCGAAAAATATAAAACATTTAGGGGTCGCTTGGTTGGGGGTTATAGATGGTAATGATAATGAATAAACAATGTTTGTTTCATATAATGTAATCACACATTACCTCCCATTACCCTATAACCCATTACCCACTAAATTGATATTAATAACTTTCATGTCCATTGTATTATCATTATCATTTTCTTTCCCATTAACTAATACAAACCAAACACACCCTTAAACATCAAAAGTTATCATTATAACCATTCTGATTCCAAACATCTTAAATATGTCAATATCACCAAAATTACTTTTTATAAGTAAACTAGTAACAAATGAAGTAATTTCCGTAAGAAATGTGTCTTGTTTAACTCTTTGATAGCAAAGGAAAACATAAAAAGATGAAGAAAAAAAAGGTAAATTATTAAAAAGTGAAAGAAATAATAAAAATGCTCAAAACATAAAATGATTTAACTAGGTGAAGTATTCATGTTTATTATCTTAAGACTCATATTAATATTTATAAATCCAACTACTTCCAATCTTCATTATGTATTTAGGAATGTTACGAGAAGCATTTCAATATTGTGCAGAATGGTTAATATTCATATGGGTGACTTCCGATATTTAAATATCTTATACTTTTTCCTTCATATATATATATATATATATATATATATATATATATATATATATATATATATATATATATATATAGAGTTGGTTTCATTTAAGAACCATGTAATTATTTAGGAACCATTAGGAACCATTTTTAGGCAAGGTGGCAATTTTGTAATTAAACTCAAGGTGGCAATTTTGTAATTAAGTCAAAATTGAGAGCCAAATTGGAAATCAATTAAAACCACTTTAAAATCCTAATTAACTTTAAATTAACATATCTAGAGTATAACTAGGTTTTAGGAAAAACTAAATACACCATTACAACAAGCATTTAATTATCTTTCCAACGAGCACCCACTTGATATACTTTTGACGACTTTTTTTTTTTTTTTTTTTTAGAGTGAGTTTCGATATATACACTAGTGTATATACTAAATATTCACCAGTGTATATATTAATTCACAAAAAACACATCTGAACCATATATACTATACACTAGTGTATACACTATATTCACTAATGTATAGTTATACACTAGTGTATTTATACACTACAGTAGTGTATTTATACACTAGTGTATACACTATATTCACTAATGTATAGTTATACACTAGTGTATTTATACAATATACACTAGTGTATACACTATATTCACTAATGTATAAGATGTATTCTCTATTGAATACATGGTATTCACTGGTGTATATTGTATATTCACTTGTGTATATTGCGTATTCACTGGTGTATATTGTATATTCACTTGTGTATATATATATTGTATATTCACTTTTGTATATTGCGTATTCACAATTAAAAGGAAATTAATATAAAGATTCGTATACATTAGTGAATATAGTGTATACACTAGTGTATAGTGTATATGGTTTAGATGTGTTTTTGGTGAATTAGTATATACACTGGTGAATATTTAGTATATACACTAGTGTATATACCGAAACTCACTAAAAAAAAAAAAAAAAAAAAAAAGTCGTCAAAAGTATATCAAGTGGGTGCTCGTTGGAAAGATAATTAAATGCTTGTTTTAATGGTGTATTTAGTTTTTCCTAAAACCTAGTTATACTCTAGATATGTTAATTTAAAGTTAATTAGTATTTTAAAGTGGGTTTTAATTGATTTCCAATTTGGGGATTTGACTTAATTACAAATATATATATATATATATATATATATATATATATATATATATATATATATATATATATATATATATATATATATATATATATATATATATATATATATATATATATATATATAGTGAATGGTTCATGCGAGAACTCATGTTTCTGCGAGAACTGCGAGAACTCTCACAAAAAGTATTAAATCATGTTTCATTTTGTTCATTCACATGCAAACTCTTTTGGAGACTAATAATCAAGTAAATATAAACTTAAAAAACTTAAAAAAAATCGTATAAAATGACGTAAAAAATTGTCGTTCATATATGAACTCATTTTTGAAAAAATAATGTTCACATGTGAACAATTCTAAATACGCGTGATTTTATACAATTTTTTTAATTTTTTCATTTATATTTTTACTAGATTTTTAACATTCAATAGTTTTTACATGTCAATCGACATAATTACATGTTAATTGACACTTTTTTTAAGAGTTCTCGCAGTTCTCGCAGAAATAAGAGTTCTCGCATGAATCAGTCCCTATATATATATATATATATATATATATATATATATATATATATATATATATATATATATAGTTGGTTTCATTTAAGAACCATGTAATTATTTAGGAACCATTAGGAACCATTTTTAGGCAAGGTGGCAATTTTGTAATTAAACTCAAGGTGGCAATTTTGTAATTAAGTCAAAATTGAGAGCCAAATTGGAAATCAATTAAAACCACTTTAAAATCCTAATTAACTTTAAATTAACATATCTAGAGTATAACTAGGTTTTAGGAAAAACTAAATACACCATTAGAACAAGCATTTAATTATCTTTCCAACGAGCACCCACTTGATATACTTTTGACGACTTTTTTTTTTTTTTTTTTTTTACAGTGAGTTTCGGTATATACACTAGTGTATATACTAAATATTCACCAGTGTATATACTAATTCACAAAAAACACATCTGAACCATATATACTATACACTAGTGTATACACTATATTCACTAATGTATAGTTATACACTAATGTATTTATACACTACAGTAGTGTATTTATACACTAGTGTATACACTATATTCACTAATGTATAGTTATACACTAGTGTATTTATACAATATACACTAGTGTATACACTATATTCACTAATGTATAAGATGTATTCTCTATTGAATACATGGTATTCACTGGTGTATATTGTATATTCACTTGTGTATATTGCGTATTCACTGGTGTATATTGTATATTCACTTGTGTATATATATATTGTATATTCACTTTTGTATATTGCGTATTCACAATTAAAAGGAAATTAATATAAAGATTCGTATACATTAGTGAATATAGTGTATACACTAGTGTATAGTGTATATGGTTTAGATGTGTTTTTGGTGAATTAGTATATACACTGGTGAATATTTAGTATATACACTAGTGTATATACCGAAACTCACTAAAAAAAAAAAAAAAAAAAAAGTCGTCAAAAGTATATCAAGTGGGTGCTCGTTGGAAAGATAATTAAATGCTTGTTTTAATGGTGTATTTAGTTTTTTCCTAAAACCTAGTTATACTCTAGATATGTTAATTTAAAGTTAATTAGTATTTTAAAGTGGGTTTTAATTGATTTCCAATTTGGGGATTTGACTTAATTACAAAATTGCCACCTTGCCTAAAAATGGTTCCTAATGGTTCCTAAATAATTGATGGTTCCTAAATGAACCCACATATATATATATATATATATATATATATATATATATATATATATATATATATATATATATATATATATATATATATATATATATATATATATATATATATATATATATATATATAGGGATTAGTTCATGCGAGAACTCAGATTTTTGCGAGAACTCATTCTCAGCCACTCATTTATTTTTGAATATTAAACTTTTTTCTAAAATTAAAAAAAGGTAAAATAGTAATATTCTTATTTGTAGTTTAGATTTTTTTTCTACTTTTCTCTCTCATCTTAATTTATTCATTTTTTTTCATTTTCTAGTAAAACTTTTGTGTGACCTGGGAAAAAAAAAAATTCGTCGACTGTCTTAGTATTTTAAATCTTGTGCATTTATGAACAAAGGTTTTTCTTTATTAAAAACCTTCAGCAAATGATTTTTTTTGCATGGTTACCAGTACCGTTCTTTACATAGCAACTGCGAAAAAATAAATATACAAATATATTAATTTCACTTTAATGTATATGATGCTTCAGTAAGAATTTTTTATTTAGAGAACCCTAACTTTTCAATACTAAACTCACTTTTATGTGTGTTCATATGATCGCACCTTAATGTTTACAAATGAACAACTGTGATAATATATGAACATGATGATGTTCAGATGTGACCGAGAAAAAATCCAGTCCATATTCTCATTATAAATCCTAAAAGTTAACGATAGACGAACCAAAGATTCTTCATTTGTTTTGAATTAATATTGAAACTGTGTATCAATAAATTGAATCTCCTCTCACTTTTTCCAAAGCTTGCAAAAATTATTAGTATAAACATACTAAATCAATAAATTAAAACTTAAAATAATCAAAACAAAAGTCTAACGAAAAGAAACAAATTCAAAAGGAAATTGTGAAGAACAGTATAAAACTAGATACAAAACAAATGGAGAAAAGAATATTATTTATATTCTTCATCGTTGTTTTTCTTCATAATCATCTGCATATGGTAAAATTACTTTAGTAACATAATATCACAATTAAAAAATCAAATGAAATTCCGAAAATGCAAACAGACCCAAAAATGCAAACATACTTGTTAAAATTTGGCTTAATGAATTTCTTGATTGTTTTTTCAATATTTAAAAACTGAAAAAGAAAAAAATTAATAAATTTATACATGAAAGTAGGGTTAGGTGGATCTTGCATTTTATCTACATTTACACAGCAACAATAGAATTTACACAGCAACAACAGAATTCATTAACATATACACTAACTTATTAATCAACTCAAAATAACAATATATAAACCTAAAATCATCAAGTCTATCAACAAATCACACTTCAACACTAACAGTTTCATATAATAAACCAACAATCAAACAATATTACACAAACTTATTCATCAACGAGCATCAATATCACTACACAAATTCAAAATAATAAATTAAAAACCTAAAATTATAAATTCTATCAATAATTAATCACACTTCCCCAGCAATATATCAATAAATTTAACAAAATAATTAAAATTAAATAAATAAATAAAAATAAATAAATTAAATCACACATACAGAATGAGAAATCGAGATCTATGGAGTAAGCTTCGATTCACTCAAATTTCTTGCCGGAGTAGATTCCGGCACCGGTGCCTTTAAACTTCATATTAATGACTCCTAAATCGGAAAAAGGGAATCTCCATCATCATCATCACTAAATCGGAAAAAGGAAATCAAGGGCAGAAAATTGAGATTTAGACGATGAATTAGAAAAAGACAGTTTAATAAAAAGAGAAAATGTGAGAAAATAAAGGTTAGGCATAAATTTAACAAAATAATTAAAATTAAATAAATAAATAAAAATAAATAAATTAAATCACACATACAGAATGAGAAATCGAGATCTATGGAGTAAGCTTCGATTCACTCAAATTTCTTGCCGGAGTAGATTCCGGCACCGGTGCCTTTAAACTTCATATTAATGACTCCTAAATCGGAAAAAGGGAATCTCCATCATCATCATCACTAAATCGGAAAAAGGAAATCAAGGGCAGAAAATTGAGATTTAGATGATGAATTAGAAAAAGACAGTTTAATAAAAAGAGAAAATGTGAGAAAATAAAGGTTAGGCCATTGTTTTTTAGGAAGCATTCGGTTTTGTTGATAGGGATTTAAATAAAATGACCAAGTTACCCTTTTATCATTTTTGAAATGGTACATAATCTACTACATATTTACATTTCTGGCACAATTCATCTCAACCCTTGATCAAGCAATCTAATGGTCTATAATGAGTTCTCACAATTCTCGCAAAAAATTAAGTTCTCGCAGGAACCATTCAATATATATATATATATATATATATATATATATATATATATATATATATATATATATATATATATATTTTCTAATTAGGTCGTATATGTGATTTAAAATTAAGTGCCAAATTTGACCCTTTTGAAAGAAAGTGATAAACTTGATCTTTTCATACATTTTGGATGGTAAATTTGTCGTTTTAACCCCAAAGCTATTATGACTAAATTACATTCTCGGTTAGTGAATTTATCTTTCAAAAATACACTTAGGGGTCGTTTGTTTTTCATGTTAAGCTCTTAATGATATCTAATTGTATTATCCAATAAGTGAAATAGTAAATAAGAGGTTTTGAATTTTTTTTTGGATAAGATCTTAATATTCTTTTTTTCCTCTTATTTGATAAGCTATATTTTATATCTTAATACCTCTTAATACCTCTAATTAGAATTAATATTATGGCACCACATCGTAATGTTAGATATTGGCTTGGAGACTTTCGTCGTCAACGTGCAATGAGCAAAAATGAAAAGTTCAATCATGCTCATGCAAAACTTAGAAATGTTATTGAACGGGCGTATGGAGTCTTGAAAGCACGTTTCCCGATTTTGAAAAAGATGTCAACGTTCTCATTTGATACACAAACGGACGTTGTTATTTCATGCTTTGCGGTTCATAATTTTATACGAAAGGAATGCGTTAATGATGAGTTATTTTCTATGTCTGATCAAATAGAGATACAAGTCGAAAATGAAAATGAAACAAAAAATAATCAGAATCAAGAATTCCAGTCACAAGGTAGTGCATCAAATCAACAATGATAAACTTGCGTGAAGAGATTGTTGATCAATTGATGCACAATGGAGAATGATTTACTTTAAATGATTTTGTCATGTTAGTTTATGGATTTGCATTTACCGTACTTTGTCGATATTATTGTTAGAGTGTTATTGGTGAAGACGTTGTCTTTTGATCTAAGAACCTTTTGAATGTTTTTCTTACATTTAGTTATTTGTTAATTTTATTTTTCGTGCAATTTAGCTATTTTAATAGCTTGAAAATATGATAAAAACAAGAAAAGAAAAAAAGAAAAAAAAAAGAATTAAGATATATATGAAAGTATATTTTTCAAACAATCTTAATGATTATGCTTTCAGATTTCAGACACAACCTCTTATCATTCAGAACTGGTTTTCAGATTCAGACTTAAATATTCAGAAAAAAACAAAAGACCCCTTACATTCCATATAATCTTTTGAGTTTATTTACATCCATAATCTAACCGAGGATAAAGATTTTAGTCATTTAATTTTGGACAAATACAAAATAAACTTGAAATTTCTAATATGAACTTTAAGTGCACTTTTGAAATATAAAGGATTGCTTATATATTTTAACAATAAAAATCTTTAATTTTTAATATATAATAAAAGAGGGGCCTTAAATGTCACATGACGAATTAAAGTCTTTTGGATGAGTTAACTTCTTTGATGGCAGCCGTTAGATCAGATTGATGATGTAATCAAAGATTATTTTTATTTTACACCCTCTTATAATAAATAATTACATTCTCTCTTTCTTTCTATCTTTACCAAAATAAAAAACATAACTATAATTTACTTATAAAATCGTTCAATTTGGACTATGATTTAACTTATTATTATTCTAAAATCTTCTAATACAAAATATCAAAACATGTGTATAAACGTAAAAGTGTATATGTTATTATAACTATAAACAACATATGTATAAACGTAAAATTATATATATTATTATACATATAACATTATTTTTTTTATAATAAATTAAAATCTACATAAACATAAAATTTACGATTCAATTTTTATTTTTTTCCGCATTATCGCGGGACAATAATCTAGTTTGTTATATAACGAAGGTTTTATTGTCTATAACTTCTATTTATCTTTTGTTTTGTATATTCACACTAAATAGTCATTATAAGTTGTCAAAGACAAATTTAAATTTTTCAATTTTATAGTAAGTTACATTTGGAGTCATTTTAGTTTGCATCTAATGACGAAATTTATCCTCCTTTTCTAGAGTAAAATGTCTCATTTTACAATTTTTTTACTATTTTAGTTCCTCGTTCGTTAAACATACAACTAGTATGTTGAAATTAACAAATTAATAGTTTGCCATTATTATAAACAATATTAGTTGAAACTACACCCTCTTCCTCATTACACCCTTAAATTAGAAATATGATATTTAAAGTCGAAACAAATTAGCTAAAATGTTTCTAAACAGACATAGTTTATATATTTTCTTCGTATATTTTTCAACAAAATATGACTATATATACATCATATTGCAGTTTAAACGTTTAAAGCATATCGATAATCCATGCACTTAACCTTTAAATAAATGATACAAAACATTAAGATTCAAACATTAGTAATTAATAGATTTTCTTTTTGTAAAAGCCATCTTAATGAAATACAATTAGTAATTAATATAGTTTCATTCAAAAAATCAAAACTAATCAATAATTCCCCAATTTCTATTCATTTTATTCCATCACATATATAGATATACAAATATTTCATATACATGTTGGCAAACATGTTATATTCCCATTTGGACAATATATCCAAATGGACCATTGTGCAATAATTTTTACAAACAGCCAAATGTAGCCATCAACTCTTTGGTTATTGGTGTTCATAAATAATTCATCTCGCTCCTACAGAAAACCAAACTAATAGAGTGAGTGATCATGGAAGATGGTTTGTTGTTGTTGGATTTTGTTGGATATTGAAAGTTATGAATGAAGCTATGAAAATTTTGAAGTGTGTTTTTGATATGAGTGTTTAAGTCGGGTGAACAAAGTTCATCACCCGACTTAAATCATAGAAAGTCTTTAGTGAAGATTTTAATCCGGGTGAACAAGTTACTTCACCAGAGTTAACTGAAGTTCACCAGAGGTAAATTTAAACTGAAGAATAAGTTAGTTAACACAAGTTAACATTGAAGATTATAACTCTGATGATGAAGACTATACTTCTGAGTTAAAGTGAACAGCTCCAGAGTTAAAATTAAGATGAAAACTTAGTTGTGTCTAGTGTAATCTGTATGTAATGATGTCTATAAATAGAATGATGTATGAAGAGAGTCATTGATCTTTGAACCCGGACTCATTTGAGTACCGTAGAGCTTCAACATTCATGTAACGGCTATTCCAGCCAAAATTTTTCTATCAATGATATCTTTACTGTTAAAGTAAAATTCTGAGACTTATGACCTCCGTCCGATGGCTGACGGAGATAGTATTAACAGTGTGCACTAATATTCGCTCCCATACATTTATTACAATGTTTGATGTTTAAATGATTGGGGGGAATTAATATGTGGAACAAAGTGTATTATCAATTGAATGCTCGAGAGAATCCGGGTTGTGTATTTATGACTAATTTATTTATGAACATATTACAAGGAGAATGTTTCTTATATACAACAAATGTCCGGTCCTTGTCCAGAGTGTAATAGACCGAAGGACCGGTCCGGCAGTTAATCTGCTGAGCCATGGCGCCTGCAGCGATGTGACACACTCCCCTCCATGCTTTTCAAGTACATTGCTGTCAGTGGCAGGCATTAACTGCGAGACGCGTGACGGCGCTTTGTCCCTCACGCGCTCTTGCATTAAATGATGTCAACAGCCCTGTCTTGTCCCTCATTAATGCCATACTTCTTTAGATGTTTCCACTCCCTGACATGAACGGCGTTGTACGTGTCCCATCACTGCCGTGGCGTAACCTCCTTAGTCCGTTGCTCATCAGATGCTAGGACCTTCGGTGTCTTGGAAGAAGAGTTCCGCCCCTTGTGAGCCCCGGCTGATTCCGTTGCTCCTTAAATGCTAAGGCCTTCAGAGTATAGGTAATTAATACCCTACCCCAACATCTCCCCCCCTAGACCTAGGGAAGTGAGCGGAGAAGTGGGGGCCCATTTCCGGTCGAATCTTCCCTAGACTGTATGTTTTGTCAGACCCTATGATTGGATTTTTTGGAGGGAAAATTAATGATTGTCTTAAATACTGATTTGATGGCTCTTTAACTTCTCTGATTTCTTTATAAGTACCCTCTAGATTTTCCGATTTCCCTAATCCTCTTTTTTCTTATCTTCTTTATCTTCTTACTCATTGAATCATACTTGTTTGCCACCTATTTTTACTCCGATCTTTATCAATATGGGTAAAAGTGACATGATGATTTCTCGCTGTACTCTTCTTCACGATTCTTTTTCCGATCTTGTTGCCGAATTTGGGTTAAAGACAGAGTGGCGGGCTCGTAATCCCACTGTTGATTCTACTGTTACTGACTGTCCTGAGGGCTCTATAGCTATGTATACTCGCTTTTTTGACGCCTCCAATGTTCGCATCCCCTTTACGCGCTTTTTTCTCTCTGTTATCGAGTACTATCAGATGTGTCCAATCCAGATGAACCCTATGGGAGTTATAAGGATAACCAACTTTGAGTTATTGTGTCATGCTTTGGGTTTTCCCGCTACCCTGAATCTATAGAGGAGTTTCTTTAGGCTAATTCGTTCAGGGGATTGGTTTACCCTTGAGCGTCGGCCGAAGGCGGAGAACGAAGCATGGGAATGTTTTAACTCTGCACCCATTAGTGTGAAGCAATGGAAAGACAAATTCATTTGGTTAGATGCTTCAGTGGCACCTGTACCGATGCACTGGAGACCTACTCCGTCGGGCGCCATATTTGACCCCATTCCTGTTCTTACCGGGGAAGAAGTAGAGCGCTGTCGATTGATTTCTCGGAATAAGATTTCTGTTCGGACTCATTGTGAGCCTGTGCTGGTATTAGGAGGTTTGAGCCGCCATTGGGATTCCTTGGACCTAAATCCCTCCGTCCACCGGAACGGCGTTCGTAAGTTATTTCCCACTTCTCTTTTAAATTGCCATCGCACCGTCCTTTTGTGTCATAACCTTTTGTTACGTCTACTGTTTATAGCTATTTCTTTGTTGGATTATCTAAAGCTTGATACTTGGATTGGAGTTACGTTCCCCAAAGTTTCTTTAGGGGAGAACATCGTCAGCATCCTGGAGCAAGGGGTTGGAGATTTTGTCTTTCCCTCCGCCGAGGTACATTCCTTAATACCCGGTGTGCCAGCCCTGGTAGCTAACTTTCCCCTTGCCTCCGTTTTTTCCACGCCATTGCCAGGACATCTATCCGAAGGTCCTGGTATCAGAGTTAAACGAAGGAGGCTTTCTCTTGCTAATGGTAGACCCTTTACCTTGTGCCTTTCCTTTTATGTCCCCTTCTCATGTAGATTTTTAACGTTTCGCTTGTATATGCCAGATCCCTCTTTTCACAGTGCCGGTCTCAAGATGAACGTTCCCCCTGCCCTGCGGGCCACTGGTTCCCATCCTTTGACTCTTTCTTCCTCCGGTGAGTCAGACACCGGGAAGCCCGCTACTTCTGATAACCGGGGAAAAAATATTAACGAAGGGGATAGTGCACCTGCGGAACCCTGTGCTGCTGAAGCTGGAGGCTCTTTTACGCCTCGCTCACCAGGTGATAAAGAGGGCCCCTCTTCGTCTCGATATTTGCCGGGCTGGGAGGTTAGTTGTGACAGTGTGATGAGTGATCCCCGTATTTGTCAAGACATGCTAAATTACTTTGCTACTCCTGCCGAAGCACTGCGTTGGAGGAGATTTTCTGAGGAAGTCCTTGTGGATAATTTCAACGTGCTACTGGCCCAGTCGGCGGTAGCCGGTACTGAGATTCGTGGCCGCTTTATGGCCTCTCAGGGTAATGTTGCGAGGCTTGAGAAATCCCTTAAGCAGAAGAAAGATCATTTGTCAGCTGTGAAAACTGAAGTTAAAAACTTAGAGGAAGAGAACGCAAAGTCCGAACGTAGGATCCGAGACTTGGAGGACTCTATTCGTGATCTGGAGGATACAAACAACGAGCTGGTGAAGGCGCAAGCTTCTATGGTTATAGACCCGGGGATGAAGCTGGTTTCAATTTCTGACTGGGAAGGTTTGGTCGAAAAAGTGAAGCTTTTGGAAGTTGGTGATGTGAAGGCCACCCCAGATGCAAGGGTGGAAGGTGCAAAGGCCGAAGCTAAAAACACGTCCGATGGGTCAGTGATGCTTGTGGATGAGAATCAAAGGCTCCAAGCTGAGAATGCCGCGTTGAAGGAGAAGGCCACCTGGCTGGTTAGAGATGGTATTAAATTTTTTGTTGAAAAACTTCACCGGAGCCATGAGTTCAGTGCTCCTTACGCAGAGATTGCCACTTTGTTTACCGCTACCGGGTACACACTTGGAGTTCGCAGTGGTTTTCGTCAGGCACAACGGAATCTTCCCCTTCAAGCCACCACAAATTTCGACCCTAATTCTGAGGATAAGTTGGACGAGGCTCTTGAACGTATGCGCCATCTCTCCTTTCCCTATCTGGAGGCGCTCAGCCAAAGCTCGGAGCTCTCAGTGGAAGAGCTAGTAAAGATAGAACCCTCTGCCCCGGCGGCCGAATGATTTCCCTTAAGGCTTTGTTTATATGTAATATTTTAATCTGTATGGCTCTTGAACATTTGTTTCCATGGTTCTATGTACTCTGTTTCCGGTATGATAGCGTCAAGGCACGCATTTTCCCTCATGTTTCTGTTTTATATTCTTCCTTTTCTTATTTTTTTATTTATTTATTATTTTTTTTTTTTTTATATATCATATATATGTATGTATGTATATATGTTTGTTAAGCTGGGAAGCGTCCCCCCCAGAAGAGTGCATCGACCCTTTTTATTATGTTTATCTACACCAGGATATACGTTCAGACTAGTGGATGTGAAAACTTCTATCCCTATTCGAGGGATAGATGTATATATTTTTCATATAATAATAAAAATTATATTCGTTACATCATTCAGAAGTATTTCTTCTATCAATTCTAGATGTAACATTTTCGTAGCAGGTTTCCGTGCCATGTGCGCGGAATGGATTTTCCTCCCACTTCTTCCAATTCGTAAGATCCATTTCCTAGGACCTCTCTGATCCGGTAGGGGCCTTCCCAAGTCGGGCCTAGCTTCCCTACGTCCTTCTGCCTGCTCGCTTCGTTCTTTCTTAACACCAGCTCTTCCTTCTTGAAGGTTTTTGGGTTTACTCTCTTGTTGTAATATCCTTTTATCAGCCTCTTATACTTCTCTTCCCGTATAGCGGCGATTTCTCTTCTCTCTTCGACTATGTCGAGGTTGAGGCGTAGTTCCTCGTCGTTTCCCTCCACTGCTCCTGGGCTAGTTCTCGCCGTTGGCATCCCTATTTCTGTAGGTATAACAGCTTCCGTTCCATACGCCAAACTAAAAGGAGTCTCGCCATTGCTGGTTTTTACCATTGTCCGATGTGACCAAAGTACGTGAGACACTTGGTCCAACCATTTGCCTCCTTCTTTATCCAACCTCGTTTTTATCCCCTCCACCAGGCTCCTATTGGCCCGTTCCACCTGGCCATTTGCCTGGGGATGAGCTACGGACGTGAAATTCTGTTGGATCCTCATCTCTGCGAACCTGAGATGGAGGCTAGAGGTTTCGCCTCTATCCACTTGGTGAAATAATCAATGGCTACTATCAAGAACTTGACTCCTCCGCTGGAGACTGGAAATGGTCCGACAATGTCTATGCCCCATTGATGAAACGGCCACGCGGATGTGACTGAAATCATGTCATTCTTGGGTTGCTTGGGTACCGGAGCGTACCTTTGGCAGCTTTGGCACTTTTGGATCTCTTCGGTAGCGTCTCGATACATGGAAGGCCAGTAATACCCTAGGTTGACTATTTTTGCCACCACGGCTCGCGGTCCTGAATGCATGCCGCATGCCCCTTCATGCACTTCCCTGATTACGTAGTTAGCTTCCTTCGGGCCTACGCATCTCAGTAATGGCATAAGAAAGGCTTTTTTGTATAACGTTCCCTCAACGAGTGTATACATGGGAAGTTTCATTCTTAACCGCCTTGCTTCTTTCTTATCGTTGGGTTCTGCTCCCGTTCTGAGACAGTGGATGATGGGAGTCATCCAATTGGGGTCGGTGTCCTCCACCACCGCGCCTACCATTTCTATTTCCGTACTTCTACGATTCAAAACTTCCACCAAAATATTCTTTTGACCCTTTGGGTACGCAAGTGACGCCACTTTGCTGGCCGCATCGGCCTTGGCATTCTCTCCTCTTGGAATCTGCCGAATGTTGCAGTACCTGAAGCTTGTCATTAGGGTGATCACCAGCCCTTTATATTTTGCCATATTTTCATCCTTGGCCACAAAGTCTCCTCTTACCTGGTTAGCTACTAGGGCTGAATCTACCCTAATCTCAAGATCTTGTATCTTCATTTTAATCGCAATCCGCAGACCAGCCAGCAAAGCTTCGTATTCCGCCTCATTGTTTGTGCTTTCAAAGGATAATTTTACAGCATACGTGAATTCTTCCCCCGTAGGGCTGATAAGGACCATACCCGCTCCGGATCCCGAACTGCTAGAAGCCCCATCGGTGTATAGAAACCATACCTCATCTTCTGATGGTGGCAAAGGCGATGTCTTTTTCTCCTCTTGCTGACTTATAGGTGGCGGCGGGGGTATTGGTACTTCGGCTATGAAGTCTGCCAGGACTTGACCTTTCATGGCCTGTCTGGGTCTATACTCTATCGAGTAAGCCCCTAGCTCGATGGCCCACTTTGCCAACCATCCTGATCTTTCCGGGGTCGCTAATATGTCTTTGATGGGTAGTTCTGTCATGACTACAATTGGGTAAGCCTGGAAGTACCGTGGCAATCGCCTTGCCGTATGTATGAGGGCCAACGCCAGCTTCTCCATCGGGGGGTAGTTTAACTCTGCCGCTCGAAGGGCTTTGCTCACAAAGTATACAGGCGTTTGTTTCCCACTTTCTTCCGATATCAATACCGCACTTACAGTGTTTAGGGAGGCTGCTAGGTACACAAACAATTCCTTTCCTTCAGTTGGGGCCACCAAGGCCGGTAACTGCGTCAAGTACCGTTTTAACTCCTGGAAGGCATCTTCGGCCTCGGCTGTCCATACGAAATCAGTCGCATTAATACTCTTTTTCAGCGCCTTGAAGAAAGGCAGGGAGCGTTCGGCTGACCTTGAGAGATACCGGCTTAAGCCTGCCAGCCTCCCATTTAGACTTTGGACCTCACCCAATGTCCCAGGGGACTTCATTTCAGAGATGGCTTTAACCTTGTCAGGGCACGCTTTGATGCCTCTTTCCGTTATAACATGACCGAGGAACTTTCCTTCCACTACTCCAAAGGTACACTTCTTGGGATTCAACTTCATATTGATACTTCTCAATTTTCGAAAAGTCTCATCAATATCATAGATCATGTCTTCTTCCTTGTGGCTTTTAATAACAAGATCATCTACGTAGGCCTCCAAATTCCGACCGATTTGCGCTTCGAAGGTCTTGTCAATCATCCTTTGGTAGGTAGCTCCGGCATTCTTTAGTCCGAAGGGCATTTTTCTATAGCACCGAAATCTGTGTAAAATGCCGTTTTGTCTTCGTCTTCTGGTGCCATTTGGATTTGATGATAGCCTTTGTATGCGTCCAAGAAGCACTTGTACTTATAACCCATCAAGGAGTCGATTTTCCAGTCTATTTCGGGTAATGGGTAGTTATCCTTCGGACATGCTTTGTTTATATTCTTGAAATCTACGCACATTCTCCAAGAGTGATCGCTTTTTTCTACCAGAACAGGGTTGGCCACCCATGTTTGATACCTTGCCTCCCGCAGAATTCCAGCGTCTAACAACTTACTAACTTCTTCCTTGATTGCCTGGCTACGATCTGGCGCCATTCCTCTTTTCTTTTGCCTAATCGGCTCCACACTAGGGTACGTTTTCAATCGATGTTCGGCTATATTCCGAGGCACCCCTGTCATGTCTGAGGGCGTCCACGCGAACACGTCCATGTTACTGCTGAGTAGCGTAAATAACTTCTCTTTACAAGACCTTGATAAATGTGATCCTATGGCGATAGTCTGTTCCGGGAATTGGGGATTAATGACTATCTTTTCCTCCGGGCCAGGGCTTGCCTCCGGTACGTTATCGGACTTTTCCGTAGAAGTACACCATCTTTCCCTTCGTCTCTTGGTGCGAATTGTCGCTATGCCGTGAGGGGTGGGGAATTTCATCAATCCGTGAAAAGTGGATGGTACTGCCCCTAACTGGTATAATCCTGGCCTCCCCAGGATAACGTCGAATGGGGCCGGTGTCTGGATCACTGCAAAATTCATCCATTCAGTCCTCATGCGCGGATATTCTCCCAACGTCAGGGGGAGAGTTATTTCTCCTAGGGGCCACATCGTCTCGTTGTTAAATCCTTGGAGTGCTGACTCCGGCTTTCTGATCCGTGCTTGGACTGACTTCCTGAGTTGTCGGAAAAAATGTTCATAAATGACCTCTGTTGAACTTCCGGTATCTATGTATACTCTTGGAATGATAGCATTTCCCATCCGCCCTTCCACTATGATAGGGTCTACGGTGGGACAGCATTCGCTCCGGGGGGGGGAACGTTATCTCTTGATTCATCCAAGCCGGGTCTGGCTCCTTCCTCTTTAAAGGCAATGAATCCTTATTTATCATGTTGATAGTCTGTGTTTTAGTTCCAGGAGACCTCTCTTCCTTCCTCCGGTTATTCCTATTTCCTTGAGGTATTCATTTCTTAATATCTTTGATCAGGTGGGCCAGCTCCCCTGACTTGACCGCCTCTTCGATCCTCCTTTTCAGATGGTAACAATCGTTAGTATTGTGTCCGTGATCTAAGTGGAAATCACAGAATTTGTCTGATGCTTTCCTTTCCTTATTTTCCAACATCGGATGGGGAGCTGGGAAATTCTTTCCCACGGGCTCCGTTGACAAGATCTCGCAAGGGGTCTTCGTCAGTGCCGTGAAAACTTCCTTTCGTCGGTAATCCGTACCGGTGGTAGCGGCTGTGAGGGGGTTCGAGTATGGACCCCGATTACGCTGCTCCGGCTGTTTCCCGTCATTTCTATGAGGTCCCGGACCCTCCGGTCTGGTGTTACCTCCCGATTTCCAGCTCTTGTCGTCCCTGTATGTCTTGCTAGAACTCGTTTCTCGGCTAAGGTTAGCTGCTTCCTTTCCCCTAATAAAATCTCTTACTCTTGTCATCATGTCCTCCACGGTGTCTGGGACTTTGTTATTCAGGGCCTCAATGAGCTGAGTATTTTTTATGGCATGCATAAATCCGGAAACCCGCATGTCTTCTGTAGCTCCTTTGATTTCTAAACTTTCCTTATTGAAACGCTCTATAAAGGCCCTAAGGCTTTCCTGATCCTTCTGCTTGATGTTATGCATTTCTACTGATTTCCTTTTACACCTCCGCTGTTGCATGAAGTTGTTTCTAAACCCATGCTGTAAGTCCTCAAAGTTGTCCACACTTTCTGTGGGCAAGCTATCATACCAGAGTCGCGCTGATCCTAACAGGGTCTGGACGAACATATGGCACCACACTGGCATAGACCATTGTTCCACCTCCGCAGCCCCGGAGAAGACGCTCAGGTGGTCGTCCGGATCTTGCGAACCATCATACATCTTGACGTTGGTGGGCATCTTTATCCTCGGAGGGAATTTGAAGTTAGCTATTCGCTTTGTGAATTTGGTACTTCTCGACCTTTGGTATGGCTTGGCCAGGTCATCTGCCTCAGTGGATGCTTGCTGGACAACGGGGGATGACTGCTGAACAACGGGGGGTGGTTGCCAGAAATAAGGGGGAACCCCCATATTTTGTTGAGGTCCACACGACGGTTGCCCAAACTGAGGAAATTGAACGGGCTGGTACTGGAGAAACGGAGTTTGAGGGCGTGAAGCGCCGAAGTTAAGAACCCCTCCCTCTGGTCGACTGCTTCGGTTCGGAAGTTGGGCGTTAAGGAGGTTAACAAACGTTCCTGTTGGTCCGTTATCCTGTCCTGCCATCCTTAGTCCTTCTGATACTCTTCCAGACCGTAACGACCAACTTTGGTTAGAGTGACCGTTCCGAGCGGAGCTCTCTTCCTGCTCTATTTCTTCCGCGTCTCCGTATGAGAGTTCGAGAGGATTTCCTCTCCTACGCTCCTGCCTGGCATGATTGTTCATCATAGCCCTCAGACTATTGTAGTTCTTGCTTACGAATTCCGGTGTAATCGGACTTTCCTGTTCGTTCACTCCTGGGGTAAATAATGGGGACGACCCCGCGTCCTCAGCAGACTCGTGGGTAATGGATTGGACTACTCCCTCTTCCTGCTGGTTTACGAGTACTTTTTCCATATTTTCCTCGGATCTATCGCTGATTAACAACGGGGTCCCACGGATGGCGCCAATGTTAAAGTAAAATTCTGAGACTTATGACCTCCGTCCGATGGCTGACGGAGATAGTATTAACAGTGTGCACTAATATTCGCTCCCATACATTTATTACAATGTTTGATGTTTAAATGATTGGGGGGAATTAATATGTGGAACAAAGTGTATTATCAATTGAATGCTCGAGAGAATCCGGGTTGTGTATTTATGACTAATTTATTTATGAACATATTACAAGGAGAATGTTTCTTATATACAACAAATGTCCGGTCCTTGTCCAGAGTGTAATAGACCGAAGGACCGGTCCGGCAGTTCATCTGCTGAGCCATGGCGCCTGCAGCGATGTGACACACTCCCCTCCATGCTTTTCAAGTACATTGCTGTCAGTGGCGGGCATTAACTGCGAGACGCGTGACGGCGCTTTGTCCCTCACGCGCTCTTGCATTAAATGATGTCAACAGCCCTGTCTTGTCCCTCATTAATGCCATACTTCTTTAGATGTTTCCACTCCCTGACATGAACGGCGCTGTACCTGTCCCATCACTGCCGTGGCGTAACCTCCTTAGTCCGTTGCTCATCAGATGCTAGGACCTTCGGTGTCTTGGAAGAAGAGTTCCGCCCCTTGTGAGCCCCGGCTGATTCCGTTGCTCCTTAAATGCTAAGGCCTTCAGAGTATAGGTAATTAATACCCTACCCCAACATTTACTTTTTGCGTTCTTTAATAGATACGAAAATAACAAATAGACAAAATAATTAAATTTTAACCCTA
This sequence comes from Senecio squalidus, assembly GCA_910822075.1. Classification (NCBI taxonomy): domain Eukaryota; kingdom Viridiplantae; phylum Streptophyta; class Magnoliopsida; order Asterales; family Asteraceae; genus Senecio; species Senecio squalidus. The sequence goes on along the minus strand of CAJVGC010000590.1, from coordinate 21,421,648 downwards.
ATTGCCCGTAGAGAGTTGATAGTATGCCAAAAGGAATTCATGAATCATTGTCTTTTGCAACAAACTGACATAAATCTAATACCTTACACATCATGTGAAGAACAACCACACTCGAGAATATCACCTTAATAATGCCGGGGGGATTTTGCATAAGTGAATCGAGTAAATGTTGAACTTTATTAAGGGAAAGACTTTCAATATGCCATTGAATTATTAACGAACCAAATCCTTATCTTTTGCAAATTTCATATCTGATTGCTAGAGACTTTTGTGCAACGTGACACATAAAAAGATTGGATCCAAAAACTGATTCCCGGATCCCAAACTTTGAATTCATAGCCCATCTTTTCCAAAGATTTAATAAGATAGGCTAACAACGATCTTCCAATAAAAAAGAAAACACTCAAAGAGAAAAAGATTCCTTCAAATTTTCATTACGTGATAGAAAAACTTTTATAGCAAAACTCTAGAAAAGACAAAGCTTAAAGACGGTTAAGATTTTTTTGTTTTAAGATCATCAGGTGATGCCATAATATCAACAACTTTGATTGAGAGGAATGTTATGTTACAAAGTCGTGTGGACATAATTTAACCAATAATAATTTATTACTAATTATCTCGTCTCTTGGTTTACTTCTTCACTCACTAATTGACAAATAATTTTGTAAACTATTATAAACTTTGTAACTTTGTTATATCTCTAGCATTTCTCTTTGATGTATTTAGTTTTCGTGTAATCCAATGGAATAATGATTCCACCCTCTTTATTCATTTACATATACAAGACAAACAAGAAAAGCCAAAACTGTTATATACCCATGTGGAATATATATTATAATCGATCAAGGTGCAATTATTTCATTTACATATAAATGATCCATCTTAGTACCACATAAAAGGATATAGAGTGATTGATCATGGAAGATGGGTTGTTATTGACGGCGGAGCAACCGCGAAGATGGGATGTTACATTCGTGGAAGAGGTTAAGCGGACTTGTTACATAGCATTGCCAATGGTTGTGGTGACCGTGTCACAAAACTTACTACGGGTTGCATCTATGTCAATGGTTGGTCACCTTGGTGAACTTGAACTTGCTGGCACCGCAGTTGCAACTTCACTTGCCAATGTCACCGGTTTTAGCCTACTAGTAACGTCAACTCACTTTTGCCTTATTCGTTTTTTTCTTTTTCTTTGTTAGTTATATTCCCCACAATGGTTACATTCGGGATACAACTTATAAGTTGAATCAAATCAAGTATTTGAAATTTCAGTTCAGTTCGAAAAATTATTATTAAGTTTGATTTATTATTGTTGTCGAGCTTCAAGCTCTAACTTACGACCAACATTTTAAATGGATAAAGTGAAATGACTAAAATACCATATACTCACTTTACTCAGACAGAAAAATATATTTTAGTCATTTCACGTTACATTTTGGAGACTAAAAGAAGTGTGACATAATATGTAAGAGTTAAGGGAATACTCTCCAATACGGATTACCGATTTTGATTCAATGATATGGCTGATTAATTACAAAACTCTAATACAACTAAGTAAATAATGGTATCAAATTGACAGTTTGGAATGGCGAGCGCATTGGAAACATTATGCGGACAAGCTTACGGAGCAGGACAGTACAAGAGGCTCGGTTTCTATACATATGCAGCCATAGTTTCACTTATCTTGGTTTGTTTCCCAATTTCCATTTTGTGGTTCAACATAGACAAACTCCTAATCCTTCTTGGCCAAGACCCTTTAATATCAGCCGAAGCACGCACATTTTTGGTCTGGCTTATACCTACACTTTTCCCCTACGCCATACTCCAACTTATCATCCGATACCTACTATCACAAAGTCTCATCTTTCCGATGCTATGGAGCTCAGTCGTTGTACTTGTTATTCACGTTCCTGTATGTTGGCTTCTTGTATTCAAACTGGGCTTCGGAATTGTTGGAGCAGCTTTAGCCATTGGAATCTCTTACACTTTAAATGTGATTTTTCTCGGTTTTTACCTCTACTACTCTGCAGCATGCGAAAAGACTCGTGTCACGTGTTCAGGTGACGTTTTTGCAAACATCAAGGAGTTTTTCTGTTTCGCTATTCCATCTGCTGTCATGGTTTGGTAAAATCTCACTTGACCTCCAAAACTTGAGCAAATATTTCACATATCACATAGTTATTAACAAGATATTTTCGTTTATTGTGTAGTCTAGAATGGTGGTCATACGAGATACTTGTTTTGTTGTCGGGGATCTTGCCAAATCCCCAGTTAGAGACTTCCGTGCTCTCGATATGGTAATCCTCTAGTGAAACTAAAAAAATGTATTGATCATTTTACACCAACTTTAACATATGTGGAATCATCTTCTTCAACAGTCTAACAGTTACCGCTTTACACTTCTACATACCTTACTCATTTGGAGCGGCTGCAAGGTTTGCTCTTAACCCATTTATGTCTTGCCAAAACGATAATATGCCAAGTGTCCCAGAATAAAAAATATGGTCTTTTACAGCACACGGGTATCCAACGAATTAGGAGCTGGGAATTCAAAGGCAGCAAAATTAGCTGTCATGTCTGCATCGGTTCTTGGAGCAGTGGAAGCGATTATTGCCATTACCACTCTTTTCTGCTCTCGTTCTGTTTTAGGATACGCCTTTGGTAACGAGAAGGAGCTAGTTGAGTATGTCAAAGACATCACCTGTCTTCTGTGTTTTACGATCTTTACAGATACAGTACAAGCAATACTTTCAGGTTCTTAGTTTACCCCTTGATGAAACATATTTCGACTTCAAAACTTTATCAAGCTCATGAAAGTTGTTTGTCTTAAACAGGCGTTGCTAGAGGGAGTGGGTGGCAACATATCGGGGCTTACATTAATCTTGGGTCATATTATTTGGTTGGAATCCCTATGGCTTTAGTCCTGGGGTTCGTGTTACATCTAAATGGGAAAGGATTATGGAGTGGACTAATTATCGGATCCCTCGTCCAATGTATTATGCTTACACTCGTAACATGTTCCATTAATTGGGAAAAACAGGTTCGTGAATTGATCCACAATTCATTTTGGTATTAGAACTCAATTAATTCACTAACTGATAAATTAAATGATCCTTGTGGGTATCTCAGGCAACAAAGGCAAGAGAACGGATTTTCATGGGGGTGATTACTAACGACGAATGATACTTCAACTAAATGCCCAGTTACATCATTACAAGCGACAAAGAATACATGACCTATCAAGATTTGTCTACTAACCTGAAAAGAGAAGAACTTTCTAATGGCTAATACTTGAATTTTCTTTTTACACAGATGGTGGCTTCGATGGTTTAATAAATGTTCAAGGATATTATGTTGTTGAGGCTTTTGTGTTCATTCGTTTTCAATAAAGTCAACTGATACTAAACATAATAATGCAAGACCGGTTATGACATTAAAATACGTTCAACTAACATACAAAGTTTCAATTTCACCGAATTTCATTCCAAATACTATTGATAACGTCCACCAACATTTACTTTTACATTAACTCAATACATGGTTCACCTTGGGCGTTTAGGGCCAAGAGGAAAGGAGACTCGTTGTGGGGTAGTTTGGGGCAAGTCAGTGGCCTGTTCTTGTGACGGGTTCGTCTTAGAATCACTAGCTTCATCATCTTCCTCGGTTTCTTCAATAGCTTCACTTGTTCGTTTCCTTGAGATCAGAAGCTGATAATTTGGACTGATCAAGGTGTCTGCCTCTGGGGGCAGGGACATTCCTGGTCCCGCTATCGATTTAGGCAATGGAATTTTGTTTCTACTCATTGCCAATTCTAGTAAAACCTAAAATAAAACCATGTCACGAGCAGAACAAAAATATAATATAACAATATATAAATTAATACTAAAACTTATGTAGCAAAATGGAATACGCAGTAAGGTTAGGATACCTCTCGAGGAGGGGGTTGAGAGAAGCTGAAGTTGACTTTTGACTGAATAGCGAGCTTGACATCATCAGAGTCAATAGTTGACTTTCCCGCATGCTCTGAGTACACCTGCGCATCACTGAGCACATCCACGACATAGCGGTACCATAGTTCTAGAAACTGGTGAACAACACGAGGTTCGTAGTTTTCAACCCCCATTGACTTCAGCAATGTTTTAACAATCTTTGCATCCCTTGGCAAGTCCTCCTCTCCGTCAGCCATTCGTTACGTTATCCTCAAGCCTGATATCTGCAATTAGAGAATAAAAAAATCATTTCTTCACCCCGTTTTTGTTCTGAAAGCCAAAAACCGTTATGGAATACAAACATTTGACAAGTATAACAATTTTTAGTCTGAATGATAGTTTCTGACATATTTATGACAATAGATTAATACTGAAATTAGTAAACAGCAGTTACCGAACAAGAATATTTAAAACTAAAAATTTGCAAACCATCATAGTCTAAACCACGGATATGTCTTTCAGAAATAACTCTGCTATAACTACCAAGAAATCAAAGATTTCAATATATCTGGACGCAAAAAACAGATTGAAAGCTATAAAAAAGAAACAGAAACTCGAAAGGCTGAAACCAATTCAGAAGTGAGAGCTGATGAAATTAAAAAAAAATCAAGGAGGAGGTAATCTGTGTAAGTGTAACTAGTGAGGTTGAAGCCGAATGAGAGAGTATGTCTAGGGTTAAGGTAGTAATAAAAGTGTGGAAACATTATTAAATTGCACGATAAGAAAATTGAACTGATTTTGTAAATTTTATCAAGCATTATGGTTGTTTCTTCATACGTAAAAAAAAAGAGGTTGCACACTTGTACCTTTAAGCTTCAACGCCAAACTTATAACTTCAAATATAAAATTATGTAATCTCGCATATTTAACACCAACATTTTTTCGCTTGCTATAGATCAAATGGGGTTCAATATAGTGAAAAGAAGGATTCTCAAACTTAAGGGTTTCCTATTAAAAATGAAACTGACAATCATATAAAGTTGACCTTTTTAAAGTCGAACATAATCTTGTTGGTCGCCTTCCTTGGACCCAAACACTCGAAAGATGCGAAATCTCTTTCAAGTGACTAAAACTAGGTGAAACACACAAAGTAACCGAACGATTGATATTATTAAGCTTACGTAATGTTGTACAATACGAATAATATCAATTACAATCGATTACAAAGACTTTGAACCATTTACGAGACTGTTACGCAAAGACTTTCTCTCTCTAGCGCAACAACGTTTTATCTCTCTAGAACGGTTGCATTTATGGCAGGTTGGTGGAGTATTTATAGTCCTCACCTCACCCTAAAGCTGTTACGCAACCGCAACAATGGTGTCGCGTCACTGTTGTTGAGCAACACCCTTGCGTAACTGCCATAAATCGCTCGAAACACTTTACAACTCGATCTATATACATGTTATACTTCACGACACGTTTCTAAACTAAGTACAAACTATAAACAGTGACGAATATGCTCCAACAATCTTCACAACAAGTAAGGCGAATGGCATTAGTGCATTGTAATATTAAAAAACACACATCTAACGCTAATTTTAAGAACTTCCTAAAATCAATAAAAGCCCTAATTTCTACAAAATTATCAAATCCTCTAATATAGATCGCAGACTTCCAAGTCAATAAACAAAAGCCCTATAGAATCTCTAATATATCATCTTTCATACCATGAAACTAGTAATATGTCAGTTGGCTTGCGTATAATAATCAGATCAGACTCTAACCAGCTAGACCTACAATCATCAATCTGTACGACTGCACCATCGTCAAAATGTGTGTTCTTACCTATATTTGTTTAAACTGTAGCTATTCAAATAAAGATTCCAAAATATAACAACATTGCCAGCAATTCAAGTTTCATTCATCAAAATCTGACTCGACCAAGCACTGTACATAAATCAGGACAAACGTGAAGATTTGAACCCCAATGTTACTTTAAGAATCACAAAATTAAACCTACAAACACCAAAACAATGACACGATAAAACTATGATTTCTCTCTTACACAACCTAAAACTTACGACAGTGTTCACGCTCACATATAACAATAACCACATTTTTACAAACAATTACGCCTAAAAAATGATCAACCATTCATCATTAAGTCACTGCATAAAGCTATTAAGTCAGGCATTTTATCGAACACTTAATACGCATATTAACAGAACCACAAGATACAATTCAACTAATGAATATTAATCACTCCTTGATACAATTTACCCAGAAACACAAACGCAATTGAGTTGATTAAAGACATACCCTAAATTCGATTGAAAAAAGTAATTAGTAGATGTGGGTATTAAAAAAAGACATCTGGGTTACGAAATTAAAGCTAAAATTTAAATCTTACTTTTCGATTTTGAGGACCTGCAATCGGTAGTAATAACAATTTCTACGAAGAGGTTGTTAAGAACCGGAAGTGTGTCTGATCTTTTGGTCAAACTTATTTTGATTTTGATATATTTATTTTTAGGAGGTGTGTGGTTGGGTATGGGCGTAAACGAGTTGAACTAGAGCTAGACTAAACTCAATCGAATTTAAATTTGGTTCCTTTCGGGCAAAAGGTCGATTTGGTGTCGTGAAAGGTTTTACGGACTTAAGCTCGACTCGACCTATTTACATTAATATATATTATTTAATTATGTTCATACATATGAGAAATTTAACTTTGAAATAGGTAACTATAAACATATATTAAAGTTTTGATACAACATCTCTTTATACATCATAATATAAAAATACGGATTATTATTTGTACACTATCAATAATAGCTCTATACATTTAGGAAAATATTTCCAAATTTAGTAATTTACTAAAGTATAAATTTATGATGCATGTTTGAGTTTCTAAACCTTAATTTTATAGACAGTGGAATGCAGTAATCAATATTTTTATATATAATTAATAATGTAATCATGTATTTCTTTTTAAATTAGTTTTGATGATTATAACTATAAATATAACTTAACAAGATCTTATATGCGCATGGTATATTATAAATTATAGGCTCGTTAAGTTTGTGAGCTAAGTGTCTTAAGCTTGGTAGTTTGTTTAAGTGTGTGAAGTTCAAAGTTATGTTAACACTTGGAAGCTACTTTATAATCAATTCAGTTGAGCTTTTACACTATGTTTCAGAAAAAAAAATTCTGAAAAAATGGAAAGAAAGGAAAAGAAATAGAAAGAAAATAAAAATAAAAACGTGTTCTTGAGTTTTTAAGTGGAGAGAAAAGAAAAGAAGTAAAATAAAATTTGTTTCATTTTTCTCTCTAAATATTCCTTCCAAAAGTAAGAAGATTTGGAAAGAAAATATTTTTTAAACATTTTAAAACACTTAATCCCTAAATTATTTTTAACCAAATATATATATATATACTAGTCTAGTACCCGCGCGATGCGGCGGCGGCGATGAAGTTGATTTCGTAAAATGGTTTTGCGGCTACAGTTTTCAGTAGTTTTTAATCCGTCTCGTGATCCATATGTTAAGTATAACACTTTCAGTTGTTTTTCAGTCGTGATGTGATATGACTATAGAAACATATATAATATAAAATTGTATTGGATTTATATTGAAAATGTAAAAAATAAAATTACAAAATCGAAACAAAAGAATAGCATTCAACCAACAATCTCTCTAATCTATTCAGACTAAACATGTACTTCATTCATCACGTAAAACTTCTCGATACACAACATTTGAGATGAATACTCCGTCTCGTTTAAAGTCTTTAACATGATTAACTAATACCTTTGTATTTTCACGTGATATCACTCTTGACATAAAGTTGTCCATGTGAAAACACGGAGTCCGGTAGGTAAACACCAACGTACGGAATTGTTTGACCCTGTGCTTTATTGATTGTCATGGCAAAACTAAGTCGAATGGGAAACTGTTTTCGCTTTAGTTTAAAAGGGGACATGTCGTACCAAACTGGATTATTCGATACCGTTTTTGGTACAAAAGAAATGACTAAAACCCTCGATACCGAGTATAGTACCACACTCATACCCTATCCGACACTTTTCGGTCATTGGTCCTGTAAATCTCGCTTATATTTTTGGTTAATTTACAAACTTAAGATTGGGAATTTTCCAAATAAACAAAAACTTATTACTTTCTACAAAAATCCAACATAAAAACTTGTTGTTTTACTTTTCTACATAAAGAGTATAGATATAGCTAAAAAAAACTCCTTCAAAATCGATATTTATACAATTTACATATAGTTTGTGTGATTAACTGATAAAAAATGTTCACAAGTATAAAGGGATGATGTCCCTAAACAGTAAACACAATTTGTAAGTATCGTGGCTTGTTTTAATGGGAACTCGTCTAATGAGAATTGAAACAGAAAGATTTGATATTCCAGCTGCTATTTTTTGAATCTCGGTAACTTTGATGGGTAAATTTGAGGAAATGTGTAGTAAAGTTATGCTGCGGAGACTGATTGGGTTTTCTGTCGAGGAGGTATTCGAAGCCACGACTTCATCATATCATATGCAGTGAAACCAATAGCAACCGATGGAACAATCTGGAAACAATAGTGAAATCTTTGTTAGCATGTCGAAAATTTAGATTTCCTTATTTCATATGTATCACGTAGGATGAAAGTTAAAACATATTAATTAAGAACTGGTAACTTCGACCCACTTAATAATAAGTTGATTCGGGTAATGTTTTATATCTAATGGATAAAAGGTTTTAAGAACAAGAAAGTCGGCTACGGAAACAAGTGAAATGGACGGAATTGTCGCTCTCAAATTCTATTGTTGGGTGAGCTTAAAATAGTAGGTTGTAACAATCGTTCTTATAATTGATTGAGGTTTTACCTTGATGTAATTAATGCTAAGGCCAGCAAATAATTGCCTCCAACCTTGTTCGAAAACAATTGTCGTAAGTCCTTTCCATGTATTCTTGTGTCTAGCACCACCACCAACAGAGCCTTGCAGATTTTCAACCTAAAAACAACACAACGACAACAAAATCAAATAACAAAAACCAATTGTTTGTTTTTTCTTTGAATAACATAATTGTTTGTTTTTTCTTTGAATAACAACAAAACAAAACCAATATGTTAAAAAAATTACAAGAAATACCGAGATACCTTTTGTCACGTTTTAGACTTCTATGAAAATAACTTCTTTGGTTTCAATACGCCTGAAACATTCATGAAAAAAATCTTAAAACAACAAGAAAAGAAGGAACACGAAAGACGAATTAATTCCTTACTTGCACGTTATGCTCTGTCACAGCAGCGAGAAGGATTTCGGATCCGAACTCATTAGCTGTCGGGTAACTCCATCTTAGAAGTTTTAACAAAATATCTCTTTTGAACACGTAAGCTCCCATTGATGCAATACATGGTGATTCTCCGGCATCTTTTTGACAATCCCAGCAAATTCCGGTATCGTCTTTATCATCATCGTCATCATCTTCATCATCCTCCCCCCAGCGATATACACTATGTGACCGAGGAACTGGTGGTGGTACCCTTGCTTCTTCCACAATCTTCATGACCTCTTCTACACTTTGTGGGGAAAAGGTCGGGTTTTCCTTCCTGTAATATGCAGTCTGTGTTGCTTCTGTTAGTTCCCGAGGCAAGTTCTTCAGGAACCATGGATGGCTCTTGATTTCCTTGAGGGTGATTCTCTGGGGGGAAAAAACAAGCACAAATGTTATTATCGTTTCTATATCTTATTTAGTAATAAGAATCAGATAATCAATTGTATGAAACCGGATTGTAGAGGATATTATTTGGATTGTGTTTTTGCTAATGCAACTTCTAATAATCATATAATAACTTGATTCAAGTGTTCCAACAAATTCTGAATTTCTGACCATCGATGTGACTAATAGCCTTGATGATCCTAACGCTCACTCTTTAGAAAAAAGGAGAGAATTTGGAACGATTAAAACTGAGTAAACAGATTTTCATTTAGTTTGTTACAGAGGGAGGAGGCATCAATTAATTGACCCGAATAATAATATTAATTGAAGCAATATATATTTTTACAAACTTTAAAACTGATTATTGTAAATTCAAGTCGCAATAATCAGATAATCAGATACAACAAGCACATCCAACACACCTAAAGACCTGTTGATGTACTAAACGGAGATCTGGGAACTACAAAGTCGTGAGATATGACAAAAGGAAGTATATGTACCTGGATGCATTAGGAACAAATATGCGAGAAAGACGTCGTCTGCAGTCTTAAGTTATGTGAACATAGTCTGGGATTTTGTACTGAACATCCATTATTCGCTGAGGAAAAGGTGAGTCAAAGGTCAAATGTCAAAGGTCCAAGTTAGTGTCAATAAGTCAAAAGAAATGTTAAAATAAAAAAGATAAAAAGCCACTAACTAACCTGAATCGTCTTCCTAAAATTCTTCGGATCTTCTTAGTCTTCAAAAGGGTATGCTCCCACCAGCATCACGTAAAGGGTAACTCCACAAGACCAGACGTCCGCTGTCTAAAACCACAAATCAAAATCGAGACCCCCAAAGAAAATATGAAATTTAAAATCTACTAATGTTTGTAGTAAAAAAATGTAAACCATTTAAGAGCTATTCCACAAATATTCATCAATAGTTATCCAAATAATTAATGACATAATCATAAAAGAAGCATCCTTTTAATAATTGACCTTTTCATATTGTTCTATTAGAGAAGTCAAACATGAATTCAAGACAAAATTAGAATATACAAAATTCGAAATATTTTACCTTGCCATCATATTCTCTACGAGAAAGAACCTCAGGAGCACTGTATCAAGGGGTGCCAACTGTGGATTTGGGTCTCGAGTGCAGCAGAGACAACTGCAGATATCCAAAATGATTACCACCTTAATCACATATATATATATATATATATATATATATATATATATATATATATATATATATATATATATATATATATATATATATATATATATATATATTATATATATATATATATATATATATATATATATATATATATATATATATATATATACCAAACGAGCTAAAAACAATGACTATACAATGAAAACCTTTGATTAGCCAAAATCACAGATTTTCAACCGTGGTGCAGGGCTCCCATCTAAAAGCGTATTCTCAAGCTTCATATCCCTGTGACATATTTGCTACACAAAATTGAATACATAACTTAATTAAAGTTCAGCAAATCATACTACGCACACATAAACACAAACAATTATTCGAAAAGTCTTATTACCATGAAATGACAATAGTGAACTCCTAGCCTGAAATACGAAATGATAGATGATATACAACTTAAAAAGAGATAACCTGAATAAAATAAATCTGTTTCGGATTGCAAAACCTCATCTTCACTAAATCTTCCAGCATTACAAATCCGCTCGAAAAAGCTCTCCTCCAGCAGCATACTCCATGACAACAACAAGATGGGTGGGAGTAAGTACCACCTACAACAATCAACCACACAATTCAGCATCAAAAACTCAATTCAAAGTATAATAAAAGATTATAGCTTTAATTTACAACTTACTTCTCGAAAGAAAGGAGGCTCAAGATCCAAACCACGAAGATCCAAACCCTCAAACAGGGGGTTCAACGTGGGGTTCCAAAAACAGCCAAAAAGGCCGTTTAAAACACCGTAAAAACTTTTATAAAAACTTACCACCGGAAAACAGAGATGTTTGAGATACACATCGGGTAAAGAGATTAGGGTTTCACACGACTGCTCTTTAGAGAGAGGTTGGAGAGATTAGGGTTTCGTGTTTGTGCGGCTGTTTGCGTGGTTCGGTCTAGGGTTCCGGCGGTGGTTAGGTTCCGGCGGCGGCTAGGGTTAAACATTTATGTTCCGACTACCTGCCATCGAGATTTAGAGAGAGACTGTGTGTTGAGTGTGAGTTGTGTGTGTTCCGGCGAGGTGGTTCCGGCGAGGGCGGGCAGATTTGTAGAGAGAGGTTAGAGGTTAGAGGTTTTAGAGAGAGAGTGGGTTTTTGAAAATGAGAGGAGAGTAATGAGAGTTGGGTGTGTTGGGTGCGTTGTGTGTGTTGTCTGGCTTGTATTGTGTGCATAAGTTGTTGTATTGTATGCATAGAGTGTTGTATTATGTGTATAGATTGTTAAAACTCTTAAAAGTCAAACTCTTAAACTCTTAAAGTCAACAAATGTCATATGCATTATATAGTAGTATAGATATATATATATATATATATATATATATATATATATATATATATATATATATATATATATATATATATATATATATATATATATATATATATATATATATGTCTATCTTTTTTCATCTTTACTCGAAATTATAACCAGATCGAATCGAAATATGATTTTTTTTTAAATAATTTATCATATACTTGTTTTCTCTTAATTAATTCGTATATTGTGTAATGTTCGTTTGTTCTTGTTAAGTTTTTTTTGTAGTTGTGTTTATAAAGTTCATCTATTGTATTTTTAAATATACATTAAACTTCGATATGGATTTTTTTTCTTCTTTCTTTTCTCTCTAAATACCTCCAACTCGTGAACACATTTTTTCTAAAAATAATCTTTTTTCTTCTATCTTCTTTTCTATTAAATTATTTTCTTTTCACTTCTCTTCTCCCCTCACTAAACTCAGGAACAGAGTGTAACGAGTCAAGACCTTAAGTAGCTTGACTCATTACATCCTTAGCTTATTTAATGACCTACTAACTTATTAATATATTAGCTTATTTAGAAGAAAAGAAAATAAACATTTAGATAAAGAATCAATTTGAAGTTGTAATACTTAAAGCACGGGGAGTGATAACTAGAGTTGTGGATGGTTGTGCGATTTTTTTGCTGACTTGGCATCCCCAACTCAAGTTGTGATTTTTTGGTGGAGTGATAACTTGAGTTGTGGAAGATGTGGGACCCCCAGTTTTTTTTTCCCTTTTTTTAAACATTTAAATAAAATAAATATAACATTTATTAAAAAAAAATAAAACTACAAATACAATAATAAAAATAAAATTCAAACACATACAATAAAAATAAAATTAAAATACAATAATTAAAAAAATACAATACATAGAATAAAAATAGATAACGTTGTCGATAGTCTTCCGCAAGTGTCGAAATGTACGCAACGAGATCATCGCCGAGTTTGTCATGTGTACCCATGTCTCTAATCTCTCTATTAATTCGGATACATTAATTCACTATCTCGTTATAAGTTCGGGTAACACCTGTAACCGGAGGAGCATACCATTCATGTGCATCTAAAATCGACCGTCCGTTGTCTTCAACAATCATATTGTGCAATATGATGCCCCCTTACATAGCTCTTCTAAACTTGTTCATCTTATGAAATCTCGCTGCATGCTTTATAATCCCCCAACGACCTTGGAAGAACACCGAATGCCCGTTTGATATCCTTTCTCGCACTCTCTTGGAACACAGAACATCGGGTTCGGTTGAAGAGATGTGAACTCATTTTTTTGTTGTATATATTTTTAATAAAAGATTGAGATAGATTGAGAAATATTGTGGGTTTTGGTTAAGATTTTATGTTATATTTATAGAGGAAATGTGAAAAAAAAAAATTATAAAAAAATAGCCGTTGCCAACTTGCCACCCTAACGGTAATATTTTTAAAAAATTAATTTTTTTTTATGTTTTTGAAACATTTACCGTTGAAAAAAAATAAAAATTTAAACCATCAACGACTCGTTACCCGGACAACGGTCACCCACAACAACAACCCACAACGAGGCACTACAAGATAAATGACTTTTTACTGACTGAAGAAAAGTGTCAGGAAAGTCTAAAAACAGTCACAAAAGACCATTTGGGCTACTCCTTCTGAAGAAAAATCTGTCACTAGTTGCCACCATCGCTAAAAGTCTATTTTGACACACATTTCAGTCAACATGGTCCATGACGCTTAATGACTGAACGATTTTTGTCAGTATTAGGTGATCAAAATTTTCTTGGAACTAGCTATAGTGACACTTATTTAAGTCAATATAAGTGTCATTAAAGCTTCTTTTTCCATTTTATTGTTACCTATAACATTTGAAACAATTTAAAAATCCTAAAATTCAAACAAAGGTTTTTATTATTAATAACAGACACATACAACTTCATTTAATCCATATAAAAAATGGATGTTAACTAATAAAATGATTCAAAAATATTGAACAATGATTCGAGAAACATCTAACAACAAATCCTTCCAGAAGAGCTCTTTAATCCTTTAAACTGGAACACATCTGCATAAAAAAAAAAAGAGAATTAATCAAATACAAACAATCGACTCAGTACAAATTTACTAACTTTAATGCAATCTTTAGATTATAAAGAAGGGGGAATGTAATGCATTTGACACATTTAAAAACTTCGAACCTTATGTCGTTAACTATTTATGGGTAAACCGAACTCGACCCGACTTATTATCTAATGGATCAAAGAGGATTATAAAATATTACTCTCGTTTGACACATTGATATGTGATGTTGTTTGACATATTCAATACTAACTTAAGGGGATACACTAAAATGAACGGATCTGTCTGACCCGTTTGACACAACTGATCTTTCTTCATATAAGAATCAAATAACTACTATCCGGAAAATCATTGAGTATAAGGTTTATTTGTGTACACACCTTATTAGAAAGGCATACCTCATTGATGTTAGCATCTCTAAGATTCTGCAAGAAACATTCAAAAAGTTATTTCTTTTCCAATGTACATATTGTTGAAATATAATATTACGTTCAATGTGAATGACGACACTTTGTATTTCATAACTATATGTTTAACCTTTAACGTTGTAATATTCTTACCTGAAGTGTGAGCTTCACTTACACGAGATGATGTGGCATTTCCATTTGGACATTGATTATGGACACTATATGAATCATCAGCAACCTAAATAAGCATTTGGCATTACACATTATCATCATGCAAATAATAACCAATAGTATCTTTAAACGTTAATGAAGAAACTTTTTTTGTGTATATATACATTTACCTGTGTGTTCAAGCCATTAAAGATGTTAGACAAAGTTGCAGGTGGTTATATTGTTGTTTAAAAATAGCCATAAATCGGACTATGCCTCTTGATTTTGTTTCAATATTTTGATTTCAGCTTGTTGCTTTTCCTTCATTTCTTTCATTTCAGCTTGTTGCCTTTCATTCATATCTTTCATTTGATCTTTGAGTTCATAACAGGGGCCTTTAATAGTGGAACTTGCGGATCTTGTGAAGAAGAAGACACTTTTCGTAGCATTACCACCTTTCCCAACATCGTATGCGTCCTCCTTTTTCTAGTCCCTTTAACTTTGGCTAAATCGTCGTTTTTCCAATCAATGACCCCCAGATTCTGTTCTACCAGTAGACTCATTCATGATACTTTTCAACTTATCCTAATTATTATTGTCATGTTAGAAAATATATTCATAAATACTATAACAAAATGTATAAATAAAAATATACCCACTACTTCAGAAGCTTGTGGCATTTTACTATCCTGCCATCTTACAAGTACGACTTATACGATAAATTGTTCCACGTGATGGTCGGATACCATCATTCTTCATTCTCTGTAATATAAAACATACACTTGTAAGAATCAATAAAACTATAATCTTGAATCGAAAGATAAGAAAAAGCAGCGTAAATCAACCAAATAGCTTATGTGCAGTATGACAAACTATATACTATCCAAATAAGCTCTTTTGCATGATGGAAGGAAAACAAATACTTTCGGATCAAAACACTAGTAAATGGAAAAATGTTACCTCTTCATGAATCAACCTTGCAAAAGACTTTGTTCCGGTTACATGAGGCTCATTTGACTTAGACCGAATCTTTTTTTTCATCTCACTTTCCATCTGTAAATTAAGATAATAATGATAGCTTACTATTTGATGACCTGCTTACTTTCAACAAATCAAAGGAAGTATCAATACCTGAGTTTTCTCCCAATAAGTCACTAGCTCCTGAATTGTACTTTATTAACTCTGGAGGTCATTTTTGGGTAGCAACAATCTCGTCTATTGATTAGCTTGGATCATACGATTGAGTTTTCAGCTCATGTTTCCATGATTTAAATTGGTTGACATGTCAGACTTTATCCATTTTAGAATTGCTTCTGTTTCACTGGAGCAAAAGAATAATTTCCCCTACAAATAAGTTTATACAACGAATCAACTATTTATAGACTTTTATCATGTGAACATTTTTTAAATAAAAGTTACCCTTATATGTTCAATAAATCTTCCATTTATGTTCTGGTACTTTCCTCCAATCTTTGTACTCTAATGAAATATGTTGAGACATCTTCACTAGTGTTCCGAGAAACTGGTCAACTCTTTTCCCTCGTCTCCAACAGGTTGTGCGGTCTCGTCAAACGTAACAAAAATCCTCTCATTACTTTCTAAATCCCATATAGCTTGTTTTCTAGTGTGACTTCGAACCTTTTTCGGTAGACCTGCATTTTATGATTTCTAATAATGAGATTAGATAACAAAATCATACAATCTTTGGAATTCAGAATAATAACTAAGTTTCGATGTCAAAAGTAAGATCTCATTATTAACAAAAAGGGAAACAAATAACTCACCATGATCACAACGTACATTATCAGCTTCACATAATGTTGAATGTTGTTGAAGCGGTATTTCGGAACTAGTACTTGAACCTGAGGCAACAGTTATACAAAATCAGGTTTAAGCAAAAATAATGAACTCATACTTAAACTTTTTGAAATCAAACCTCAATTTTTTATCGAGAGTGTAGCCATTTAATTTTGATTTTAACGGTCCAACTTTGGTTTTAAATTATAAGTAACTGAATTTATAGATGACTATGCTCACTTGGTCTTTTCTCAATAGGACACTCCAATTCAGCACGTTGTTGCGGAACTTCGCTAATAGAAATCGTATGAAGCGTTTTACGTTTACCCATCCTGTGTAGAATGTAGATGAAATTTATAATTGTTAGCTATAGAATTAACCCCAACCATCATCCTCATCGTCCTGAACATGACGGATAAGTGATCAACCATAAATCATGAACATGACATTAACATCAAATACAGAGAAATCTATGCACGCAAAAAAGCATCTACATGGAAAAATCCATAAATTAAAAACACTTAAGTAACGTCACAAACTTCAAACACAAATGATGCATCAATTACACTCTCATGCCTTAAATTACATCCAGTCAACTATTATCTATAGATTCCAAACTTGAGATGACGGCCGAATATAATTCGTAAAAGTAACGAATTCAGAGGATAACTTACCTACATTCTTCAGATTCTTTAGAGACATTTTCCAAACAAATATCACATTTAGCTAATATTAATTGAACAAGCATCAAGCAATCTTATCAATTTGCATTGCTAGTGCTTCAACATGTGTCACGTGATTCATTAAGACGATAGAACAAAACTGGAAATGACACGGAAATTTCAAGTTTCTAATTAAACTAAACTGAGATCTAAACACATAAAATGCATACGATATGTCTTAAAATTAAGGTTTTGAATTTTTAAACCACTCATACTCAAACCTACTACCGATCCATTGGTTATAGTCAATATTACGAAATATAAACTAAAATGCAATTAATTAACAATGATGATCTGAACATATTTACGTAACAATCAGATAGCTACTTTATGAAATTAGCTAAACTATTTTATGATCATCGATTGATCAATTGTTATCAGGATACCGAAATTAAACACGTACATACAATCAGATAGCTAAACTATTATTTATGATCATCGATTGATCAATTGTTCCTGACTGGAAAAAGAGGAAGAAACGGTACCGTGAAAGAGGAGGCGAAGGTGCCAGAAGACGAGGCGACGACGGTGCCAGAAGATGAGGAGACGAAGATGTCGGCGACGGAGCGGTGGCCGGAGAAGGTGCGGTTGGCTGGCGAAGGTTTGGAATCGCCCACAGAGAGAGTGGATAGACGTAGGGTTTCTGAATTTGGGTGAAATGTGATCTCGCGTGCTTTTTTCAGTTTTATTTTATTATTTTTATTATTTTATAAGGTTTATGTTTACCTACTCTTTTTTTTGTCGTAAAAGTTTAGAAAAGTGATTTTTATTACTGAAACAATTTTAGTCATAAAAGGTGTCAGTCCCTAAATGGTCTTTATTTTGTAGTGATACCGGAGTGGTAACGCTCGTTGTGGGGTACAATGAGCCGAGAACGACCCCACTTTCATCCACTCCTTGTGCTTTAGAATTCACACTTTAACCGAATCTAAGCAGTAAATTTTATTTATGTACTGACATGTACTTCCTTTATTATATGATTCAAATCTAAAATTCATATATTTACACTTTCACAACCATACATCATTTTGAACAGTTTTAATAAAATTGGCTAAATACTGCTATCTAATTTCCTTCATTTCTTGACATCTCCATATGCAAAGTGATGACCTATCAACAAAAGTGCTACTCCTTTGTCTTACTTTGGCCATTCTTTTTATCGGCTTCCATTTTACACATAAGAGAAAGTGAATTGGTTAGGAAATTTGTCGCCTCAATGAACCTGAAACGAATTTCGAACCTTTAGGATAATTAGTAGAACAATACCATTTGACGAATTTGATCATTCCCATTGTTGCATATCTCACCCGTCACCACCAATCACCATTGTAAACGTTTTACAGTTATCAAAACGTTCACACAATCTGACTTATTTCTGTAAAGTCACATTTGTAAATCTGCAAAACTACCACATTAGATTTTGCATAGAACCATTTCTTATATTCATATTTGATTATTTACACCCCCCCACCCACCCTTGTTCATGCATTTTTAGTCATAATCACTTAAATACAGTATGATTTTTTAAGAATAGTATACCAGCTTGACAACATAAGATACTACATGAGTTTTTAACAGGTATTAAGTGTCTTGTTATCCTATTAATATATTGCATGCATTACGACATCA
Source organism: Senecio squalidus (assembly GCA_910822075.1). Lineage (NCBI taxonomy): Eukaryota > Viridiplantae > Streptophyta > Magnoliopsida > Asterales > Asteraceae > Senecio > Senecio squalidus. Next base: position 21,402,706 of record CAJVGC010000590.1, on the reverse strand, counting down.
TAATTGTGTTGCGTAAACTCTGATAAGAATCGTATATATGTTCAACTAGTAAATTTTGAGAAAAAGGGAAGCATTAAGGGTAATGACAGAAGTATAGAGAGCACAAAGAAGTGAGGTGGTATCTACACTTCATGTCCTCTCGGTGCTCTCTATCTTCTGTCAACATCCGACATTGCCTCCTTCAGATCAAATTCATGTTAAGATTATGCATGTTATATATATATATTATATACGACCATAATAAACATAAATATGCTCAACTATAATAGACTCTTAAATAAAGGAAACAATAAGGGTAATGACAGAAGTATAAAGAGCACAAGAAGTGATGTGCAATAAATCTACACTTCATGTCCTCTCGGTGCTCTCTATCTTCTGTCAACATCCGTCATTGCCTCCTTCGGACCAAGTTCATGTGTATGATTCATGTTATCTAAACTACAATATGAACCACATACGTACACTATCAACAACAATAAAGTCTTAAAAAAGAAGGAAACGTTAAGGGTAATGACAGAAGTATAAAGAGCACGAAGAAGTGAGGTGTAGTATATTTATACACTCATGTCCTCTTTGTGCTCTCTATCTTCTGTCAACATCCACAGTTGCCTTCTTCAGATCAACTTCAATTCATGTGACCATTGAGAGCGTATTTCATATGAGCCACATGTTTAGTCATCAATAGTATTATGAATTTTGAATAATGATGATGAGATGAAATGCGAAAATATGATAACGGGGATACAAGAAAAAAAAACTGCATAAAAGGAAGATACAAGCTAACCGATTAATGTAAACAATGTTTCATCGTTGTGCTCTCTATCTTCTGTCAACACGGTATTATTGGATCATATTTATCTCTAGCTTCCATGGGATTTAAACCAAGAGATAGAAGTTTATTTTTGATGATTATAACGACCACAGGATGTCCCTTTTATAGAGGAAATGGTCTTTCTCTGTATATGTGTGTGAGTGTTAAAATAATATAATAATCATGTGTTGTTCAACAAAAAATTCTGTTCATATTTGAGTGTAGAATATGGTTTTATATTCTATTTCAAAAAACAATCATACAGCTTTAAATTATACATAACATAAGAAAAATTGTTTATTAACAAAATTGAGAATTTTTAGTAACTAATGAAACATAATCCTGAAGTATATGGTTAAGATTACTACTACATTTATATATTTTAGATTGCTCAAGGATAATGGTTAAGGTATAAAAGATCAAACTTGACTTAATCTCTCGCGATCACAACTAACGGATCGAACTTTAATTATCAAAATAGTTGACGAAGTTCAAATTTTAATAAACAGATGATCAATTTTTCGTAAACAAATCAAAACATTATTATAAATGATGCATATTCGATTGGATTTTGTTAAGCATATATCGCCGTAGAGTTATGATTAATTATAGCGGTTAGCTTTTAACACCACTAGGTGGTCAATATTTAGTAGTTAATTAAAGAATAAACCACCATAAGCTTGGTGGAGTTTGGTAGTTTTATGAGAGTTGGCGGTTTTGTGATCGTTTGATGAAGAAAGTTATGCTCTTAAAGGTAATCATAAGGGCTATGGTTAGCAAAATAACTTATCATTATTATCATAATGCAACGGTTCTAGAAGATGTTCACGCCATTATTTTTTTCATTTTAACACGGATAATAACAACTAGGAAGAATGTGAAATGTACATGGTTTCAAGCTTAACTATCAATTGCACTTTGTATCTATTATTATTTAATGGCCTGCTCAAAAGAAAAAAGAAGAATAATTAACTGTGATGTTGTCGATACGACGTATTGATCCCACATAGCTAAACCAATCGTTTGTGTGCATAACACTATATGCATATAACCGAACTTGGAATAAAGCAATCTTATCAACGGAACTAATTCTTTTTTGCACCTGTCCGTTGAAGCTATATACGAAAGACAGATAGACATGATTTTTATAACCAGAGTTGGAGTCATATACATGATAAAGCAGATGCATCCATATTCCATGTCTGCATATGTTATATAGAACAAAATTCAATTATGTTGATGGAATAGAAAGCCAAATCAGTAAAAAAAATCAATTATTCATATTAACGCGAAATATTATAACTTTATGCAAAAGCAAAAATATAAAAGTAAACAAACTTTATAAAGTTATGTGGTTTTTAAGAGGTTGAAACGTAAAGTTGTATAGACGAATGAGAAGTTGATTAAATTAAAACTCTGTTGAGTTGTATGCATTAACCGCATTACCGGTGCTTTAGAAGTCTATGGGGTTCGTCACGTCATGAATATCAAATCGGTATAGGAATCAAATAATGCAAAATAAGTGGGAACAGAAGCATGGAGATGAACAGAAGCATGGAGATGAAGCCCTAACCACATATGCCTTATCATTGGGAACAATATTCCAATCTCATCCGATCATCTCTCCATTGTCATTGCCCCATGACTTCGCACTCTTCGCGAAATTTCCTAGTTATCTCTTTATCATTTGACAAAACATAAAAAAAAAAACTAAATGCAACTTACTTTTATAAAGACTTCATTTTTTTAGAGGTATATGACTTAATATGTTATTAACACAAATACAGACGGTGAGAATAGAACTTTAGATTTTTCATCTTTGATGAGAATTCACCACACCAACTCGTGTGGACAAACACATTCATTATAATAATGAGGATTTCACATTTTATTACAAATATATGAAGTTATTATTTGTTTTAGACTTGGAGAAACTGATTAACTAGATGTGTTTATCTCTTCTCCGTTGGGTTTGTATGTGTGTATTTTGTGCCTTCAAAAGAACCGGTCTAATAAAATTCCGATAATGTAATTAATTTATCATTCATGTTTAATTTAACCACAATAGATATATAGTAATTTTTCTCTATATCTTTCTTTATCTTGTGATATTTCCACCAACTTGGGAGAATATTTCCAGTTAAAAATCTAATACAATGACCAAACGAATACAAATTTAAGAAAGGTGACAATGAGTCAAAAAAAGAACGAAACGAAGTTAAGATGCCTTTTGGCACCGAAGGGGATTGAGTTTGATTGATTTTCAGATCGTTATTCGTTATGAACACATCAAAAGAGAGAGAGAGAGGAGAGAGAGAGAGAGAGAGAGAGAAAGATACGTGTCTACACAAATATTTATTTTTATTTTTATTTGATCATTTTAGATCCGTATTCGTTATGAACACATCAGAAAAATGAAAAGAGAGAAAAAAGAGTACGTGTAAATGTAAATATTCTAGTACTTGAAGTCTGATTAGTAGACGAGTTAAATTGGTTAGTAGTATCAACAAGCGTAGGAGATGGGTTATATTCTATTTTAAACATGTTAAAATATGTCATGTTCAAGATGAATGAACGTCGAAACGTTTTGATTATGAATTTATCGGTTAAATTGAACAAACTATCCAACGAGCTAATTTATAGATATATTCTGAAAAACAAATAGTATTAAGTATATATGATAACATGAAAAGACTTCAAAGTGGCTGGGGTTTGAAAGTAGGGCAAAGGGAATAAAAAGTAACTGGCTATAAACAGACATGAATATCAAGTTCAAGTAATGGAGAGGCAGCCTTATGAGTGGTAATAGAATACAAAGAATATGGAACTTTCCCCTTTTGGGTCTCTTCTCTCTTTTCAAAGGTAGACTTGTCCTTTCAATCCCCATTTTTCTAATCCCTTTTTGAAAAAATATATTTGGTACATCATCAATATTTTATGTTGGTATTGTATCATTTGCTATCTAAGTTGTAAACGGTGAGATAACACTTAGGTGCTGTTTTTTTAAAAAAAAAAAGTCTGAATAGACTCTGACTTCTGACCCGGTCAGAGGTTTTAAAAAATTTGTTGTTCTTTTTTTTTCCAACCACAGACAAAAAAACATCTTTTTACCTCTGATACAACCCTGCATAAAATATCTCTTTTTCATCTCTGGTTAGGTTTTTATTTTATTTTTATTCCAGTCACTCACTCAAAAAATCCAACCCTAACATCCCTTCTCTGTTCTCTCTCTTCTTCTTGCCATTTTGGTGATAGCCACCGGAGATCAAATCTTCTCGAACGCCCAAGATTTTCACGGTGATTATTCAGATTCAGAGTTTTGGATATTGATTCAGATTCAGAGTTTTGGACCACCTCTGATTATTCAGAGCTGATATTCAGATTCAGAGGAAAAACCTTTAGTTCAAAAGAACAACACCTTATATCTTTTTCCGGGTATCTGGATATCGATTTCATCTTTGATAGACCACTAATTCACGGACTACAAGTCCACCGTCAACCAACTCTTGGGGTAGGGCTTTTAGTTTATGTAAAAATATGTTCAAAGACTATGCAAATTATTTTGTTAATATTTCTATTTCATGTTTTCATTAGGAACTAGTATATATCCCGTGTGTTACACGAGTAATGAAAATAAAATTTGAGTTAATATTTCATAATATGTATGAATATTGAATTTGAATTAGTCATGTTTAGTTAATAAAGAAAAGAAAATTATAATTGAAAAACAAACATTGAGAATGAAAATAATCTTAGTTTTAAAACTTATTTTAAGAGTTTAAATTAATTTCATAAATAAAGTCATATTTACATGAAACTTATTTGAATTTTTTTTAAGCCAAAATTCAGGAATAATTATATATACTTGAAACTTATTTGAAATTTGAATTAAGCCAAAAATCAGGAAATAATTTTTCTTTGAAAAGTGAAATGTTTTTTAATTGGACAAATTAAAATCCAAATTAAGCAGCACTAATTAAATTTAATAGGCGGGAAAATTACAATTAAATAACCTAATTTATTAGTAAAAAGATATGACTATTATAGTAAAATATGTATGAATAGAAAGTATGATTTCTATTTCACAGCTTTATTTCAATGTCCTTATAGAATTTGTTTCTTATAGCAGTTAATATTACTGCTAGCTTAACAAGCGCGGTTATAAGTGACTTTAACCATAATTGCAATTCTATAGGCCAAACGAGGTTTGTTAATCGACAAAGGGTAAAAATGAAATACTTAAACTGTAATTCCTTAAGATAATCAAGTAACACCGAAACATATCCGGAAGAGTATGTAAATGTCATAGAATATAAAAGTGAGGAAAATAGAGTAGAGATAAAACATTATTAGAGTAACATATGAAATGAAAGTAAACTTGATATCTAATTTGAAATTTGGACATAAACTGTACATTTAATTGAGAAAGATTGTGATTACTCATCTGAACGATGAGCGGTGAAATCTGATGGTTTGGCATGGTGGAGGCACGAATCTTGGTAAATTCATTACAATATAAAAAATAATGAGGCGATTTTGCCTGTCAAGAAGAGAATTCGATCAAATTATCATTATAAATGGTTAGTGTATATTGAATCTAGTTAGCATAGCCCACTTGTAGTCTTGTATACAATTTGTGAATTTTGGATTGATAGTTGATCTATGCTGCTTCCAAAATCTTGATATTAGGATTAGTGATTACATATTAAGTTTTTATTTCGTGTTGAGTTAAAGAAATACACTAGATGGCTCAAAATGGTTGGTTGAGGCTAATTTTTTAATATTTGGGAAGTGAATATTGTCAATATGGAATTGGCCCATATAGTTTTGGACTCCTTTTCTTTAAAGGTTTTTACTTAATTATTTTGAATATTTGTTTCTTGAAATGTCTTCTTTGTAATGACGGGTCCTTGCTAGGTCATTTTTCGTCAAATCGTCTTTATAGGTCTACTATTGATGTACTGGTTTTTAATCCGGATCGATCTGATCCAGTCCATCAAAATATTATTGAGATTAGCCATACAAAATCTCATATAAACATTTAAGACAAGCTCAAAACACCGATTTAGGTGATTTGACCCGATAGTCTACACCACAAATGATGCTCAGCAATTTAAACCAAAATTACACGAATGTAAAGATCACCCCTACATTTGTCAATGTAAAATTATGCATGTAAAAGCTTGTTAGACACAATTCATGTCATTAACAACAATAACAAATATTTAAAAGATTTTCTTAAACTACATAAGATTTTAAAACCTGGGAAATAATCTAGATATTTGGCTTAGTTTCCCGGAAATACGGAAATATAAATAAATAATGTACTCAATAATTCGGTTGCTTCCAAGAATATGTAGATTATGGAATTTTCTGTTATTCAAATGTACTATGTAGTCAACAAAAACAACCTTAATGGTGTCTAGAATTATATATAAATATACATTACACATATCAGACTCTGAAACACATACACATACCTAACACAGATAAACAAGAAATGGAAAAACTTACAAGAAGCATTTCTAGGAGCTTTTCAAGAAGCGTTTCGACTTCTGTTGATGCAAACAAGCTTTGGAGGACAAGAACATACAACGAGTTTAATGGTCGAAGAAGCATGAAGACTGTTCGGTTTGGGGAGAGTAATAGCATGTTTTCCAAGATTAAGAGATTGTTTAACTTTTCTGGTAACAAAAAGACTACCAAGGCTAACATCGAGTTTCAAAACAAATTGCTTTCCGAAATTTACAAGAACATGTCATGATATAATCTGTTCGCGAGTAAGGTTCTTGAATGTAAAGCTCCAATGTCAACAATTTTGATATATTCGTAGTTCTTTTGTATAGGATGATCTTGGTTAATCATATAAACAAACTTATTTGATTTTGATATATTAATTCATCGGTTACTTTCTTATAATTATAATTTTTCTTCAAACCAATTTACATATTCTTTCCCAAATATTGGTGTCTGTAGGGATGCCATATTTTGTAACTCTTTTTATTTTATATAATTGCAAATTGCCTTTCAGAAAATAAAGAAAAAAATAATATTTTTTTCACCGAAGCATTATGGAGTCTAGATTGTATTTCTTCCCCACTTAATGTTTTTATTCCCTATCATTTGAGTTTAGGTACTCGTCCTAACGATTCTTTTTGCTGTACAATTATAGAAACTCCTAACGGTAGGGGTGAGCATAAGTATAGTACTAAACAGGTTGTATCCAGTCCGGTACTTTGTATTATGATTTCTGTTGGACCCTTATTATTTGTGACCCTCATTGATCATTTATCCTTACTGATATGATGACTGACACTAACTGAAATCTGTGTCTAGTAAATATTTGATGGACGTATTTACCTTACCGACACTATAGATTTCCCATTAGGTAATCGGAAATAAAGAGAGCTTATAATAAACACTTATTAAACACCAGGGACTAAATGATAAATACTCCTAACTTGAGTATCTATAAAAGGGTCGTTATAAACCCTTATTAGGGTTGGTCTCTTTCTTAATCATCACCATATTCTCCCTAAGTGTTTCTCTCCAAAATCCATCCTAATACGATTATCTCATTTTGGGAATCATCAATGGCCAACATGTTTAACAACATCCCAGGATCGTCAGGAGGTAATTGAATAACATGAATCAATCTTATTTTAATCCAACATGTGGTATCAGAGCCAATGGCTCGTGATTATCCATTGGTTCATGTTTATTTATCGCTTGGCTATTGCTATTATTGATTCTGCAACTTATTTGGCCGGCGGATTATATTTTTTGGGTGAAAAATGGGATTTTTTGGTGCTGGTGGCGGCTGCTGCAACCCTAATTTCGACGAACTTCGTTCGTGCGAATGAAGGCTCATCCGTACGAACCTGATTTGTTCGTTCGTACGGATGAAGCCCTATTCGTACGAACCTGATTTGTTCATTAGTACGAACCTGATTGGCTCATTCGTACGAACCTGATTTGTTCGTTCGTACGGATGAAGCCCTATTCGTACGAACCTAACTTGTTCATTAGCGAATCTGATTTGTTCATACGCACGAACGTAACTGTTGATCCGTACGAATCTGGGCTAATTCGTGCGAACCTAGGCTTACATCCGTACGAACTTAAACCTTACATCCGTACGAACCTAGGCTTACATCCGCACGAACCTGGACTTACATTCGTACGAATCAATACTCATCCGTACGAATATAATCTCATCCGTACGGATGACTACAGACCCTAATTTGGTCGGTTTTTTAAAGTCTTACTGGTTGCCTTATTTATAAAATCGTTTAAGCAAGGGGCTCAGCCCCTTGACCCCGTAAGGGGCTGCCCCTTAACCCCGCAAGGGGGCGCAGCCCCCTTGACCCCTGCCTTATTTGTAGTGGTCACCTTATTTAGTCACCTTATTTTATGTGACCTTATTATACTTATGCACTAATATTCATGTTTTCATCTTTGTTGCCCAAAGGTCAAAGGTGATTCCTATGATTGCATTTTTCCTTTAGCCTAATAAACACGTAGGATATTAATTCTGCCCAAAGGTGATTAATATACTTGTGTGCTTTAAAGGATTCTTATTATGCCTTAAAACACGATGTTCTATTTTGTTGCCCAAAGGTCAAAAGACAAACGTTGTGTTGCATAAACCTTATGCTCATAATTTTACTTAGATATTAGTTATTTCTGCCCAAAGGTGATGTAACATCTAAGTAGAGCCTTACTTTAGCTTATTATTTTGGTGTTTTTAATAGGCTTACCTATCACTAGCTTCATTACCTATATGGTCTTAGTCTCAGGAACATTACTATTAGGTCTACTTATTTTAGACATTACTCTAGTTCTATTACTTTAAGAGACATTACTTAGTCTGCCTTATATAGCTAACTCTGTCACTCTAAAATCTTCTATAATTCGTATCATAATCTTATATCCTCCTTATTCTCCACTACAGTACCAAACTTCGGCATTGAGGCACTTACTGGTGCTAATTTCACTTCTTGGAAGGAGCAACTTAACTTAACTCTGGGAATGCTCGACATGGACTATGCTATTCGCCATGATGAACCCGCCGCTATTACTGCTGAATCTACTGCGACTCAGAAAGCGGACTTTGATAAGTGGGAAAGGGCGAATCGGCTGTCCCTAATGATGGTCAAGAACTCAATTCATCCCAGCATTCGAGGAGCTATCCCTGATAACGACAAAGTGAAAACTTACCTCAAATCTGTTGAGGATCACTTTAAGGGATCGTCTAAGGCAACTGCAAGTAGTTTAATGCTACAGATGCTAACCCTTAAGTATGAAGGTTCTAATGGTGTCCGTGAACACATAATGAAGATGGTTGATATGTCTCATAAGCTTAAGAATTTGGAAATGGAAGTCTCAGATGGCTTTCTTGTGCATTTCATAATGACTTCCTTGCCTGCTCGGTTCGACACTTTCAAAGTGAATTATAACGCTATGAAAGATAAATGGTCGATAAGTGAACTGATTGCTATGTGCGTTCAAGAGGAAGATCGTCTCAAGCACATTCAACCTGAAGCTGCTGTTCACCTTACTACCACTTCAAACTTCAAGAAGAGGAAAGGTAACTACAGTAACAAGACTGAAAACAAAGTCCAAAATCATGGTGCTTCTACCTCTGGCCCTAAATCCTCGACAAGCAATAATAACTGCAAATTCTGTCGCTCCAAAGGGCACGGACAGAAAGATTGCTCTAAATTCAAGGAATGGCTAGCTAAGAAAGGTAACATTCTTTACGTAATATTTGATTCCTTTACTACTGATGTTCCATTTAATACATGGTGGGGTGACTCTGGTTCTATGGTCCATGTGACCAATTCCTTACAGGGATTCCTTACAATCCAGAAGCTACAAAAGGACCAAAGAAAGCTTAGAGTTGGAAATGGTGATCTCTTAGATGTCGAAGCCATGGGGACCTTAAATTTACATATGAATACCGGAAAGTGTATTAGATTAATAGATACCTTATATGTACCGAGAATTACTCGGAACCTTGTATCTATATCTAGACTTGATCTTGAAGGTTATGTAATTACTCATGGTTGTGGCAGGATCACTTTTACTCTTAATAATGAATTATTTGGTTGTGGTTTTTTGGATGGATTACTGTATAAACTAGAACTAGATCATAATTTCTCACAGTCTTTGTTGTCTCTTAATATTGATGACATAACTAAAACAAAGACAAAATCACCTAAACAAGCAGAGAATTCCTCCACATTGTGGCATAAACGTCTCGGCCACATCTCACGAGATCGCATGACACGACTCGTAAAAGAAGGAATATTACCATCTCTTGATTTTAGTGATTTTGAAACATGTATTCAATGCCTTAAAGGCAAAATGGCTAAAGGGAATAAGAAAGGAGCCACCAGATGTTCCAACTTGTTGGAAATAATTCATACTGATATTAGTGGCCCCTATCCCGCATCAATAACAGGACATACATCATTTATTACATTCATTGACGATTATTCACGTTATATGTACCTTTATCTGATTAAAGAAAAATCTGAATCCTTACAAACTTTTGTCGATTATAAAACTTTGGTTGAAAACCAACTTGATCATAAGATAAAAGTTGTCCGATCAGATAGGGGAGGTGAGTATTACGGTAAACATACTGATATTGGTCAAGCTCCTGGTCCTTTCTATAATTTTTGCAAGGAACAGGGCATAATTAACCAATACACCATGCCAGGTTCTCCTCAACAGAATGGTGTTGCTGAAAGGAGAAACCGAACTTTAATGGACATGGTGAGAAGTATGCTCGCCAACACTAACCTACCCAAATTTCTTTGGACTGAGGCCTTAAAAACAGCTGTTCATATACTCAATAGGGTTCCATCAAATCTGTCCCTAAAACTCCTTATGAGATCTGGACAGGTAGGAAACCGAGTCTAAAATATATGAAAGTATGGGCTGTCCTACCGAAGCAAAAGTCTATAACCCTAACTTAAAGAAACTGGATTCTAAAACCCTTACATGTTTCTTTATTGGTTATCCCGAGAACTCAAAAGGTTATCGGTTTTACTGTCCTTCTCACTCTACCCGCATCATAGATACGCAACATGCCACTTTCCTCGAAAATTCAGAGATCAGTGGGAGCACGACAAATCCTGATTTAGATTTGAAAGAAGTACAAGAAGCGGGGGGAAACCATTCGTCGGTTATTACGATTCCTCCGATAATTCCTCTTGTACCAACGCTGCTCCCGATATACCTGGATCTCCTAATGAACCGGTTGAACCTCCTATGCCTCCTAATCTAAACGCCGAAGAACCGCTTGTTCCTGAAGAACCCGAAATTCAGCTCAGGAGATCATCAAGGGCTCGCAGAAACACTAATTTTGATGATTTCGAAACTTATCTGGCTGAAGTCGAAAACATTGGGAAACTTACTGATCCAACCTCTTACCGAGAAGCTATGAATAGTGATCAGGCCGCTAAATGGATTGAAGCCATGATTGAAGAGCTCAAATCCATGGAGCGTAATGGCGTTTGGGTATTGGTTCCACTCACTAAAGGATCCAAAGTAATTGGATGTAAATGGGTGTTTAAAACCAAATTAGACCCGAATGGAAACGTCGAACGCTATAAGGCCAGACTGGTTGCAAAAGGCTTTACTCAAAAGAAAGGAATTGATTATCAAGAGACCTTTTCCCCTGTCTCTCGTAAAGATTCCCTAAGGATCGTCATGGCACTCGTAGCTCATTATGATTTAGAGTTACATCAGATGGATGTCAAGACCGCTTTCCTAAATGGTGACTTGCAAGAAGACGTATACATGCGGCAACCTGAAGGATTTATTCCAGAAGGTAAAGAGCACATGGTCTGCAAGTTGAATAAATCGATATATGGGTTGAAACAAGCATCACGACAATGGTACCTTAAATTTGATGAAGTCGTAAAATCTGATGGCTTCCTAAAGAATCAAGTGGATCAATGCACCTATCTCAAGATCAGTGGGAGTAACTTTATTATCCTTGTTTTGTATGTGGATGATATTCTGCTTGCAAGTAACAACTTGGATCTGCTACATGAGTCGAAGCGAATGCTTTCGCATAATTTCGACATGAAAGATCTCGGTGATGCCTCTTATGTTTTAGGTATCGAAATAAATCGAGATAGACGCAATGGTGTTCTAGGTCTTTCCCAAAGGGCTTATATTGACCGTATTCTAGAACGCTATAACATGCAGCACTGCACACCCACTGTGGCTCCGGTAGTTAAAGGGGACGTATTTGGACCTCATCAAACTCCGAGCACTGAAACTGAGAAGGCTGAAATGAGGATGATACCTTACTCATCTGTAGTTGGGAGCATTATGTACGCTCAGGTCTGTACTCGACCGGATATCGCTTACATCGCTGGTATGCTGGGGCGTTACTTATCTAACCCCGGATTAGCACACTGGAAAGCGGCTAAAAAGGTTCTGCGATATCTGAAAGGGACCAAAGACTACAAATTAACTTATAGAAGAAGTGACAACTTGGAAGTAGTAGGTTATTCTGATTCTGACTTTGCTAAATGCAAAGAAGACCATAAATCTACTTCTGGGTATATTTTCATGTTAGCTGGCGGACCAATCTCTTGGCGGAGTCATAAACAAAAACTGACCACAACGTCTACTATGATGGCTGAATATGTTGCCGTTTATAATGCAACCTGTCATGGGATGTTGTTAAGGAACCTGATCAGTGGACTCAAACTCGTCAACTCAATTTCTAGACCATTGAAGCTTTACTGTGATAACTCAGCTGCTGTAACTTTCTCGAACAGTAACAGTTCGACTGGCGCTGGGCTGTATCTCGACACAAAGTATCTGTTTGTACGCGAACGGGTTGAGGAAAATGTTCTTTGTGTTGAGTACATAAGTACACATGACATGCTAGCGGATCCGATGACCAAAGGTCTTCCTCCTAATATATTCGTAGGACACGTGTCGAATATGGGGCTTACAAAAGACTTAATTTAATAGCATTGTTGTACTTATTGGTCATTATTATTTATTAATGAAAATTTTTCTCCTTATTCAGATTTTGTTTGTCTATTATTTACACCTTATGCGCATAACTGTGTTGGACATTATTATAACAAAATTTGTCTTAGTTGGTCTATCATTGCTTATTCAGTTTTGAATTTGAGTCATAGTTTGACTAGTGGGGGTCCTGAGTAGATGTTCTTCTCTACGACTGTACTTATCAACTATGATTTCGGTTTTAAACAAAATGAGTATTATCTCGTACGGACTTATCAATACTCATAGATAAATGATCTACTCGGTCAAGTGGGAGAATGTTGGACCCATATTATTTGTGACCCTCATTGATCATTTATCCTTACTGATATGATGACTGACACTAACTGAAATCTGTGTCTAGTAAATATTTGATGGACGTATTTACCTTACCGACACTATAGATTTCCCATTAGGTAATCGGAAATAAAGAGCTTATAATAAACACTTATTAAACACCATGGACTAAATGATAAATACTCCTAACTTGAGTATCTATAAAAGGGTCGTTATAAACCCTTATTAGGGTTGGTCTCTTTCTTAATCATCACCATATTCTCCCTAAGTGTTTCTCTCCAAAATCCATCCTAATACGATTATCTCATTTTGGGAATCATCAATGGCCAACATGTTTAACAACATCCCAGGATCGTCAGGAGGTAATTGAATAACATGAATCAATCTTATTTTAATCCAACAATTTCTTCTAAAAATAAACCGGTACTAACCGGTTCGATACGGACTAATACCACACATATCCATCTTTAGAATACTTGTAGATACAAGATTTAGGAAGATTATATTTATGTCCAAAGTAAACAAATACTTTGCTCATCAGTAACTAAACGAAAGTGACACGCATTTAAATGCAAATTAATACCCTATTTTATGAAGAAAACATTGAATGAAAAAATGTGTTTTATAGGTCGTATAAGGAGTAAGAAATTCGGTAAAATAGTGAAAAAAAAAGGCATGGTAAATTTGTGTTTTACATGGTGCGGCTTAACTACTAAAATATTTGGTACCAACATGGTAGTACCTCAAAAAAACCGGTACCGGTACCGACCCGGTACTGTCCCTTATATATCCGGTACGGTATTCAGGACAAGAGTTTCTTCTAAAAGTAAACTGGTACTAACCGGTTCGATACAAAAATAGTATCTCGCTCACCCCTAGTACAAATGATATTCCTTTTTATTAAACTGCATAACTGTTTTTAATATTGGAAAATAATCTTATATATGACTTAGTTTTCTGAAAATATGGAATTTAATTTTCTTTTATTAATTAACTAAAGAAATAAATTTTGTGGGAGTCTTTGGTCTATGGATGTCGACTTTCTTAAGTTAATAAGGAACTATTCATTGTAGGTGGAACTTGGAAGTCAATTTGATTACTACTTTCTATAAGCCCGTGAAATGTTCATACAAGGTAATTTGGGGAGCTGATTTTTTCACTTTAGATTTTTATTCATTTACTTAAATTTAAACTGAATTGACAATTATACCATCCCTTTTACCTTTTATTCTAATAATGAATATTAAAACCTAATTCACGTCTTCATTCCTTTTCCACTACTACTAGCAACAAACCCCCAAAAAATAAAACTAAGAACAAACTTAAAATTGGGTCCTTTGTGTCGTGGCTAATTGGTCTTTTGGGTTTAGTTTTCTCCAAATAAGTTGTTATGCTTTTGCATGCGTCTTTTTAATTAAAACATCATTTTCGAGATGTTATTGTTAGTGTTTGTAATTACACTCTAGTTTGTGACTCGACTTGTTGTGTGTGTAAGTTGTTATCGAACTCTTGAGTTTTGAACACACTGAAATGAGTTACGTTATTCTTCATATCCATAAATAGTAGCTATGTAATATATTAAAAACTATACATCTAATTTAATATGTATATGAGGCCCGTTAATGGTAAGCACCTAATGTTTATACATGTAGACTACCTAGGACCATACACATGGCAACAAACGTACACACAACAGAGTTGTATTTGCTCTTAAAGTTAATGAGAAGCAGGACGAAAAGTCATTCCTTGTTGCAGGAGGATTTGTCTTTCTTTTGGCCGCCACCAAGAATACGTGAAATCAGTAGACCTCTGCTAAAGGCTTGGTTGAACAACATTCGTGTTTGGAATTCTGAGACGAATGGGA
>CAJVGC010000590.1:21211960-21387589 GCA_910822075.1 Senecio squalidus | reverse complement strand
GTAACTCCATCTTAGAAGTTTTAACAAAATATCTCTTTTGAACACGTAAGCTCCCATTGATGCAATACATGGTGATTCTCCGGCATCTTTTTGACAATCCCAGCAAATTCCGGTATCGTCTTTATCATCATCGTCATCATCTTCATCATCCTCCCCCCAGCCATATCCACTATGTGACCGCGGAACTGGTGGTGGTACCCTTGCTTCTTCCACAATCTTCATGATCTCTTCTACACTTTGTGGGGAAAATGTCGGGTTTTCCTTCCTGTAATATGCAGTCTGTGCTGCTTCTGTTAGTTCCCGAGGCAAGTTCTTCAGGAACCATGGATGGCTCTTGATTTCCTTGAGGGTGATTCTCTGCAAAAAAAAGAAAAAAAACAAGCACAAATGTTTATAGCGTTTCTATATCTTATTTAGTAATAAGAATCAGATAATCAGTTGTAGGAAAACGGATTGTAGAGGATATTATTTGGATTGTGTTTTTGCTAATGCAACTTCTAATAATCACATAATCACTTGATTCAAGTGTTCAACAAATTCTGAATTTCTGACCATCGATGTGACTAATAGCCTTGATGATCCTAACGCTCACTCTTTAGAAAAAAGGAGAGAATTTGAAACGAGAGTAACAGTAGGTTTAAAACTGAGTAAACAGATTTTCATTTTCTCCTCAGATAATTAGTTTGTTACAGGAGGAGGAGGCATCAATTAATTGACCCGAATAATAAGATTAATCGAAGCAATATATATTTTTACAAACTTTAAAACTGATTATTGTAAATTCAAGTCGCAATAATCAGATAATCAGATACAACAAGCACATCCAGCACACCTAAAGACCTGTTGATGTACTAAATGGAGATTTGGGAACTACAAAGTCGTGAGATATGAGAAAAGGAAGTATACGTACCCTGGATGCATTAGGAACAAATATCCGAGAAAGAAGATGTCTGCAGTCTTGAGATATGTGAACATAGTCTGGGATTTTGTACTGAACAGCCATTATCCGCTGAGGAAAAGGCGAGTCAAAGGTCAAATGTCAAAGGTCCAAGTTAGTGTCAATAAGTCAAAAGAAATGTTAAAATAAAAAAGATAAAAAGCCACTAACTAACCTGAATTGTCTTCCTAAAATTCTTGGGATCTTCTTGGTCTTCAAAAGGGTATGCTCCCACCAGCATCACGTAAAGGGTAACTCCACAAGACCAGACGTCCGCTGTCTAAAACCACAAATCAATATCGAGACCCCCAAAGAAAATATGAAATTTAAAATCTACTAATGTTTGTGGGAAAAAAAAATGTAAACCATTTAACAGCTATTGCACAAATATTCATCAATAGTTATCCAAATAATTAATTACATAATCGTAAAAGAAGCGTCCTTTTGATAATTGACCTTTTCATATTGTTCTATTAGAGAAGTCAACATGAATTCAAGACAAAATCAGAATATACAAAAGTCGAAATATTTTACCTTGCCATCATATTCTCTACGAGAAAGAACCTCAGGAGCAATGTATGCAGGGGTGCCAACTGTGGATTTGGGTCTCGAGTGCAGCAGAGACGACTGCAAATATCCAAAATGATTACCACCTTAATCATATATATATTCGATGAAAACAAGGACTAAACGATGAAAACCTTTGAGTAGCCAAAATCACAGATTTTCAGCCGTGGTGCAGGGCTCCCATCTAAAAGCGTATTCTCAAGCTTCAGATCCCTGTGACATATTTGCTACACAACATTGAATACATAACTTAATTAAACTTGAGCAAATCATAGCACGCACACATAAACACAAACAATTATTCGAAAAGTCTTATTACCATGAAATGGCAGTAGTGAACTCCTAGCCTGAAATACGAAATGATAGATGATATACAACTTAAAAAGAGATAACCTGAATAAAATAAATCTGTTTCGGATTGCAAAACCTCATCTTCACTAAATCTTCCAGCATTACAAATCCGCTCGAAAAAGCTCTCCTCCAGCAGCATACTCCATGACAATAGCAAGATGGGTGGGAGTAAGTACCACCTACAACAATCAACCACACAATTCAGCATCAAAAACACAATCCAAAGTATAATAAAAGATTATAACTTTAATTTACAACTTACTTCTCGAAAGAAAGGAGGCTCAAGATCCAAACCACGAAGATCCAAACCCTCAAACAGGGGGTTCAACGTGGGGTTCCAAAAACAGCCAAAAAGGCCGTTTAAAACACCGTAAAAACTTTTATAAAAACTTACCACCGGAAAACAGAGATGTTTGAGATACACATCGGGTAAGTCAAGAGATAGGGTTTCATCACGACTTGCTCTTTAGAGAGAGGTTGGAGAGATTTAGGGTTTCGTGTTTGTGCGGCTGTTTGCGTGGTGCGGTCTAGGGTTCGGCGGTGGTTAGGTTCCGGCGGCGGCTAGGGTTTAAACATTTATGTTCCGACTACCTGCCATCGAGATTTAGAGAGAGACTGGTGTGTTGAGGTGTGAGTTGTGTGTGTTCCGGCGAGGGGTTCCGGCGAGGGCGGGCCGATTTGTAGAGAGAGGTTAGAGGTTTAGAGGTTTTAGAGAGAGAGTGGGTTTTGAAAATGAGAGGAGAGTAATGAGAGTTGGGTGTGTTGGGTGCGTTGTGTGTGTGTTGTCTGGCTTGTATTGTGTGCATAAGTTGTTGTATGTATGCATAGAGTGTTGTATTATGTGTATAGATTGTTTAAAAACTCTTAAAAGTCAAACCTCTTAAACTCTTAAAGTCAACAAATGTCATATGCATTATATAGTAGTATAGATATATATATATATATATATATATATATATATATATATATATAATATATATATATATATTATATATATATATATATATATAATATATATATATATATATGTCTATCTTTTTTCATCTTTACTCGAAATTATAACCAGATCGAATCGAAATATGATTTTTTTTAAATAATTTATCATATACTTGTTTTCTCTTAATTAATTCGTATATTGTGTAATGTTCGTTTGTTCTTGTTAAGTTTTTTTTGTAGTTGTGTTTATAAAGTTCATCTATTGTATTTTTAAATATACATTAAACTTCGATATGGATTTTTTTTCTTCTTTCTTTTCTCTCTAAATACCTCCAACTCGTGAACACATTTTTCTAAAAATAATCTTTTTTCTTCTATCTTCTTTTCTATTAAATTATTTTCTTTTCACTTCTCTTCTCCCCTCACTAAACTCAGGAACAGAGTGTAACGAGTCAAGACCTTAAGTAGCTTGACTCATTACATCCTTAGCTTATTTAATGACCTACTAACTTATTAATATATTAGCTTATTTAGAAGAAAAGAAAATAAACATTTAGATAAAGAATCAATTTGAAGTTGTAATACTTAAAGCACGGGGAGTGATAACTAGAGTTGTGGATGGTTGTGCGATTTTTTTGCTGACTTGGCATCCCCAACTCAAGTTGTGATTTTTTGGTGGAGTGATAACTTGAGTTGTGGAAGATGTGGGACCCCCAGTTTTTTTTTCCCTTTTTTTAAACATTTAAATAAAATAAATATAACATTTATTAAAAAAAAATAAAACTACAAATACAATAATAAAAATAAAATTCAAACACATACAATAAAAATAAAATTAAAATACAATAATTAAAAAAATACAAATACATAGAATAAAAATAGATAACGTTGTCGATAGTCTTCCGCAAGTGTCGAAATGTACGCAACGAGATCATCGCCGAGTTTGTCATGTGTACCCATGTCTCTAATCTCTCTATTAATTCGGATACATTAATTCACTATCTCGTTATAAGTTCGGGTAACACCTGTAACCGGAGGAGCATACCATTCATGTGCATCTAAAATCGACCGTCCGTTGTCTTCAACAATCATATTGTGCAATATGATGCCCCCTTACATAGCTCTTCTAAACTTGTTCATCTTATGAAATCTCGCTGCATGCTTTATAATCCCCCAACGACCTTGAAGAACACCGAATGCCCGTTTGATATCCTTTCTCGCACTCTCTTGAACACAGAACATCGGGTTCGGTTGAAGAATGTGAACTCATTTTTTGTTGTATATATTTTTAATAAAAAGATTGAGATAGATTGAGAAATATTGTGGGTTTTGGTTAAGATTTTATGTTATATTTATAGAGGAAATGTGAAAAAAAAAAAATTATAAAAAAATAGCCGTTGCCAACTTGCCACCCTAACGGTAATATTTTTAAAAAATTAATTTTTTTTTATGTTTTTGAAACATTTACCGTTGAAAAAAAATAAAAATTTAAACCATCAACGACTCGTTACCCGGACAACGGTCACCCACAACAACAACCCACAACGAGGCACTACAAGATAAATGACTTTTACTGACTGAAGAAAAGTGTCAGGAAAAGTCTAAAAACAGTCACAAAAGACCATTTGGGCTACTCCTTCTGAAGAAAAATCTGTCACTAGTTGCCACCATCGCTAAAAGTCTATTTTGACACACATTTCAGTCAACATTGGTCCATGACGCTTAATGACTGAACGATTTTTGTCAGTATTAGGTGATCAAAATTTTCTTGAACTAGCTATAGTGACACTTATTTAAGTCAATATAAGTGTCATTAAAGCTTCTTTTTCCATTTTATTGTTACCTATAACATTTGAAACAATTTAAAAATCCTAAAATTCAAACAAAGGTTTTTATTATTAATAACAGACACATACAACTTCATTTAATCCATATAAAAAATGGATGTTAACTAATAAAATGATTCAAAAATATTGAACAATGATTCGAGAAACATCTAACAACAAAATCCTTCCAGAAGAGCTCTTTAATCCTTTAAACTGGAACACATCTGCATAAAAAAAAAAAGAGAATTAATCAAATACAAACAATCGACTCAGTACAAATTTACTAAACTTTAATGCAATCTTAGATTATAAAGAAGGGGGAATGTAATGCATTTGACACATTTAAAAACTTCGAACCTTATGTCGTTAACTATTTATGGGTAAACCGAACTCGACCCGACTTATTATCTAATGGATCAAAGAGGATTATAAAAATATTACTCTCGTTTGACACATTTGATATGTGATGTTGTTTGACATATTCAATACTAACTTAAGGGGATACACTAAAATGAACGGATCTGTCTGACCCGTTTGACACAACTGATCTTTCTTCATATAAGAATCAAATAACTACTATCCGGAAAATCATTGAGTATAAGGTTTATTTGTGTACACACCTTATTAGAAAGGCATACCTCATTGATGTTAGCATCTCTAAGATTCTGCAAGAAACATTCAAAAAGTTATTTCTTTTCCAAATGTACATATTGGTTGAAATATAATATTACGTTCAATGTGAATGACGACACTTTGTATTTCATAACTATATGTTTAACCTTTAACGTTGTAATATTCTTACCTGAAGTGTGAGCTTCACTTACACGAGATGATGTGGCATTTCCATTTGGACATTGATTATGGACACTATATGAATCATCAGCAACCTAAATAAGCATTTGGCATTACACATTATCATCATGCAAATAATAACCAATAGTATCTTTAAACGTTAATGAAGAAACTTTTTTTGTGTATATATACATTTACCTGTGTGTTCAAGCCATTAAAGATGTTAGACAAAGTTGCATGTGGTAATTGTTGTTTAAAAATAGCCATAAATCGGACTATGCCTCTTGATTTTGTTTCAATATTTTGATTTCAGCTTGTTGCTTTTCCTTCATTTCTTTCATTTCAGCTTGTTGCCTTTCATTCATATCTTTCATTTGATCTTTGAGTTCAATAACATGGGCCTTTAATAGTGGAACTTGCGGATCTTGTGAAGAAGAAGACACTTTTTCGTTAGCCATTACCACCTTTCCCATACATCGTATGCGTCCTCCTTTTTCTAGTCCTTTAACTTTGGCTAAATCGTCGTTTTTCCAATCAATGACCCCAGATTCTGTTCTACCAGTAGACTCATTCATGATACTTTTCAACTTATCCTAATTATTATTGTCATGTTAGAAAATATATTCATAAATACTATAACAAAATGTATAAATAAAAATATATACCACTACTTCAGAAGCTTGTGCATTTACTATCCTGCCATCTTTACAAGTACGACTTATACGATAAATTGTTCCACGTGATGGTCGGATACCATCATTCTTCATTCTCTGTAATATAAACATACACTTGTAAGAAATCAATAAAACTATAATCTTGAATCGAAAGATAAGAAAAAGCAGCGTAAATCAACCAAATAGCTTATGTGCAGTATGACAACTATATACTATCCAAATAAGCTCTTTTGCATGATGGAAGGAAAACAAATACTTTCGGATCAAAACACTATTAAATGGAAAAATGTTACCTCTTCATGAATCAACCTTGCAAAAGACTTTGTTCCGGTTACATGAGGCTCATTTGACTTAGACCGAATCTTTTTTTTCATCTCACTTTCCATCTGTAAATTAAGATAATAATGATAGCTTACTATTTGATAACTGCTTACTTTCAACAAATCAAGGAAGTATCAAATACCTGAGTTTTCTCATTAAGCCAATAAGTCACTAGCTCCTTGAATTGTACTTTATTAACTCTGGAGTCAATTTGGGTAGCAACAATCTCGTCTATTGATTAGCTTGGATCATACGATTGAGTTTTCAGCTCATGTTTCCATGATTTAAATTTGGTTGACATGTCAGACTTTATCCATTTTAGAATTGCTTCTGTTTCACTTGGAGCAAAAGAAAATTTCCCCTACAAATAAATGTTATACAACGAATCAACTATTTATAGACTTTATCATTGAACATTTTTTAAATAAAAGTTACCCTTATGATGTTCAATAAATCTTCCAATTTATGTTCTGGTACTTTCCTCCAATCTTTGTACTCTAATGAAATATGTTGAGACATCTTCACTAGTGTTCCGAGAAAACTGGTCAACTCTTTTCCCTCGTCTCCAACAGGTTGTGCGGTCTCGTCAAACGTAACAAAAATCCTCTCATTACTTTCTAAATCCCATATAGCTTGTTTTCTAGTGTGACTTCGAACCTTTTTCGGTAGACCTGCATTTTATGATTTCTAATAATGAGATTAGATAACAAAAATCATACAATCTTTGGAATTCAGAATAATAACTAAGTTTCGATGTCAAAAGTAAGATCTCATTATTAACAAAAAGGGAAACAAATAACTCACCATGATCACAACGTACATTATCAGCTTCACATAATGTTGAATGTTGTTGAAGCGGTATTTCGGAACTAGTACTTGAACCTGAGGCAACAGTTATACAAAATCAGGTTTAAGCAAAAACTAATGAACTCATACTTAAACTTTTTGAAATCAAACCTCAATTTTTTATCGAGAGTGTAGCCATTTAATTTTGATTTTAACGGTCCAACTTTGGTTTTAAATTATAAGTAACTGAATTTATAGATGACTATGCTCACTTGGTCTTTTCTCAATAGGACACTCCAATTCAGCACGTTGTTGCGGAACTTCGCTAATAGAAATCGTATGAAGCGTTTTACGTTTACCCATCCTGTGTAGAATGTAGATGAAATTTATAATTGTTAGCTATAGAATTAACCCCAACCATCATCCTCATCGTCCTGAACATGACGGATAAGTGATCAACCATAAATCATGAACATGACATTAACATCAAATACAGAGAAATCTATGCACGCAAAAAAGCATCTACATGGAAAAATCCATAAATTAAAAACACTTAAGTAACGTCACAAACTTCAAACACAAATGATGCATCAATTACACTCTCATGCCTTAAATTACATCCAGTCAACTATTATCTATAGATTCCAAACTTGAGATGACGGCCGAATATAATTCGTAAAAGTAACGAATTCAGAGGATAACTTACCTACATTCTTCAGATTCTTTAGAGACATTTTCCAAACAAATATCACATTTAGCTAATATTAATTGAACAAGCATCAAGCAATCTTATCAATTTGCATTGCTAGTGCTTCAACATGTGTCACGTGATTCATTAAGACGATAGAACAAAACTGGAAATGACACGGAAATTTCAAGTTTCTAATTAAACTAAACTGAGATCTAAACACATAAAATGCATACGATATGTCTTAAAATTAAGGTTTTGAATTTTTAAACCACTCATACTCAAACCTACTACCGATCCATTGGTTATAGTCAATATTACGAAATATAAACTAAAATGCAATTAATTAACAATGATGATCTGAACATATTTACGTAACAATCAGATAGCTACTTTATGAAATTAGCTAAACTATTTTATGATCATCGATTGATCAATTGTTATCAGGATACCGAAATTAAACACGTACATAACAATCAGATAGCTAAACTATTTATTTTATGATCATCGATTGATCAATTGTTCCTGACTGGAAAAAGAGGAAGAAACGGTACCGTGAAAAGAGGAGGCGAAGGTGCCAGAAGACGAGGCGACGACGGTGCCAGAAGATGAGGAGACGAAGATGTCGGCGACGGAGCGGTGGCCGGAGAAGGTGCGGTTGGCTGGCGAAGGTTTGGAATCGCCCACAGAGAGAGTGGATAGACGTAGGGTTTCTGAATTTGGGTGAAATGTGATCTCGCGTGCTTTTTTCAGTTTTATTTTATTATTTTTATTATTTTATAAGGTTTATGTTTACCTACTCTTTTTTTTGTCGTAAAAGTTTAGAAAAGTGATTTTTATTACTGAAACAATTTTAGTCATAAAAGGTGTCAGTCCCTAAATGGTCTTTATTTTGTAGTGATACCGGAGTGGTAACGCTCGTTGTGGGGTACAATGAGCCGAGAACGACCCCCACTTTCATCCACTCCTTGTGCTCTTATAGAAATTCACACTTTAACCGAATCTAAGCAGTAAATTTTATTTATGTACTGACATGTACTTCCTTTATTATATGATTCAAATCTAAAATTCATATATTTACACTTTCACAACCATACATCATTTTGAACAGTTTTAATAAAATTGGCTAAATACTGCTATCTAATTTCCTTCATTTCTTGACATCTCCATATGCAAAGTGATGACCTATCAACAAAAGTGCTACTCCTTTGTCTTACTTTGGCCATTCTTTTATCGGCTTCCATTTTTACACATAAGAGAAAGTGAATTGGTTAGGAAATTTGTCGCCTCAATGAACCTGAAACGAATTTCGAACCTTTAGGATAATTAGTAGAACAATACCATTTGACGAATTTGATCATTCCCATTGTTGCATATCTCACCCGTCACCACCAATCACCATTGTAAACGTTTTACAGTTATCAAAACGTTCACACAATCTGACTTATTTCTGTAAAGTCACATTTGTAAATCTGCAAAACTACCACATTAGATTTTGCATAGAACCATTTCTTATATTCATATTTGATTATTTTACACCCCCCCACCCCACCCTTGTTCATGCATTTTTAGTCATAATCACTTAAATACAGTATGATTTTTTAAGAATAGTATACCCAGCTTGACAACATAAGATACTACATGAGTTTTTAACAGGTATTAAGTGTCTTGTTATCCTATTAATATATTGCATGCATTACGACATCATAATTGTGTTGCGTAAACTCTGATAAGAATCGTATATATGTTCAACTAGTAAATTTTGAGAAAAAGGGAAGCATTAAGGGTAATGACAGAAGTATAGAGAGCACAAAGAAGTGAGGTGGTATCTACACTTCATGTCCTCTCGGTGCTCTCTATCTTCTGTCAACATCCGACATTGCCTCCTTCAGATCAAATTCATGTTAAGATTATGCATGTTATATATATATATATATATACTCCGACCATAATAAAACATAAATATGCTCAACTATAATAGACTCTTAAATAAAGGAAACAATAAGGGTAATGACAGAAGTATAAAGAGCACAAAGAAGTGATGTGCAATAAATCTACACTTCATGTCCTCTCGGTGCTCTCTATCTTCTGTCAACATCCGTCATTGCCTCCTTCGGACCAAGTTCATGTGTATGATTCATGTTATCTAAACTACAATATGAACCACATACGTACACTATCAACAACAATAAAGTCTTAAAAAAGAAGGAAACGTTAAGGGTAATGACAGAAGTATAAAGAGCACGAAGAAGTGAGGTGTAGTATATTTATACACCTCATGTCCTCTTTGTGCTCTCTATCTTCTGTCAACATCCACAGTTGCCTTCTTCAGATCAACTTCAATTCATGTGACCATTGAAGCGTATTTCATATGAGCCACATGTTTTAGTCATCAATAGTATTATGAATTTTGAATAATGATGATGAGATGAAATGCGAAAATATGATAACGGGGATACAAGAAAAAAAAACTGCATAAAAGGAAGATACAAGCTAACCGATTAATGTAAACAATGTTTCATCGTTGTGCTCTCTATCTTCTGTCAACACGGTATTATTGGATCATATTTATCTCTAGCTTCCATGGGATTTAAACCAAGAGATAGAAGTTTATTTTTGATGATTATAACGACCACAGGATGTCCCTATTTATAGAGGAAATGGTCTTTCTCTTGTATATGTGTGTGAGTGTTAAAATAATATAATTTAATCATGTGTTGTTCAACAAAAATTCTGTTCATATTTGAGTGTAGAATATGGTTTTATATTCTATTTCAAAAAACAATCATACAGCTTTAAATTTATACATAACATAAGAAAAATTGTTTATTAACAAAATTGAGAATTTTTAGTAACTAATGAAACATAATCCTGAAGTATATGGTTAAGATTACTACTACATTTATTATTTTAGATTGCTCAAGGATAATGGTTAAGGTATAAAAGATCAAACTTGACTTAATCTCTCGATCACAACTAACGGATCGAACTTTAATTATCAAAATAGTTGACGAAGTTCAAATTTTAATAAACAGATGATCAATATTTTCGTAAACAAATCAAAACATTATTATAAATGATGCATATTCGATTGGATTTTGTTAAGCATATATCGCCCGTAGAGTTATGATTAATATATAGCGGTTAGCTTTTAACTACCACTAGGTGGTCAATATTTAGTAGTTAATTAAAGAATAAACACCATAAGCTTGGTGGAGTTTGGTAGTTTTATGAGAGTTGGCGGTTTTGTGATCGTTTTTGAAAGAAAGTTATGCTCTTAAAGGTAATCATAAGGGCTATGGTTAGCAAAATAACTTATTCATTATTATCATAATGCAACGGTTCTAGAAGATGTTCACGCCATTATTTTTTTTCATTTTAACACGGATAATAACAACTAGGAAGAATGTGAAATGTACATGGTTTCAAGCTTAACTATCAATTGCACTTTGTATCTATTATTATTTAATGGCCTGCTCAAAAGAAAAAAGAAGAATAATTAACTGTGATGTTGTCGATACGACGTATTTGATCCCACATAGCTAAACCAATCGTTTGTGTGCATAACACTATATGCATATTAACCGAACTTGGAATAAAGCAATCTTATCAACGGAACTAATTCTTTTTTGCACCTGTCCGTTGAAGCTATATACGAAAGACAGATAGACATGATTTTTATAACCAGAGTTGGAGTCATATACATGATAAAGCAGATGCATCCATATTCCATGTCTGCATATGTTATATAGAACAAAATTCAATTATGTTTGATGGAATAGAAAGCCAAATCAGTAAAAAAAATCAATTATCATATTAACGCGAAATATTATAACTTATTGCAAAAGCAAAAATATAAAAGTAAACAAACTTTATAAAGTTATGTGGTTTTTAAGAGGTTGAAACGTAAAGTTGTATAGACGAATGAGAAGTTGATTACATTAAAACTCTGTTGAGTTGTATGCATTACCGCATTACCGGTGCTTTAGAAGTCTATGGGGTTCGTCACGTCATGAATATCAAATCGGTATAGGAATCAAATAATGCAAAATAAGTGGGAACAGAAGCATGGAGATGAACAGAAGCATGGAGATGAAGCCCTAACCACATATGCCTTATCATTGGGAACAATATTCCAATCTCATCCGATCATCTCTCCACTTGTCATTGCCCCATGACTTCGCACTCTTCGCGAAATTTCCTAGTTATCTCTTTATCATTTGACAAAACATAAAAAAAAAAACTAAATGCAACTTACTTTTATAAAGACTTCATTTTTTTAGAGGTATATGACTTAATATGTTATTAACACAAATACAGACGGTGAGAATAGAACTTTAGATTTTTCATCTTTGATGAGAATTCACCACACCAACTCGTGTGGACAAACACATTCATTATAATAATGAGGATTTCACATTTTTATTACAAATATATGAAGTTATTTATTGTTTAGACTTGGAGAAACTGATTAACTAGATGTGTTTATCTTTCTCCGTTGGGTTTTATGTGTGTATTTTGTGCCTTCAAAAGAACCGGTCTAATAAAATTCCGATAATGTAATTAATTTATCATATCATGTCTTTAATTTAACCACAATAGATATATAGTAATTTTCTTCTCTATATCTTTCTTTATCTTGTGATATTTCCACCAACTTGGGAGAATATTTCCAGTTAAAAATCTAATACAATGACCAAACGAATACAAATTTAAGAAAGGTGACAATGAGTCAAAAAAAGAACGAAACGAAGTTAAGATGCCTTTTGGCACCGAAGGGGATTGAGTTTGATTGATCCTTTCAGATCCGTTATTCGTTATGAACACATCAAAAGAAGAGAGAGAGAGAGAGAGAGAGAGAGAGAGAGAGAGAAAAGATTACGTGTCTACACAAATATTTTATTTTTATTTTTATTTGATCATTTTAGATCCGTATTCGTTATGAACACATCAGAAAAATGAAAAGAGAGAAAAAAGAGTACGTGTAAATGTAAATATTCTAGTACTTGAAGTCTGATTAGTAGACGAGTTAAATTGGTTAGTAGTATCAACAAGCGTAGGAGATGGGTTATATTCTATTTTAAACATGTTAAAATATGTCATGTTCAAGATGAATGAACGTCGAAACGTTTTGATTATGAATTTATCGGTTAAATTGAACAAACTATCCAACGAGCTAATTTATAGATATATTCTGAAAAACAAATAGTATTAAGTATATATGATAACATGAAAAGACTTCAAAGTGGCTGGGGTTTGAAAGTAGGGCAAAGGGAATAAAAAGTAACTGGCTATAAACAGACATGAATATATCAAGTTCAAGTAATGGAGAGGCAGCCTTATGAGTGGTAATAGAATACAAAGAATATGGAACTTTCCCCTTTTGGGTCTCTTCTCTCTTTTCAAAGGTAGACTTGTCCTTTCAATCCCCATTTTTTCTAATCCCTTTTTGAAAAAATATATATTTGGTACATCATCAATATTTTATGTTGGTATTGTATCATTTGCTATCTAAGTTGTAAACGGTGAGATAACACTTAGGTGCTGTTTTTTTAAAAAAAAAAAAAGTCTGAATAGACTCTGACTTCTGACCCGGTCAGAGGTTTTAAAAAATTTGTTGTTCTTTTTTTTTCCAACCACAGACAAAAAAACATCTTTTTACCTCTGATACAACCCTGCATAAAATATCTCTTTTTCATCTCTGGTTAGGTTTTTATTTTATTTTTATTCCAGTCACTCACTCAAAAAATCCAACCCTAACATCCCTTCTCTGTTCTCTCTCTTCTTCTTGCCATTTTGGTGATAGCCACCGGAGATCAAATCTTCTCGAACGCCCAAGATTTTCACGGTGATTATTCAGATTCAGAGTTTTGGATATTGATTCAGATTCAGAGTTTTGGACCACCTCTGATTATTCAGAGCTGATATTCAGATTCAGAGGAAAAACCTTTAGTTCAAAAGAACAACACCTTATATCTTTTTCCGGGTATCTGGATATCGATTTCATCTTTGATAGACCACTAATTCACGGACTACAAGTCCACCGTCAACCAACTCTTGGGGTAGGGCTTTTAGTTTATGTAAAAATATGTTCAAAGACTATGCAAATTATTTTTGTTAATATTTCTATTTCATGTTTTCATTAGGAACTAGTATATATCCCGTGTGTTACACGAGTAATGAAAATAAAATTTGAGTTAATATTTCATAATATGTATGAATATTGAATTTGAATTAGTCATGTTTAGTTAATAAAGAAAAGAAAATTATAATTGAAAAACAAACATTGAGAATGAAAATAATCTTAGTTTTAAAACTTATTTTAAGAGTTTAAATTAATTTCATAAATAAAGTCATATTTACATGAAACTTATTTGAATTTTTATTTAAGCCAAAATTCAGGAATAATTATATATACTTGAAACTTATTTGAAATTTGAATTAAGCCAAAAATCAGGAAATAATTTTTCTTTGAAAAGTGAAATGTTTTTTAATTGGACAAATTAAAATCCAAATTAAGCAGCACTAATTAAATTTAATAGGCGGGAAAATTACAATTAAATAACCTAATTTATTAGTAAAAAGATATGACTATTATAGTAAAATATGTATGAATAGAAAGTATGATTTCTATTTCACAGCTTTATTTCAATGTCCTTATAGAATTTGTTTCTTATAGCAGTTAATATTACTGCTAGCTTAACAAGCGCGGTTATAAGTGACTTTAACCATAATTGCAATTCTATAGGCCAAACGAGGTTTGTTAATCGACAAAGGGTAAAAATGAAATACTTAAACTGTAATTCCTTAAGATAATCAAGTAACACCGAAACATATCCGGAAGAGTATGTAAATGTCATAGAATATAAAAGTGAGGAAAATAGAGTAGAGATAAAACATTATTAGAGTAACATATGAAATGAAAGTAAACTTGATATCTAATTTGAAATTTGGACATAAACTGTACATTTAATTGAGAAAGATTGTGATTACTCATCTGAACGATGAGCGGTGAAATCTGATGGTTTGGCATGGTGGAGGCACGAATCTTGGTAAATTCATTACAATATAAAAAATAATGAGGCGATTTTGCCTGTCAAGAAGAGAATTCGATCAAATTATCATTATAAATGGTTAGTGTATATTGAATCTAGTTAGCATAGCCCACTTGTAGTCTTGTATACAATTTGTGAATTTTGGATTGATAGTTGATCTATGCTGCTTCCAAAATCTTGATATTAGGATTAGTGATTACATATTAAGTTTTTATTTCGTGTTGAGTTAAAGAAATACACTAGATGGCTCAAAATGGTTGGTTGAGGCTAATTTTTTAATATTTGGGAAGTGAATATTGTCAATATGGAATTGGCCCATATAGTTTTGGACTCCTTTTCTTTAAAGGTTTTTACTTAATTATTTTGAATATTTGTTTCTTGAAATGTCTTCTTTGTAATGACGGGTCCTTGCTAGGTCATTTTTCGTCAAATCGTCTTTATAGGTCTACTATTGATGTACTGGTTTTTAATCCGGATCGATCTGATCCAGTCCATCAAAATATTATTGAGATTAGCCATACAAAATCTCATATAAACATTTAAGACAAGCTCAAAACACCGATTTAGGTGATTTGACCCGATAGTCTACACCACAAATGATGCTCAGCAATTTAAACCAAAATTACACGAATGTAAAGATCACCCCTACATTTGTCAATGTAAAATTATGCATGTAAAAGCTTGTTAGACACAATTCATGTCATTAACAACAATAACAAATATTTAAAAGATTTTCTTAAACTACATAAGATTTTAAAACCTGGGAAATAATCTAGATATTTGGCTTAGTTTCCCGGAAATACGGAAATATAAATAAATAATGTACTCAATAATTCGGTTGCTTCCAAGAATATGTAGATTATGGAATTTTCTGTTATTCAAATGTACTATGTAGTCAACAAAAACAACCTTAATGGTGTCTAGAATTATATATAAATATACACATTACACATATCAGACTCTGAAACACATACACATACCTAACACAGATAAACAAGAAATGGAAAAACTTACAAGAAGCATTTCTAGGAGCTTTTCAAGAAGCGTTTCGACTTCTGTTGATGCAAACAAGCTTTGGAGGACAAGAACATACAACGAGTTTAATGGTCGAAGAAGCATGAAGACTGTTCGGTTTGGGGAGAGTAATAGCATGTTTTCCAAGATTAAGAGATTGTTTAACTTTTCTGGTAACAAAAAGACTACCAAGGCTAACATCGAGTTTCAAAACAAATTGCTTTCCGAAATTTACAAGAACATGTCATGATATAATCTGTTCGCGAGTAAGGTTCTTGAATGTAAAGCTCCAATGTCAACAATTTTGATATATTCGTAGTTCTTTTGTATAGGATGATCTTGGTTAATCATATAAACAAACTTATTTGATTTTGATATATTAATTCATCGGTTACTTTCTTATAATTATAATTTTTCTTCAAACCAATTTACATATTCTTTCCCAAATATTGGTGTCTGTAGGGATGCCATATTTTGTAACTCTTTTTATTTTATATAATTGCAAATTGCCTTTCAGAAAATAAAGAAAAAAATAATATTTTTTTCACCGAAGCATTATGGAGTCTAGATTGTATTTCTTCCCCACTTAATGTTTTTATTCCCTATCATTTGAGTTTAGGTACTCGTCCTAACGATTCTTTTTGCTGTACAATTATAGAAACTCCTAACGGTAGGGGTGAGCATAAGTATAGTACTAAACAGGTTGTATCCAGTCCGGTACTTTGTATTATGATTTCTGTTGGACCCTTATTATTTGTGACCCTCATTGATCATTTATCCTTACTGATATGATGACTGACACTAACTGAAATCTGTGTCTAGTAAATATTTGATGGACGTATTTACCTTACCGACACTATAGATTTCCCATTAGGTAATCGGAAATAAAGAGAGCTTATAATAAACACTTATTAAACACCAGGGACTAAATGATAAATACTCCTAACTTGAGTATCTATAAAAGGGTCGTTATAAACCCTTATTAGGGTTGGTCTCTTTCTTAATCATCACCATATTCTCCCTAAGTGTTTCTCTCCAAAATCCATCCTAATACGATTATCTCATTTTGGGAATCATCAATGGCCAACATGTTTAACAACATCCCAGGATCGTCAGGAGGTAATTGAATAACATGAATCAATCTTATTTTAATCCAACATGTGGTATCAGAGCCAATGGCTCGTGATTATCCATTGGTTCATGTTTATTTATCGCTTGGCTATTGCTATTATTGATTCTGCAACTTATTTGGCCGGCGGATTATATTTTTTGGGTGAAAAATGGGATTTTTTGGTGCTGGTGGCGGCTGCTGCAACCCTAATTTCGACGAACTTCGTTCGTGCGAATGAAGGCTCATCCGTACGAACCTGATTTGTTCGTTCGTACGGATGAAGCCCTATTCGTACGAACCTGATTTGTTCATTAGTACGAACCTGATTGGCTCATTCGTACGAACCTGATTTGTTCGTTCGTACGGATGAAGCCCTATTCGTACGAACCTAACTTGTTCATTAGTACGAATCTGATTTGTTCATACGCACGAACGTAACTGTTGATCCGTACGAATCTGGGCTAATTCGTGCGAACCTAGGCTTACATCCGTACGAACTTAAACCTTACATCCGTACGAACCTAGGCTTACATCCGCACGAACCTGGACTTACATTCGTACGAATCAATACTCATCCGTACGAATATAATCTCATCCGTACGGATGACTACAGACCCTAATTTGGTCGGTTTTTTAAAGTCTTACTGGTTGCCTTATTTATAAAATCGTTTAAGCAAGGGGCTCAGCCCCTTGACCCCGTAAGGGGCGCTGCCCCTTAACCCCGCAAGGGGGCGCAGCCCCCTTGACCCCTGCCTTATTTGTAGTGGTCACCTTATTTAGTCACCTTATTTATATGTGACCTTATTATACTTATGCACTAATATTCATGTTTTCATCTTTGTTGCCCAAAGGTCAAAGGTGATTCCTATGATTGCATTTTTCCTTTAGCCTAATAAACACGTAGGATATTAATTCTGCCCAAAGGTGATTTAATATACTTGTGTGCTTTAAAGGATTCTTATTATGCCTTAAAACACGATGTTCTATTTTGTTGCCCAAAGGTCAAAAGACAAACGTTGTGTTGCATAAACCTTATGCTCATAATTTTACTTAGATATTAGTTATTTCTGCCCAAAGGTGATGTAACATCTAAGTAGAGCCTTACTTTAGCTTATTATTTTGGTGTTTTTAATAGGCTTACCTATCACTAGCTTCATTACCTATATGGTCTTAGTCTCAGGAACATTACTATTAGGTCTACTTATTTTAGACATTACTCTAGTTCTATTACTTTAAGAGACATTACTTAGTCTGCCTTATATAGCTAACTCTGTCACTCTAAAATCTTCTATAATTCGTATCATAATCTTATATCCTCCTTATTCTCCACTACAGTACCAAACTTCGGCATTGAGGCACTTACTGGTGCTAATTTCACTTCTTGGAAGGAGCAACTTAACTTAACTCTGGGAATGCTCGACATGGACTATGCTATTCGCCATGATGAACCCGCCGCTATTACTGCTGAATCTACTGCGACTCAGAAAGCGGACTTTGATAAGTGGGAAAGGGCGAATCGGCTGTCCCTAATGATGGTCAAGAACTCAATTCATCCCAGCATTCGAGGAGCTATCCCTGATAACGACAAAGTGAAAACTTACCTCAAATCTGTTGAGGATCACTTTAAGGGATCGTCTAAGGCAACTGCAAGTAGTTTAATGCTACAGATGCTAACCCTTAAGTATGAAGGTTCTAATGGTGTCCGTGAACACATAATGAAGATGGTTGATATGTCTCATAAGCTTAAGAATTTGGAAATGGAAGTCTCAGATGGCTTTCTTGTGCATTTCATAATGACTTCCTTGCCTGCTCGGTTCGACACTTTCAAAGTGAATTATAACGCTATGAAAGATAAATGGTCGATAAGTGAACTGATTGCTATGTGCGTTCAAGAGGAAGATCGTCTCAAGCACATTCAACCTGAAGCTGCTGTTCACCTTACTACCACTTCAAACTTCAAGAAGAGGAAAGGTAACTACAGTAACAAGACTGAAAACAAAGTCCAAAATCATGGTGCTTCTACCTCTGGCCCTAAATCCTCGACAAGCAATAATAACTGCAAATTCTGTCGCTCCAAAGGGCACGGACAGAAAGATTGCTCTAAATTCAAGGAATGGCTAGCTAAGAAAGGTAACATTCTTTACGTAATATTTGATTCCTTTACTACTGATGTTCCATTTAATACATGGTGGGGTGACTCTGGTTCTATGGTCCATGTGACCAATTCCTTACAGGGATTCCTTACAATCCAGAAGCTACAAAAGGACCAAAGAAAGCTTAGAGTTGGAAATGGTGATCTCTTAGATGTCGAAGCCATGGGGACCTTAAATTTACATATGAATACCGGAAAGTGTATTAGATTAATAGATACCTTATATGTACCGAGAATTACTCGGAACCTTGTATCTATATCTAGACTTGATCTTGAAGGTTATGTAATTACTCATGGTTGTGGCAGGATCACTTTTACTCTTAATAATGAATTATTTGGTTGTGGTTTTTTGGATGGATTACTGTATAAACTAGAACTAGATCATAATTTCTCACAGTCTTTGTTGTCTCTTAATATTGATGACATAACTAAAACAAAGACAAAATCACCTAAACAAGCAGAGAATTCCTCCACATTGTGGCATAAACGTCTCGGCCACATCTCACGAGATCGCATGACACGACTCGTAAAAGAAGGAATATTACCATCTCTTGATTTTAGTGATTTTGAAACATGTATTCAATGCCTTAAAGGCAAAATGGCTAAAGGGAATAAGAAAGGAGCCACCAGATGTTCCAACTTGTTGGAAATAATTCATACTGATATTAGTGGCCCCTATCCCGCATCAATAACAGGACATACATCATTTATTACATTCATTGACGATTATTCACGTTATATGTACCTTTATCTGATTAAAGAAAAATCTGAATCCTTACAAACTTTTGTCGATTATAAAACTTTGGTTGAAAACCAACTTGATCATAAGATAAAAGTTGTCCGATCAGATAGGGGAGGTGAGTATTACGGTAAACATACTGATATTGGTCAAGCTCCTGGTCCTTTCTATAATTTTTGCAAGGAACAGGGCATAATTAACCAATACACCATGCCAGGTTCTCCTCAACAGAATGGTGTTGCTGAAAGGAGAAACCGAACTTTAATGGACATGGTGAGAAGTATGCTCGCCAACACTAACCTACCCAAATTTCTTTGGACTGAGGCCTTAAAAACAGCTGTTCATATACTCAATAGGGTTCCATCAAAATCTGTCCCTAAAACTCCTTATGAGATCTGGACAGGTAGGAAACCGAGTCTAAAATATATGAAAGTATGGGGCTGTCCTACCGAAGCAAAAGTCTATAACCCTAACTTAAAGAAACTGGATTCTAAAACCCTTACATGTTTCTTTATTGGTTATCCCGAGAACTCAAAAGGTTATCGGTTTTACTGTCCTTCTCACTCTACCCGCATCATAGATACGCAACATGCCACTTTCCTCGAAAATTCAGAGATCAGTGGGAGCACGACAAATCCTGATTTAGATTTGAAAGAAGTACAAGAAGCGGGGGGAAACCATTCGTCGGTTATTACGATTCCTCCGATAATTCCTCTTGTACCCAACGCTGCTCCCGATATACCTGGATCTCCTAATGAACCGGTTGAACCTCCTATGCCTCCTAATCTAAACGCCGAAGAACCGCTTGTTCCTGAAGAACCCGTAATTCAGCTCAGGAGATCATCAAGGG
This sequence comes from Senecio squalidus, assembly GCA_910822075.1. NCBI lineage: Eukaryota > Viridiplantae > Streptophyta > Magnoliopsida > Asterales > Asteraceae > Senecio > Senecio squalidus. Next base: position 21,366,790 of record CAJVGC010000590.1, on the reverse strand, counting down.
CTCGCAGAAACACTAATTTTGATGATTTCGAAACTTATCTGGCTGAAGTCGAAAACATTGGGAAACTTACTGATCCAACCTCTTACCGAGAAGCTATGAATAGTGATCAGGCCGCTAAATGGATTGAAGCCATGATTGAAGAGCTCAAATCCATGGAGCGTAATGGCGTTTGGGTATTGGTTCCACTCACTAAAGGATCCAAAGTAATTGGATGTAAATGGGTGTTTAAAACCAAATTAGACCCGAATGGAAACGTCGAACGCTATAAGGCCAGACTGGTTGCAAAAGGCTTTACTCAAAAGAAAGGAATTGATTATCAAGAGACCTTTTCCCCTGTCTCTCGTAAAGATTCCCTAAGGATCGTCATGGCACTCGTAGCTCATTATGATTTAGAGTTACATCAGATGGATGTCAAGACCGCTTTCCTAAATGGTGACTTGCAAGAAGACGTATACATGCGGCAACCTGAAGGATTTATTCCAGAAGGTAAAGAGCACATGGTCTGCAAGTTGAATAAATCGATATATGGGTTGAAACAAGCATCACGACAATGGTACCTTAAATTTGATGAAGTCGTAAAATCTGATGGCTTCCTAAAGAATCAAGTGGATCAATGCACCTATCTCAAGATCAGTGGGAGTAACTTTATTATCCTTGTTTTGTATGTGGATGATATTCTGCTTGCAAGTAACAACTTGGATCTGCTACATGAGTCGAAGCGAATGCTTTCGCATAATTTCGACATGAAAGATCTCGGTGATGCCTCTTATGTTTTAGGTATCGAAATAAATCGAGATAGACGCAATGGTGTTCTAGGTCTTTCCCAAAGGGCTTATATTGACCGTATTCTAGAACGCTATAACATGCAGCACTGCACACCCACTGTGGCTCCGGTAGTTAAAGGGGACGTATTTGGACCTCATCAAACTCCGAGCACTGAAACTGAGAAGGCTGAAATGAGGATGATACCTTACTCATCTGTAGTTGGGAGCATTATGTACGCTCAGGTCTGTACTCGACCGGATATCGCTTACATCGCTGGTATGCTGGGGCGTTACTTATCTAACCCCGGATTAGCACACTGGAAAGCGGCTAAAAAGGTTCTGCGATATCTGAAAGGGACCAAAGACTACAAATTAACTTATAGAAGAAGTGACAACTTGGAAGTAGTAGGTTATTCTGATTCTGACTTTGCTAAATGCAAAGAAGACCATAAATCTACTTCTGGGTATATTTTCATGTTAGCTGGCGGACCAATCTCTTGGCGGAGTCATAAACAAAAACTGACCACAACGTCTACTATGATGGCTGAATATGTTGCCGTTTATAATGCAACCTGTCATGGGATGTTGTTAAGGAACCTGATCAGTGGACTCAAACTCGTCAACTCAATTTCTAGACCATTGAAGCTTTACTGTGATAACTCAGCTGCTGTAACTTTCTCGAACAGTAACAGTTCGACTGGCGCTGGGCTGTATCTCGACACAAAGTATCTGTTTGTACGCGAACGGGTTGAGGAAAATGTTCTTTGTGTTGAGTACATAAGTACACATGACATGCTAGCGGATCCGATGACCAAAGGTCTTCCTCCTAATATATTCGTAGGACACGTGTCGAATATGGGGCTTACAAAAGACTTAATTTAATAGCATTGTTGTACTTATTGGTCATTATTATTTATTAATGAAAATTTTTCTCCTTATTCAGATTTTGTTTGTCTATTATTTACACCTTATGCGCATAACTGTGTTGGACATTATTATAACAAAATTTGTCTTAGTTGGTCTATCATTGCTTATTCAGTTTTGAATTTGAGTCATAGTTTGACTAGTGGGGGTCCTGAGTAGATGTTCTTCTCTACGACTGTACTTATCAACTATGATTTCGGTTTTAAACAAAATGAGTATTATCTCGTACGGACTTATCAATACTCATAGATAAATGATCTACTCGGTCAAGTGGGAGAATGTTGGACCCATATTATTTGTGACCCTCATTGATCATTTATCCTTACTGATATGATGACTGACACTAACTGAAATCTGTGTCTAGTAAATATTTGATGGACGTATTTACCTTACCGACACTATAGATTTCCCATTAGGTAATCGGAAATAAAGAGAGCTTATAATAAACACTTATTAAACACCATGGACTAAATGATAAATACTCCTAACTTGAGTATCTATAAAAGGGTCGTTATAAACCCTTATTAGGGTTGGTCTCTTTCTTAATCATCACCATATTCTCCCTAAGTGTTTCTCTCCAAAATCCATCCTAATACGATTATCTCATTTTGGGAATCATCAATGGCCAACATGTTTAACAACATCCCAGGATCGTCAGGAGGTAATTGAATAACATGAATCAATCTTATTTTAATCCAACAATTTCTTCTAAAAATAAACCGGTACTAACCGGTTCGATACGGACTAATACCACACATATCCATCTTTAGAATACTTGTAGATACAAGATTTAGGAAGATTATATTTATGTCCAAAGTAAACAAATACTTTGCTCATCATAGTAACTAAACGAAAGTGACACGCATTTAAATGCAAATTAATACCCTATTTTATGAAGAAAACATTGAATGAAAAAATGTGTTTTATAGGTCGTATAAGGAGTAAGAAATTCGGTAAAATAGTGAAAAAAAAAGGCATGGTAAATTTGTGTTTTACATGGTGCGGCTTAACTACTAAAATATTTGGTACCAACATGGTAGTACCTCAAAAAAACCGGTACCGGTACCGACCCGGTACTGTCCCTTATATATCCGGTACGGTATTCAGGACAAGAGTTTCTTCTAAAAGTAAACTGGTACTAACCGGTTCGATACAAAAATAGTATCTCGCTCACCCCTAGTACAAATGATATTCCTTTTTATTAAACTGCATAACTGTTTTTAATATTGGAAAATAATCTTATATATGACTTAGTTTTCTGAAAATATGGAATTTAATTTTCTTTTATTAATTAACTAAAGAAATAAATTTTGTGGGAGTCTTTGGTCTATGGATGTCGACTTTCTTAAGTTAATAAGGAACTATTCATTGTAGGTGGAACTTGGAAGTCAATTTGATTACTACTTTCTATAAGCCCGTGAAATGTTCATACAAGGTAATTTGGGGAGCTGATTTTTTCACTTTAGATTTTTATTCATTTACTTAAATTTAAACTGAATTGACAATTATACCATCCCTTTTACCTTTTATTCTAATAATGAATATTAAAACCTAATTCACGTCTTCATTCCTTTTCCACTACTACTAGCAACAAACCCCCAAAAAATAAAACTAAGAACAAACTTAAAATTGGGTCCTTTGTGTCGTGGCTAATTGGTCTTTTGGGTTTAGTTTTCTCCAAATAAGTTGTTATGCTTTTGCATGCGTCTTTTTAATTAAAACATCATTTTCGAGATGTTATTGTTAGTGTTTGTAATTACACTCTAGTTTGTGACTCGACTTGTTGTGTGTGTAAGTTGTTATCGAACTCTTGAGTTTTGAACACACTGAAATGAGTTACGTTATTCTTCATATCCATAAATAGTAGCTATGTAATATATATTAAAAACTATACATCTAATTTAATATGTATATGAGGCCCGTTAATGGTAAGCACCTAATGTTTATACATGTAGACTACCTAGGACCATACACATGGCAACAAACGTACACACAACAGAGTTGTATTTGCTCTTAAAGTTAATGAGAAGCAGGACGAAAAGTCATTCCTTGTTGCAGGAGGATTTGTCTTTCTTTTGGCCGCCACCAAGAATACGTGAAATCAGTAGACCTCTGCTAAAGGCTTGGTTGAACAACATTCGTGTTTGGAATTCTGAGACGAATGGGAACCAAGAAAAAAATGCAACCGGGGTGAATAGAAGCAAACCCATGATCATTTCATAATATTGTTCTAGAGTTTTGACAGATGACCAAAATCCAGATTGTCTCAAATATGGTTTAAGAGCTTGTGCAATCTAAAACACGAAACGCACAACGATTTAAATCAAAGCAATGTTAATAGCAGTTATGTCAATTAATTTAGAGGTATGTCAATTATTTTAATTTTAAATGGTTTAGATGTATGAAGAAAAAAGTATGTCTATAAAAAAAGTAGGGTAAAAAATAAGGTAAAATGGTTTAGAGGTATGTCAATTAATTTAATTTTAAATGTATGAAAAAAAAGTGGGCAAAATAATAAAAATAGAGTTGAGGCTATAATTGTCAATTCAGTTTAAATTTAAGTGAATGAATAAAAACTTCAAGTGAAAAAATCTATCTTCCGGTAATTTGGTGGTTCACAACAATTTGAATGATCATGTCCTTTCTTTTATTTAATAAATCTGAAGTTGTACTTCAATATTTGTTAAAAGCTAAATTGAAACTTACTAAAATAATCTAGTTAAACATAATAACAATTAATTAATTAGTTTGACATAAGTATTTTCGGGCAAGGCGGAGGAGGTGTTATCCGACGCAACTCGCTAGAAGTATGTACCTTGTTTAACTCATACCACAAAATGGATATAAAAATAAACTTTCGAAGCCTGAGATTAACTCAAAAAGAATTAAAGACTAATTATTAAATGGAATATTGTATATGTGATTCAAAACCTCAATTATTTTTTTATTTTTTTAAATATCATCATTTACTCAATAATTTGGTTGCTTCCAAGTATGTGTGAATTTTGGAATTTTCTATTTTCAAAATGTACTCTGTGGTCAACAAAACAAACTTGCCTTTGCTGACTAGTCAAATACACATATGCTTCTTAAGATAACCCTTCTTTACTGGCGTCTAGAATTATACATACGACATTTGAAGCCTCGAGCGTTGCAACGAGACAAAAATAGATAAAAATAAACTTGCAAATTAAGTTTTAGGTAATATAAATAAACACATTACGTATAACACATCTCACATTTTCAAACACATGCACATACACAACAAGCCCAGATAGAGAAGAAATGAAAAAACTTACAAGAAGCATTTCCAGGAGCCTTTCAAGAAACGTTTCGACTTCTGTTGATGCAAACAAGCTTTGGAGGACAAGCACATATAACGAGTTTAATGGCCGAAGAAGCACGAAGACTGTTCGGTTTGGAGAGAGTAATAGCATTCTTTCCAAGATCAAGAGATTGTTTAACTTTTCTCGCTCCGGAGAAGATAGTGCCAAAAACACTAAAAAGGCAAACATTGAGTTTCAAAACAAACTGCTTTCCGAAATTTACAAGAACATGTCGTGATATAATCTGTTTGCGAATAAGGTTCTTGAATGTAAATGCCAACAATTTTGATATATTTTTTTGTTCCGAGGATATAGAAAAGAGAATTACTTTGCAAATAAAACACGAACAAACCAAGAACCAAAAATTGGAATCGTTAAAAGGAGTTCTCAAATCTGAATAAAGTTTAAAAACATTCAAAATTATCAGCCGAGTGATTTATACACTTTATTTTTTGATTTATATACTGACATTAAGTGAATGGACACATATGTCCTCTCCTTCTATCGAGGTCTAATCTCACACACTTGTTTCTTTCTCTTTCACACACTTCCATATTATCTCTCTATACCAAACTCATAACTCCTCCATCATCAATAGATATTCATTTTCTCTCTCACATTCAAACAAATTTCACCGTCTACTAGTTACCAAAACCAAACCATCAATTCGCAAAAAAATACGCTGCTATCTTTCGTGTTCAAGGACCAGATTCAAAGCTGATAATCCCGTCAAAACTTGAGACCAGCAAACAATCCAATCTTAATAGCGGGCATAATCTTTTCATCCAAAATGTTCATAATTTTGCTGGGTTAAAACAACTTGATCTTAGTGATGAAAAATTTGCTTAAAATTCGGTTGTTAAAATAATCTGAAACTTTCGCATTAAAACCTAATTAATATATGTAAAAATTATTTACAAGATGTTGTTTAATGTGACCATACATAATTCCATTATTTTTTTTTTATGTATTCTTTAGTTTTGAAACAAGATATCAGTCTAGAAACTCATCTGATTTCGATTTATTGATGTTTTAGATTTTATTTTGTATTTTGAATTCAATGAATTTGTTTGGTTTGGAGAAAGAGAATATAAAAAAGTGTGTGAGAAAGGAAACTTGCATTGTGTGTGGGAGAGAGAAAATGTGATGTGTGTGAAAGAGAAAAGCTACATTGTGTGTATAAAAGTCAAACACTTAAGGTTTGTAAAAGTGAAGGGTATTATTGCCTTTTTATGTTAAATCTTAGTGTATCAAGTAAAAGTTAAAGTGTAGATATCACCTCCCTTCCTAATTGATCATCAAAGGATTAAATAGTAACCCTAAAATTTTGTATTCATAAACATACAAAATTTTGTAGATTCGTGCTCATTAATAGCGAGTAATGAATAATTAATAGACGATGAAGTTAGGTGATAGTAAGCTAATTAAACAATGCCCATGCCTTGTCTCTATTACTCATGTTTAAACACAGAGGCGGAGCTAGAAACTTTTGTTAGCGGGTTCGAGTTATACTTAAGTTTCCAAGCCGATAAAAGTTGTTAATCTACCGTTTGTATTCGGTCGATACCGATACGGTTCCGGTATTTCCATATTTTTATTCACCCCTGGATACAACCTATGAGACCTACCTAGAGATATTGGAAATCATTAAAGCAGGAAATCTTTGACGCGTTCTTTTTGTTTGGAAAGGCTTGCGGGTGAATATTAACTAATTAAACTTCCTTCTTACGAAACATTGATTTCGGTTTATTACTTCGAGTCTTGAACCCCTTATTGCTTAGTTACTAAAGAGCATTGATTGAGGAGGACATCTAAAATGATTATACTAAGAGATGGTAAATCTTATTCTATGGAAACGAACCTCTCTTTAATAGGCGAGATATGTTTGCTTTTTCCAATTTAAAATGTCGATTACCATATCCATAATACTACCAAGTGCTGAAGACTAAACCATCATACAATGTTTGTATTTTTTAGAGAGTAACAAAGGAAACAAATTGACAAATAAGAACTAGATGCTGCAAATATGTATGGTGATGATTTTCATTGAAAATCTTAGCCAAAAAGGGAAAATCAACCATCCAAAACGAGACTAATACTAATACTAATTGATAAGATAAAGAGACTTGACGAATAGCCTCAATAGTTGCATAAGCTTCTCACATTCATTATTTGTTGTTACTAATAAAATCAAGAGTGAAACCAGGTAGTGTAAAGTGTCAACAAAAGGGAGAATGAATCCCCAAAAATCACTAAATCAAGAGTGAAACCAGGGATTTCAATTAGGCAACATATACTACGATTAAAGGATTTATACACATACTAATATCGATTTTCAGAATTTCACTCGGTTCAATTGAACCCACTGGCGTATGGGTGGCTCCGCTCCTGTTCAAACACACCCATGTTTCAAACTAATCAAACAAGTATAATGACATCATAAACTTGAAAGCATATAGTTGGCATGACACGTGTAGAAACCGATGGAGCACCGTTCGTAAATATTGTAAAACGACACTTATAGAGTTATAGGTATCAAAACGGCAACAATACTTTAACAAATGCAACCAGGTTGAGAAAACACACAATAATACTAAATACAAAATGTTCATTCAAAGACCTTCGAACATCTCCTAAATGAGAACACAATCATAAATGCATAGGTTTATAGTTTGACAAATCATCAATTTATAAAGCTTTTATAAGAACACAATCATAAATGCATTCAATTATGAGATTAGATAATAATAAACTAGTTTATTTTCCGCGAATACGCGGAGAACTCCACCGAGAAAGACAAATATAATATATAGAAATCAAGAAAATGTTGCATCTCATTAATAACGTATGATAATATGAGTTGTAATTCCAATTATTTGTCGTTTCATTTATATATCGTGTTTTTAGCTTCACCTTTAAATTTATATATGTAGAAAACTCTATCGAATATACATAATGCAATAATAACATACAGTTTTATTTAAATATGAATTATAATGTGTTATTAAAAAATATGTAGTTTCGTTTATAACGATGTGGTTGACTTTAAGTCAACCTTTAAGTTCGTATTGGTACGAGTTAAAAAATGAGAAAAGAAATGAACTATACTTATTAGGTTGACTTCAACTTCGTCTTTAATTCGTATTTGATATGGTTAACTGTCACACCCCGCTCAAAGCGAAAACACGAGGCGTTCCAGTTAAAGATATCAAGAGTCAAGGATTACAACAATACAACCATAAACAAAACATCGAATCAAATTAATCATGCCATAAAGTTTACAAAGTACAATACAAGATCAAAAGTGTACCAAATGTCGAATACAAATACATAACAAATGTCAAATACGTGGATCATAAAGGAATTACATCAATCAAACGAATTCCAAATACAATAAATAAATGATCCCAAAATAGCATGGCATTATCGACTAAAATCCTCAAACTCCTGAAAAAGCGTTAAAACGACATCAACACATGTTGGTGAATTATTCGCAATATTTAAGTAAAGATTGACCCAATAAAAGATTTAATAAACATAATAAGTTTCAAAAGCATATCTTGTATTATAACCATAGTGTGAGTATAGATACCAAAGATCAAACATACACTGAACCTGACCACCAAATCCCCTAACCTAAGGCGATGTTAAACCAAAGGCAACAATTAATCATACGGCCATAACATCCACTCATAGGGACGTCCTATCGAGCAATGAGGGTGGGTCAAACCCATATAGATCTATATATATGCAACCGTGGGCAAGAGCTAACAAGTGTATAAGGGGGGCTTACCAAAGCCTAAGGAACATCTTAATCTAAGGTGATACTAATACACTAGGCAACAAGATATACATCATACAATAGTTTCAAATACGCTTTCCAGCCCAAAATAATAAGAGAAAATGGGCTACGAATAACTCACAAAATAAGCTCGGCAAGATATCGGGTAATAATCAATTGGGAGCTAATACTCCGCCGCCTAAGTGCCCTAAAACATACAACATAGTCTAAGTATCTCCAATAACACAGTACGGTTTAGCCTTGTCGGTTAAGTTTAATGTTTAAGATTTATTAAAGTATTCCAACGATTTCCAAGTCGTGTCGTGATGACGGATCCAGGTGACGATGTTCCGCGTCCATAGGGACGATAGGAAAATATCGATAATTTCACGTCATAAATGACTATTAGAAAGGAATAACATTCCGAGCCCAAAGAATGACTACCAGGAACATCAGTTGAAAGGAATACTGTTACCAAAGCTTATTGAGATCGACCAAAGTCAACGTCAAAAATGTTGACTTGGTCAAAGTCAAAGATGTTGACTTGGTCAAAGTCAAAGATGTTGACTTGGTCAAAGTCAAAGATGTTGACTTGGTCAAAGTCAAAGATTGGAATGAAAAGTCAAAATTAAAGATGTTGACTTGGTTAAGTCAAGGTCAACAATTTTTGAGGAAAGTCAAAGTCAACAATTTTGAAAGGAAAGTCAAAGTCAACAACTTGAGAGTTAAAATCCTTTTTATATCAAAATAGTGAAGTAAAATGATTTAGAATGGTTCAAATGGTTTTGACGTAAAAAGGTATGTAAAACGTTCGTTTTAGTTAAGTTTTGTAACGTTTATGATGGCGGTGGCGTCTTTGAGTCCAAAGACATTATTTTGACGTTATATAATACATTTATACATAATAGATTACTTATATATAAGTTTAAAGCTGTTTAAGAGTGTAACATACGCTATGAGTCTTTGCTGAAAATTAACAAAAACTGAATTTTGTGAAAACAGGAGCCCGGTGGGTCGCACCAGGTGGGGGTGCGGCGCACTGGCCATTTTCCCATCTTTTTGTTTTTTTGTCGTTTTGTCGAAAAAGGAGTGGTTTGACGTTTTGAGGTTAAAATACAAACTGTCCGAAATTTAAGTTGTGTTCAAATAACATTTACTAAGTGTTATATATATTTATATGTGTAGTTTTACATATTATTATAGTAGTTAGGTTAATTTCGGTTTATATCACATCTTAACATATTTTAACATAATTAAGTGCAAATCTTCAAGAATGTTAAGTGTTGGTCTAATATATTAACCTAACCATTTTCAAGGCTTTAACCGAACATATAAAATGAAAGGAAATAGTTTAGAGATTATAAAGATTTTACCTATTTCACCCGCAAGAAGATTACAAGACTTTAGACTTGCAAGGACTCGGAGAGAGGAGACTTTGATGGTGGTGGTGAGGAGGTAATAAGCTCCATAACACAAAATCATCCATCAATTAGCAAAGAGTCTCAAAAAGAAGGAAATTAAATGGATTTCGGAGAAGTTTACTTACCAAAGTTTAAGATGGTGTTTTCACCGAAAAGTGACCAAGCTCCAAAGGTAGTGGAAGAATTTCGGCAAGCAAAAGACTTCCATTTAACACATAAATAAGAAGAGTGTTAGAAGTCTTCAAAAGGAAGGAAAATAGAGAAACATTTGGAGAGTTTACATACCAAAACTTCTATGACGTTTCTCCAAGGAAAGTCACCGAAACTGCACCACTTCAAGGGTACCAACGGCGTAAGAGCTTGGTAAAACAAAGGAACAAAGTTATGAGTTAGACCCCTTAAGCCAAATGGAGAGAAAGAGTAGAAAAAGGAAGGAATTTAGTGAAGACTTACTTACCGAAATGTGTAGAATTCAAAGGGTGTTTGCAAGAGATAATTTCTCCATCTTTCTCACTTGGATTCTCACTTCAAATTGAGTATATTGTGCTCTTATTTCTCTGGAAATGTTGAGAGAAAACAAGTGTTTGAATGAAGTGAGAATGAGAGAAAAAGTGATAAAGTGATTTGGTGTTAAAATTGGAATTATGGAAGCATAGAGAATGTAATCCTCCTCTAGATTCACAAACTTACCAATCACACCCAAATGGGGTAATTTGCAGCAGGATTCACGAGCCAAAAAGGTTTGGAATCTCAATGTTTTGACCCAAAAAGTCGTTTTGGCATTAAGCCATTTTAGTGGGTGGTGCGGCGCACCATGGTGTAGGTGCGGCGCACCGTGACCCTTTTTGGTCAATTCCGTTATCTTTTCGTTAAAGGATCAGATTTGTAACAGATTCCGTTAGTTCTCCGTTAAAGGACTAACTTCGTAATAGATTAAGTTAGAGGACTAACTTTGTAATGAAATTTCGAAATATGATTTTTCTTAACCGACGATTATGGCGTAAACACACTACTTTAATAACATGAGTATACTAACTATTAGGCAATTAGATGGTTAAAAGCTTCCGTCTCGAGAGACAAAGTAATTAAAACACATAAACCCGACTCAAATGCATAAAACGTGAGTAAAAATAAAGCGAAATGCAAGGGTCCAAATCATTGCGAATAAAAAGAGTAAATAACGGTAATGAAATATACCTCGAAAAGACGGATTGTCACATTAACAAATAAAGTAAATTTAGTTAGTATTGTCTAAATAAGATATAAAAATATAAAATATAGTTAATAATATTTATATGTTAGAAAATGAGGGTTCAAAAGAAAATAAAAAACATATTATATAACGATTTTTTCATTAAATATTATGTAGTTTCGTTTGATGTGGTTGAGTTTAACTCAACCTTTAAGTTCGTATTGGTACGGATTAAAGAATGAGAAAAGTAATGAACTATACGTATTATGTTTACTTCAACTTCGCCTTTAATTTGTATTGATATGGGTTAACAAATAAAACAAATTTAGTTAGTATTGTCTAAATAAGATATAAAAATATAAAACATAGTTAATAATATGTATATGTTAGGAAATGAACGTTCAAAAGAAATTAAAAAAACATATTATATAACGGTTTTTTTGTAATACGTTTCGAAATTTAAATATGTCTTTTTTTTTTTCATGGTTATATGTTTTTATATCATTAGAAAGTAAAACCGTATAGAAAAAGTATCATGTTAAGAACCAAGTTTAATGAATAATCTTTATGAAGATAAATAAAAATATATGACAATATTTTAATATTTTAGATTTTAAATAATGATGTCAAACTTATTTTATTTAAATATATATTAAAGTTGAAGGATTAATATTCATCTCCATATTAAATCTGGTAGAAACCTATGAATTCGTGCCCTTAATGGGCTTTAACCCGGTTTTGATGGGCCTTTGCTTAGCCCAGTCCACTTCCCCACTCCAGTAACATACACCATTTCTTATACGTGTCTTGCCACGTGTTGTCGTTGTCTTCCAGGTGTCTTCTTCATCGTCTTGCTGTTTTCAAAACACACACACACATACAGCGACACACACACACATACAACGATAATTTGAGGTTCCTAATTTCAACGGAAACTCTAACAACAATTCGATTTCATTGTGTTTAGCGCCGGTGATAAACGGAGTCGTTGGATTTTCCGTGTGATAAGTTGTTTGAGGAGTTTTCACGAGTAATTAACCGACGATTTTAATTTTGCCTAAATTCTCATTACGATTTCATAATCAAGCTTATATTTGATTAAGTTTTTTTTTTATAATTACTTTTGGTAATTTAACTAGGGTTTTTTATTTATTTGAATTTAATATTTGTTTTTGGTAATATTTAACAGTTTATATATATTGTAATTAAAATTGAAGGATAAAAATAAAAATAATAAATAATGATGTCATATGACATTATCATTTTAATCTAATGGTTTAAAATTAATCTTAAAACTTATATAATGATGAAGACTTCGTCATTTGCCTTTTAATACATCTCTTTTTGTATATATTATAAATTATAAAAATGTTTATAATCTCAGACCTATTCATGTCACGTAGATATGAAACTTATGTTCATTATCTTTAATATATAATAAAAGAGGGGTATTAAATGTCACATGTCAAAATAAGGTCCATTGGATGACTTAACTTCTTTGATGTCAACCGTTAGATCAGATTGATGATGTCATCAAAGATTATTTTCATTTTACACCCTTTTATAATACATAATTACATTCTCTCTTGCATTCCATCTCTACTAAAATAAAAAACATAACTATAATTTATTTATAGAATCGTTCAATTTGGACTATGATTTACCTTATTATTATTCTAAAATTTTCTAATACAAAATATCAAAACATGTATATAAAAGTAAATGTGTTATATGTTATTATAATTATAAATAACATGTGTATAAACATAAAAATATATATGTATTATACGTATAACATTATTTTTCTCATAATAAATTAAAATCTACATAAACATAAAATTTATTATTCAATTTTTATTTTTTTTTGCGCTATCGCGGGACAATAATCTAGTTATTAATGAAAAGATAAACATCTTCAAGAATTTTTTAAAGCTATTCTTAAACCCATCATTAAAGATGCCTTTGAAACTAAAGTATCATTTTCATTCAATTATTCAACTATCGACATGTAAAACGCTCTGTCGCGGCAATTAAAACCTAGCGACCGGTGTATGAGACCTAAATTAGTCCCGTCATCGAGATCTGCCTTCTATTTGGAAAAAACACACACAGTATAACTAAGTGGATTTTTTTTCCTATTAATATTACAAGAATATATACTTGATATTTGATAAAGCAAGTTTATATTGGTTAGGTTGAACCCAATGCTACATGAATTCTCATTACATGAAAAAGCTCTTGGAGTAATTGGGGTTTACATATAAAAATAAAAACCCAACAAGGTAGAAAAACATTCAATTCATTCAAATCCTTTAATAATTAAGGATGTTTAAATATATTTTAAACAAATAATAAGAAATTGAACGATTGTACAAACTATTTAGATCCTAATTCATGAGAAGCAGACATGTTCTTATGAATTTCAATAAGCAATCTGCTTTGAAACTCGTCGCTAGAAGCCGCAATCTTTGGAGATCGCTGATTCTTCTTACCACTAGATGATGAAGTTTGTTTTTCATCAGAACCCATATTAAACATCTTTTTGATCTTCGACAACGTACCATTTTTCTCCCCAAACCTAACTGTCTTCATATTCTTTCGCCTGTCAGGACTATCTTCGGCATTTACGTCATATGATCTTCTCCTCCAAACTTTATTAACATCAACCGAATTTGTCAAAAACTTTTCCATGTTGAATATTTTCTTACAACATCTGTTGAAAGTATTTGTGAGATTGAAGTAAACATGGGCATATATTTATAAGAGTGTTATTTGAGGTACATGTGAATGTACATGCATTATGTCATAAAAAAACATATAATTATTTGTGATCCATGTACCTTGCCCATGGGTAGTGTGTCTTCAAAGTCGACATGTAGGTCCTTTTCCGGATCTGGTTTGTATGTGAAAGATTCCTTTGAGTGATTGACAAATTACCTTTCGGTTTCTTTTTCAAAAATAAGTTTATAAGCTTTAAGTCATTAGAATACGAATATCTTTTAAACATATATGAACATATTAAACATAGCGTTAGAAATTATTCGTTTAATACATTTATTCGTTTAATACATTTATCAAATTTTTTCTTGAAATAATGCTCTAAATTAAACGTATATTATGAATTAAGTGCGTTTTCGATTTTATTAGTTGTTCAATGGAATAAAGGGACTCACATTGAATTGATTATTTTTTTTTATCTTAGATAACTAGATTATTGTCCCTCGATAGCGAAGAAAAAAATAGTAATTGAATCTTAATTTTTATTTTAATGTACATTTTAATTTATTATAAGAAAATAATGTTAAATACGTATAACGTATAATACGTATATCCTTTTATGTTTATACCATGTTGTTTATAATTATAATAACATATAACACATTTACTTTTATACACATGTTCTGATATTTTGTATTAGGAGATTTTAGAATAATAATAAGGTAAATCATAGTCTAAATTGAACGATTCTATAAATAAATTATAATTATGTTTTTTTTTTATTTTAGTAGAGATGGAATGAAAGAGATAATTTAATTATGTATTGTAAAGGGTGTAAAATGAAAATAATATTTGATGAAATCATCAATCTGATCCAACGGGTGACATCAAAGAAGTTAACTAATCAAAGGAACCTTACTTTGCCATGTGGCATTTAAGACGCCTATTTTATTATATATTAAAGATAATTATAGAACGGGTTAGTATTGATACTTGAATAAATATTTTATTAAAAATAAAAATTATTTTTATAATCATAACAAAATAAAAACAATTTGTTTTAGGAGGAAATGACTACTTTTCATGATAATAACTCATGTGTATTATTTTTCATTAAATCATGCACATGCATTCTCATAATTTGCATAATGAATTATGTTTTTTCTTTTCTTTTCCTTACATGTTGAATTAATTTAATTCCTTATTTTTAGTATAAAATTATTATACAAATATTAAATCAACTCTGAAGCCATCTAATTAAGTTATACAATAAATTAAAACTTATGTCCATTTAGAGACAAAGGGAATATTAAGTAAAAGTATTAGTTGGTCATATTATTGTTTATATGTATTGTGGATCTCTTGACACATTGCTTGTACTTGTTGTCGTCTAACCGTAAGACAATTACTTCTATCTATTTTGAAAACTTATAATAATCTAACTTATTTGTATGCTTTATAAATTTGTATACACTACTTGGTGTATACTGAATAATCAACATTATGATGCTTAAAAAAGTTGTTAATATCTTGATTTTGATTTTAAAATTTTATGATTTTTCTTTCGTATACCAAAAACGATTTTTGATCCCGCATAGGATCTAAAAAAATATAGGATCTTAGCGGGATATCGATCGTGATTTTAAGGTTCTACGATATTTGTACGATCCGATCCTACTATTCTTAAAATTGAGAACACAAAAATCTTACATAAATTGACTTTGTTAAAATAAACTAAAAAACAAATCGTCTAACCGGTTAAAACATTTAATAAGAAAATTTTATAAAATATTTTATTTCAACCAACGAACAAATCTATGTCAAAATCAGTATTAACTCAATGAAGTAATCTACATCAATATGAATATTATTACACTCATTTTATCAAGTTCAAATATTAAACAATCATCGATTTTTACATATTATTATCAAATTATATGAATTGTAGATTTTATTAATATGATAAAAACTTATTTTAGTAGGATATTGCGATCTTTGTCCGATCTTGCCGTTTCAATCTTGTGAACATAAAACCAATCATAAATAAGATCTCGATCTTAACCACTAATCCATTTTAAACGAGTTGGGTTGGCCAAGCCCATTGAAATAACTGTACATGTATTCTTATCCTAACATGTTCACATGTTAAAAATTTTAGCCCAATCCAACCATTTTGTCCATATTGTTTTCCTTTAAATCAATAAGAAATAATTATTTAAAATGTACTCTACACTCACGATTATAAAAGTAGAATTACAAAACTCTGATAACCTGAAAAGTGTAACATATCAAACCAATTTGCAAATGGCAATCCTAAATTATCCAATTTGGCAGTTCGCAGAAAGAGGGTGTTTGGGATTGCGTTATGGAAGTGATTTTCAGATTATTACGTTTCTAAATCGCAAATAATTAGTTTATAGTGTTTGGGAGTTGACAATTGATTATTTTTCATTAAATCATGCACATGCATTCTCATAATTTGCATAATGAGTTATGTTTTTTTCTTTTCTTTTCCTTACATGTTGAATTAATTTAATTCCTTATTTTTAGTATAAAATTATTATACAAATATTAAATCAACTCTGAAGCCATCTAATTAAGTTATACAATAAATTAAAACTTATGTCCATTTAGACCGCTCCCAGCCATGCCATCACCACGGCGTTTCCCCTCCCCCCCCCCCAACAACGCCGTTAACGGCTGGGGGGACGCTGTTCCGACGGCGTTCCGGTGGTGATGTTTCTGCAGCAACGAACGTTGTTTGCTTTTTTTTTTTTTTTTTTTTTGTTTAATAATCATTAAATTCGTTATTAATAAAATAAAAAAAAAATTTACCGTTAGAATTTGAATCCAACGGCTATTTTTTTTAAATTAAATATTTTTTTTTTTTTTTTTCCTATAAATACCCAACCAATAACACCATTTTACCCACACCAAATCATATTCTTTATAATCCACAAATATGTCGTCAAGAACGTTCAAATTGAATTTGACCGATTCCGACTCTTCCGACGATGAAACAATTATGTTGATGGCGAAGATTGCCGGAAAGGCTTTTTACGATCAAGAGGAAGCGGAGGAAGGCATCGAATCCTCAAACCCTCGGGCTAAAAAAAGATTTATAAGAAGAGATCGAGTTGGGGCAAACGAACGCCTTATGGCAGACTATTTCAACGAAGATTGCGTTTTCACACCGGAGCAATTCAGACGAAGATACCGGATGAGTAAGCCGCTATTTCTTCGAATAGTCAACGGTATTCTTAACTATCCTCAACTTCCACTTCCTAGTCACTTTAGCTATTTTACATCCCGACTTGATGCTGCGGGCAGACCTAGTTTTACCGCTATACAAAAATGTTCTTCCGCCATGCGTGTTTTAGCATACGGAATCACTTCCGATGCATTTGATGAATATCTACACATGGCGGAAAGTACATCAATGGAGGCTTTAGATAATTTTTGTAAATGTGTTTGTGATTTATATACTAACGTTTACTTAAGAAAGCCAACACAAGAGGACATTCAACGTATTTATGCCAAGCATGAAGAAAAACATGGGTTACCTGGGATGCTTGGGAGTATTGATTGTATGCATTGGGCATGGGAGAAATGTCCAATTGCATGGAAGGGCCAATACACACGAGGTGATCATGGCCACCCAACCGTAATGCTTGAAGGGGTTGCCTCGTATGATTTGTGGATTTGGCATGCTTATTTTGGTGTCGCGGGCTCTAACAACGACATTAATGTTTTGAATGCCTCGCCTCTATTTACGGAACTCCTCCACGACACCGCTCCACCTTCTCATTTCGTGGTAAACAACACTCCGTATGAAAAAGGTTATTACCTCGCAGACGGAATCTATCCAGAGTGGGCAACATTTGTGAAATCATTTTCTCATCCACCAGACGAAAAGCGAAAGAAGTTCAAAAAAATTCAGGAAGCTGCAAGAAAGGATGTTGAAAGGGCATTTGGCGTGCTACAAGGCCGATTTTGGGTGTTAAAAAATGCCGGAAGATACTACGAGGTAAACAAGCTAAAACGAGTCATGTATACTTGCATCATATTGCATAATATGATCATCGAAGACAATCAATTTAATATCAGTGACTGCGAGGAATACTATACTCCAATACCACGAGATCAACGAACTAGTCACGAAAGGTTTTTAAAATTTTAATGTAATCGTGTTAAGTTTATTTCTATGTATTGTTTTTTTTTTTAATATTAATCTAAGTTTATTTTATTAATAATGTTTTAAAATAATATGAGAAAAAGAAAGAAAATGAAAAAAGAAAATGTGGTGGGTCCCAGTTTTTGGTGTTATGGATGGGGTGTTTTAGTGGTGTTATGTTAAGTTGGTATTATGGTGACGTGGCAACGAAAAATGGTGTTATTGGTGTTACGGATGAGAGTGGTCTTAGAGACAAAGGGAATATTAAGTAAAAATATTAGTTAGTCATATTATTGTTTATATTTATTGTGGATCTCGTGACACATTGCTTGTACTTGTTGTCGTCTAACGATCAGACAATTACTTCTATCTATTTTGAAAACTTATATTAATCTAACTTCTTTGTATGCTTTATATATTTGTATACACTACTTGGTGTATACTGAATAAACAACATTATGATGCTTAAAAAAGTTGTTAAGATCTTGATTTTGATTTTAAAATTTTATGATTTTCTTCTCGTATACCAAAAACGATCTTTGGTCCCACATAGGATCTAAAGACATAGGATCTTAGTAGGATATCGATTTTGATTTTAAGGTTCTACGATATTTGTACGATCCGATCTTACTATTCTTAAAGTTGAGAACACAAAAATCTTACATAAATTGACTTTGTTAAAATAAACTAAAAAACAAATCGTCTAACCAATTAAAACATTTAATAAGGAAATTTTAAAATATTTTACTTCAACCAACGAACAAATCTAGGTCAAAATCAGTATTAACTCAATGAAGTAATCTATATCAATATGAATTTTATTACACTCATTTTATCAAGTTCACATATTAAACAATCATCGATTTTTACATATTATTAGCAAATTATATAAATTGTAGATTATATTAATATGATAAAAACTTATTTTAGTAGGATATTGCGATCTTTATCCGATCTTACAATTTCGATCTTGTGAATATAAAACCAATCATAGATAGAATCTCGATCTTAACAAGTAATCTATTTTCAACGAGTTGGGTTGGCCAAGCCCATTAAATTAGCTATACATGTATTCTTATCCTAACATGTTCACATGTTAAAAGATTTAGCCCAATCCAGCCATTTTGTCCATATTGTTTTCCTTTAAATCAATACGAAATAATTATTTAAAATGTACTCTACACTCATGATTTTAAAAATAGAATTGCAAAACTCTGATAACCGGAAAAGTGTAACATATCAAACCAATTTGCAAAAGGCAATCCTAAATTATCCAATTTGGCAATCCGCACAAAGAGGTGTTGGATTAAAATAAGATTGATTCATGTTATTCAATTACCTCCTGACGATCCTGTGATGTTGTTAAACATGTTGGCCATTGATGATTCCCAAAATGAGATAATCGTATTAGGATGGATTTTGGAGAGAAACACTTAGGGAGAATATGGTGATGATAAAGAAAGAGACCAACCCTAATAAGGGTTTATAACGACCCTTTTATAGATACTCAAGTTAGGAGTATTTATCATTTAGTCCCTGGTGTTTAATAAGTGTTTATTATAAGCTCTCTTTAGTTCCGATTACCTAATGGGAAATCTATAGTGTCGGTAAGGTAAATACGTCCATCGAATATTTACTAGACACAGATTTCAGTTAGTGTCAGTCATCATATCAGTAAGGATAAATGATCAATGAGGGTCACAAATAATATGGGTCCAACATTCTCCCACTTGACCGAGTAGATCATTTATCTATGAGTATTGATAAGTCCGTACGAGATAATACTCATTTTGTTTAAAACCGAAATCATAGTTGATAAGTACAGTCGTAGAGAAGAATATCTACTCAGGACCCCCACTAGTCAAACTATGACTCAAATTCAAAACTGAATAAGAAATGATAGACCAACTAAGACAAATTTTGTTATAATAATGTCCAACACAGTTATGCGCATAAGGTGTAAATAATAGACAAACAAAATCTGAATAAGGAGGAAAATTTTCATTAATAAATAATAATGACCAATAAGTACAACAATGCTATTAAATTAAGTCTTTTGTAAGCCCCATATTCGACACGTGTCCTACGAATATATTAGGAGGAAGACCTTTGGTCATCGGATCCGCTAGCATGTCATGTGTACTTATGTACTCAACACAAAGAACATTTTCCTCAACCCGTTCGCGTACAAACAGATACTTTGTGTCGAGATACAGCCCAGCGCCAGTCGAACTGTTACTGTTCGAGAAAGTTACAGCAGCTGAGTTATCACAGTAAAGCTTCAATGGTCTAGAAATTGAGTTGACGAGTTTGAGTCCACTGATCAGGTTCCTTAACAACATCCCATGACAGGTTGCATTATAAACGGCAACATATTCAGCCATCATAGTAGACGTTGTGGTCAGTTTTTGTTTATGACTCCGCCAAGAGATTGGTCCGCCAGCTAACATGAAAATATACCCAGAAGTAGATTTATGGTCTTCTTTGCATTTAGCAAAGTCAGAATCAGAATAACCTACTACTTCCAAGTTGTCACTTCTTCTATAAGTTAATTTGTAGTCTTTGGTCCCTTTCAGATATCGTAGAACCTTTTTAGTCGCTTTCCAGTGTGCTAATCCGGGGTTAGATAAGTAACGCCCCAGCATACCAGCGATGTAAGCGATATCTGGTCGAGTACAGACCTGAGCGTACATAATGCTCCCAACTACAGATGAGTAAGGTATCATCCTCATTTCAGCCTTCTCAGTTTCAGTGCTCGGAGTTTGATGAGGTCCAAATACGTCCCCTTTAACTACCGGAGCCACAATGGGTGTGCAGTGCTGCATGTTATAGCGTTCTAGAATACGGTCAATATAAGCCCTTTGGGAAAGACCTAGAACACCATTGCGTCTATCTCGATTTATTTCGATACCTAAAACATAAGAGGCATCACCGAGATCTTTCATGTCGAAATTATGCGAAAGCATTCGCTTCGACTCATGTAGCAGATCCAAGTTGTTACTTGCAAGCAGAATATCATCCACATACAAAACAAGGATAATAAAGTTACTCCCACTGATCTTGAGATAGGTGCATTGATCCACTTGATTCTTTAGGAAGCCATCAGATTTTACGACTTCATCAAATTTAAGGTACCATTGTCGTGATGCTTGTTTCAACCCATATATCGATTTATTCAACTTGCAGACCATGTGCTCTTTACCTTCTGGAATAAATCCTTCAGGTTGCCGCATGTATACGTCTTCTTGCAAGTCACCATTTAGGAAAGCGGTCTTGACATCCATCTGATGTAACTCTAAATCATAATGAGCTACGAGTGCCATGACGATCCTTAGGGAATCTTTACGAGAGACAGGGGAAAAGGTCTCTTGATAATCAATTCCTTCCTTTTGAGTAAAGCCTTTTGCAACCAGTCTGGCCTTATAGCGTTCGACGTTTCCATTCGGGTCTAATTTGGTTTTGAACACCCATTTACATCCAATTACTTTGGATCCTTTAGTGAGTGGAACCAATACCCAAACGCCATTACGCTCCATGGATTTGAGCTCTTCAATCATGGCTTCAATCCATTTAGCGGCCTGATCACTGTTCATAGCTTCTCGGTAAGAGGTTGGATCAGTAAGTTTCCCAATGTTTTCGACTTCAGCCAGATAAGTTTCGAAATCATCAAAATTAGTGTTTCTGCGAGCCCTTGATGATCTCCTGAGCTGAATTACGGGTTCTTCAGGAACAAGCGGTTCTTCGGCGTTTAGATTAGGAGGCATAGGAGGTTCAACCGGTTCATTAGGAGATCCAGGTATAACGGGAGCAACGTGGGGTACAAGAGGAATTATCGGAGGAATCGTAATAACCGACGAATGGTTTCCCCCCGCTTCTTGTACTTCTTGCAAATCTAAATCAGGATTTGTCGTGCTCCCACTGATCTCTGAATTTTCGAGGAAAGTGGCATGTTGCGTATCTATGATGCGGGTAGAGTGAGAAGGACAGTAAAACCGATAACCTTTTGAGTTCTCGGGATAACCAATAAAGAAACATGTAAGGGTTTTAGAATCCAGTTTCTTTAAGTTAGGGTTATAGACTTTTGCTTCGGCAGGACAGCCCCATACTTTCATATATTTTAGACTCGGTTTCCTACCTGTCCAGATCTCATAAGGAGTTTTAGGGACAGATTTTGATGGAACCCTATTGAGTATATGAACAGCTGTTTTTAAGGCCTCAGTCCAAAGAAATTTGGGTAGGTTAGTGTTGGCGAGCATACTTCTCACCATGTCCATTAAAGTTCGGTTTCTCCTTTCAGCAACACCATTCTGTTGAGGAGAACCTGGCATGGTGTATTGGTTAATTATGCCCTGTTCCTTGCAAAAATTATAGAAAGGACCAGGAGCTTGACCAATATCAGTATGTTTACCGTAATACTCACCTCCCCTATCTGATCGGACAACTTTTATCTTATGATCAAGTTGGTTTTCAACCAAAGTTGTATAATCGACAAAAGTTTGTAAGGATTCAGATTTTTCTTTAATCAGATAAAGGTGCATATAACGTGAATAATCGTCAATGAATGTAATAAATGATGTATGTCCTGTTATTGATGCGGGATAGGGGCCACTAATATCAGTATGAATTATTTCCAACAAGTTGGAACATCTGGTGGCTCCTTTCTTATTCCCTTTAGCCATTTTGCCTTTGAGGCATTGAATACATGTTTCAAAATCACTAAAATCAAGAGAGGGTAATATTCCTTCTTTTACGAGTCGTGTCATTCGATCTCGTGAGATGTGGCCGAGACGTTTATGCCACAATGTGGAGGAATTATCTGCTTGTTTAGGTGATTTTATCTTTGTTTTAGTAATGTCATCAATATTAAGAGACAACAAAGACTGTGAGAAATTATGATCTAGTTCTAATTTATACAGTAATCCATCCAAAAAACCACAACCAAACAATTCATTATTAAGAGTAAAAGTGATCCTGCCACAACCATGAGTAATTACATAACCTTCAAGATCAAGTCTAGATATAGATACAAGGTTCCGAGTAATTCTCGGTACATATAAGGTATCTATTAATCTAATACACTTTCCGGTATTCATATGTAAATTTAAGGTCCCCATGGCTTCGACATCTAAGAGATCACCATTTCCAACTCTAAGCTTTCTTTGGTCCTTTTGTAGCTTCTGGATTGTAAGGAATCCCTGTAAGGAATTGGTCACATGGACCATAGAACCAGAGTCACCCCACCATGTATTAAATGGAACATCAGTAGTAAAGGAATCAAATATTACGTAAAGAATGTTACCTTTCTTAGCTAGCCATTCCTTGAATTTAGAGCAATCTTTCTGTCCGTGCCCTTTGGAGCGACAGAATTTGCAGTTAGTATTGCTTGTCGAGGATTTAGGGCCAGAGGTAGAAGCACCATGATTTTGGACTTTGTTTTCAGTCTTGTTACTGTAGTTACCTTTCCTCTTCTTGAAGTTTGAAGTGGTAGTAAGGTGAACAGCAGCTTCAGGTTGAATGTGCTTAAGACGATCTTCCTCTTGAACGCACATAGCAATCAGTTCACTTATCGACCATTTATCTTTCATTGCGTTATAATTCACTTTGAAAGTGTCGAACCGAGCAGGCAAGGAAGTCATTATGAAATGCACAAGAAAGCCATCTGAGACTTCCATTTCCAAATTCTTAAGCTTATGAGACATATCAACCATCTTCATTATGTGTTCACGGACACCATTAGAACCTTCATACTTAAGGGTTAGCATCTGTAGCATTAAACTACTCGCATTTGCCTTAGACGATCCCTTAAAGTGATCCTCAACAGATTTGAGGTAAGTTTTCACTTTATCGTTATCAGGGATAGCTCCTCGAATGCTGGGATGAATTGAGTTCTTGACCATCATTAGGGACAGCCGATTCGCCCTTTCCCACTTATCAAAGTCCGCTTTCTGAGTCGCAGTAGATTCAGCAGTAATAGCGGCGGGTTCATCATGGCGAATAGCATAGTCCATGTCGAGCATTCCCAGAGTTAAGTAGAGTTGATCCTTCCATGAAGTGAAATTAGCACCAGTAAGTGCCTCAATGCCGAAGTTTGGTACTGTAGTGGAGAATAAGGAGGATTTAGATTTATGATACGAATTATAGAAGATTTTAGAGTGACAGAGTTAGCTATATAAGGCAGACTAAGTAAAGTCCCTTAAAGTAATAGAACTAGAGTAATGTCTAAAATAAGTAGACCTAATAGTAATGTTCCTGAGACTAAGACCATATAAGTAATGAAGCTAAGTGATAGATAAGCCTATTAAAAAAAACACCAAAATAATAAGCTAAAGTAAGGCTCTACTTAGATGTTACATCACATTTGGGCAGAAATAACTAATATCTAAGTAAAATTATGAGCATAAGGTTTAGGCAACACAACGTTTTTCTTTTGACCTTTGGGCAACAAAATAGAACATCGTGTTTTAAGGCATAATAAGAATCCTTTCAAGCACACAAGTATATTAAATCACCTTTGGGCAGAATTAATATCCTACGTGTTTATTAGGCTAAAGGAAAAATGCAATCATAGGAATCACCTTTGACCTTTGGGCAACAAAAGATGAAAACATGAATTTTAGTGCATAAGTACAATAAGGTCACATATAAATAAGGTGACTAAATAAGGTGACCACTACAATAAAGCAGGGGTCAAGGGGCTGAGCCTAGGTTCGTACGAATGTAAGGTTTAAGTTCGTACGGATGTAAGCCTAGGTAACCAGTAAGACTTTAAAAACGACCAAATTAGGGTCTGTAGTCATCCGTACGGATGAGATTATATTCGTACGGATGAGTATTGATTCGTACGGATGTAAGTCCAGGTTCGTGCGGATGTAAGCCTAGGTTCGTACGAATGTAAGGTTTAAGTTCGTACGGATGTAAGCCTAGGTTCGCACGCATTAGCCCAGATTCGTACGGATCAACAGTTACGTTCGTGCGTATGAACAAATCAGATTCGTACTAATGAACAAGTCAGGTTCGTACGAATAGGGCTTCATCCGTACGAACGAACAAATCAGGTTCGTACGGATGAACCAATCAGATTCGTACTAATGAACAATTTAGGTTCGTACGTATAGGGCTTCATCCGTACGAACGAACAAATCAGGTTCGTACGGATGAGCCTTCATTCGCACGAACGAAGTTCGTCGAAATTAGGGTTGCAGTCCAGCCGCCGCCAGGTCCAAAAATCACCATTTTTCATCCAAAAAAACACAAATCGCCGGCCAGATTTTTAGCAGAATCATAATAATAATGGATAGGCAACAAATAAACATGAACCAATGGATAATCACGAGCCATTGGCTCTGATACCACATGTTGGATTAAAATAAGATTGATTCATGTTATTCAATTACCTCCTGACGATCCTGTGATGTTGTTAAACATGTTGGCCATTGATGATTCCCAAAATGAGATAATCGTATTAGGATGGATTTTGGAGAGAAACACTTAGGGAGAATATGGTGATGATAAAGAAAGAGACCAACCATAATAAGGGTTTATAACGACCCTTTTATAGATACTCAAGTTAGGAGTATTTATCATTTAGTCCCTGGTGTTTAATAAGTGTTTATTATAAGCTCTCTTTAGTTCCGATTACCTAATGGGAAATCTATAGTGTCGGTAAGGTAAATACGTCCATCGAATATTTACTAGACACAGATTTCAGTTAGTGTCAGTCATCATATCAGTAAGGATAAATGATCAATGAGGGTCACAAATAATATGGGTCCAACAAGAGGATGTTTAGGATTGCGTTATGAAAGTGATTTTCAGATTATTACGTTTCTAAATCGCAAATAATTAGTTTATAGTGTTTGGGAGTTGACAATTGATTATTTGCGTTTTGGATATTAATCATTCACCGCTTACTAAATACCGACATGTGTTCACAAATCTCATATGTATATTAGTTGCCTACAAATACTATTAGAAGATATATTATATTATATATTGTAATATAAATATATATAATTTAATACAACAAGAATGTCCATTTTAATCATTTTACTTATTTAATCATTAAATTATAAAATTTGCCAAACACTTAAGAAAGTGATAATTTCATTATTGGGATGTCATACGACAAAATCAAATCCAAACACTATAACCTTTGATCACGTTTTGTTACCATTGATTATCTGATTATGATTATTCAAAACACAATCTATTTTCAAAACGCAATCCCAAACATCCCAAAATTGGAATTTTACATACCAATTAAAAATTGGACCGGTTTATTGTATGGAAAAATTTGAATATAATAGTTGTTCTTCACTTAAAAAATATATAAATCAAATAAATTTGTTCTTCATACGAATTGTCTTCCTATGGTGGTAGTAACAGAAATCAACAAAATATTATTTCTAGTTCCCTCGTAGGATTAAAAATTCGAATGGCACCGCTATGATGATGATGATGGTGACAGAACTCCATAAACCGCGGTTGTAAATAACAGAGGTGCTAAGAATGTTGGTGGTAAAAGTAGTTACAAATTTCAACCAAGAAACAGGTAATAGTCGTGTCGAAAAAATCCAAAATCGAGAAAAACCGAAACCGGAACCGGTCAAATTCGGGTTTGACCAAACCCGGTTCGGGTTGACCAAGAACCGTCGGGTTCAAACCGGTTCGAATAGTTCCGTTGCACACCGGGTAATAACCGGGTCTAAAACCCGGTTTTGGAGCTGCTCGTTTTTTTGTCCTTTTTGATTTTAACTAGCTGTTAGTTACCATTTTATTACCGGTTTTTTGTGTTATTTTTTTTTTTTTTTACCATTTTGTCATTCCAAATTTAGTGTAAGTATGTAGGTTGAGTATGAGGTTAATCACACAATTCTAACACTCTCAAAACACTCCCAAAACTCTAAAAACACAAAAAATAAGTTCGAAAAACGTTAGAAAAATTCTCGAAAAATCATCAACAATCAAATGGCAACTCAAAGCTCTATCGTTTCCACCGGTTTCGGTTCCTCAAACGAAATAACGATTGTAGCTGTTCTCGAAACAACCCGAAACCGAGCCATTTGGTGTAATTTTTGTTTGGTGAAATTGTCGGATGGCGAAAATATGGCGCATTGTGATCATTGTGGAATTTTTTTTTTAAAGTGATTCCAACTCGACTTTAAAGCATCACATCGAGATGCATTGCAAAGTACTCAATAAAGTTCCGGAAGCGGGTCAATCATCGATGGGTCAAGACGGGACTATTTTTGTATATTCGGTGGAGCGGATGCGTCAAGAGTTTGCGGGTTATGTGATTCAGTCCGCCTTGCCATTCAATCACTTCAACAACCCTCGATTCACCGGGATGGTTCAAATGTGTCTTCAACCGCGATATACTCACGTAAGTCGTAATATTAAAAGTGATTGTTTGAAATTATGGAAAAAATCAAAAACAATGGTAATAAAAGGTTATGAAACGTTAAATACAAATGTAAACTTAACAACCGATGTTTGCTCGGCTCCTCATGGTTTGCCCGATTCATACCTTTGTGTTACCGCACACTGGTGTGATCCCGAATTGTGGCAAACGATGAAGAGGGTTATTGCTTTTGACCAATTTTCTTATCCTCACACGGGTCAAAACTTCTTTCATATGTTACGGGATGTTTTACAAAGGTATAATTTGGAAGAAAAAGTGTTTTCAGTTGCATTTGATAATGCGAGTAATAATACAAACGCGATGGGTAAACTAAAACTAAAATGCAAACCACCAATGAATGGTGACTTTTATCATTGTCAATGCGTTGCGCACATTATAAATTTGGTTGTGCAAGCCGGAGTAGAAGTCCCCAAAGTAAAAAACGCCATAAGCTCTTATAGACAAATGTTAGCCGATATATTTTCAAATCACAAAATTAGATACAATGGATATATAAAAGTGTGTAAGGAAACGAATTCCATCCTTTTGGCCCCTAAAATTAGATACAATGGATATATAAAAATTGCTCAAAGTTTTTAAAACCGCAACAACTTTATTATCGGGTGTTTATTATCTCACTAGTCATTTAGTCCTTAAACAAATTGGTTTTATGGTTACAAAGTTGGACGATTTCAAATGTCAAGTTGAATTGTATTTTGAAATGGTGACACCCATGAAAGCAAAAATGAGAAAATATTTTGCTACATTGTCACCTTTAATTACCGTATCCGCCCCATTAAACCCGTGTTTGAACAAAATTGGGGTGGAACATCTAGTGCGAAAAATCTTTACAAAATTGGATATTGACCCATTATATGCCGATAACGCCATAGCCGGATTTGATAAATCTTTTAAATGGTTATTTGGGGTTTATTTTAACAAGTATAAAACCCCATCAAATGTTGGTGAATCAAGTTCTTTTATGGCGTCGACCTATGAAACCTATACTAGCACGGACCCGGAAATTGACTTGTTTAACAAATTAAAACGAGAAACACTTAAACGTGCGAGGGGTGATTCGGATGACCAAACAAGTATCGAATATGTTAGGTATACGGGAACCGATTTTTAGCTACTATGGGAGTTGAAGAATTATCCAACTTTGAGGTTTTGGCTTGGTGGAGAGCACGAGAATCTCAATTTCGCGTTCTAGCCGCCATGGCCAAAGATCTACTAACCTTCCAAGCTTCTTCGGTAGCTTCGGAATCCGCTTTTTCTCTTAGTGGTAAGGTATTATCTTTAAGAAGAACAAGACTCACACCGACGGCATTGGAGATGTGCATTTGCTTGAAGGATTACTTAGACGCGCCTGAACGTACACAAGACCACCAAAATCTTGAAGGCGAACTAGAATATGAAGGCGAAGTACTCGATATCGAGGTGGAACAAGAAGTTGCAATATCACTTTCCGATGAAGAAATCGCTATCGATGAAGCTTCCCGAGCATCTAGCTCCGAAGATGAACCTGTTGAAGATGAACCCGTTGACGTAGACGAGGATTAAGAATGAAGAAATCAATTTCAAATTTTCAATATTAGTAGTTACATTTCATATTAAAAATAGTCCTTTTTCGAACATTTTTATTCCAATTATCGTAATATTAAGGTTATGAAGATGTATATCAAGTTTTTTATAGTAGAAGACAACGTTTAAGTATGATATGTTACAAGTTTGTTTAATAAAAGTTAAAGTTTAACATGTTTTTTTAATTACGCTTTTTTTTCAATGTTATTAGTTACATTTCATATAAAAATAGTATTTTTTCGAACACTTTGCTTAATAATGATCGAAATATTAAGCTTTGAAGATGTGTTTCAAGATTTTTTAGTAGAATACAACGTATATGTATGATGTGTGTCAAGATTGTTTAAAAAATGTCGAATTTTAACATTTTTTTTGCAAGTTGCGCTTTTTTTTTATTAAATACCAAAACCGGTTTTTAACCGGGTTTTCTACCCAAACCGGTTTGGCCCCGACCCCAAACCGGTTCCACCGGGTTTACATATCCAATACCAAAACCCGGTTTGAACCCGACCGGGTTTTGGCCAAACCGGTTTTAATGGTTTGACCAAAACCCGATTCGGATATTGGTCAAATCCAAAAATGACATCTCTAACCGTATTTGACATTTATTGGGAACTATGGGTTTGGTTAGAAAACAGAATGGTCATGCTCATAAGATGTTGAGGCCCACCACGATGAAATAAAGCTTTTACATTCAGAGTAAAATAAGTTTGTTAAATAAAAAAAGTGAAATCAATCTCAAATGTGTTTTTTTCTATTTATTTTGGGAGTAAGCGTTTGAAAATATATTTAATTTTAAATAAAAATCTATTATATGTATCAAACTTAAATGTATCTTTTGTGTGTATTTAAGTTTATTTCGTCTATTGTGTATAACCAACCTAGAATATCATGTAAAGATGTGACATGGCACACCTGAGCACCAGTAACGTGGTTGAATGTTAATGTGACGACTGAGTTGGCGGATGACATTTTCGGTCAACTTCTTCGGCGATTTTCCAGCAAGGAAATCAACAAGAACAAACTTCATCTTGGTTAGCTGGTTTGACCACTCTTGAAGTAATCTTCACCAATCAAGGAGTTCCCTTTGATGTCCAATTCAATGATCGCTAATACCTACAAATCGTATCAACAAAAACTTATGTAAGATCATGATAGAAATTTAAAGTAAGTTATACTAGCCAAAATGAAAACAGAAAAGATGATCGGAAATGAAATGATGACGCGAAGGTGATTTGTTATAAAACTAAACTAGATTATTGCCCCGCGATAGCGTGGGTAAATATAAATAAAAATTGAATCGTAAACTT
This sequence comes from Senecio squalidus, assembly GCA_910822075.1. Taxonomy (NCBI): domain Eukaryota; kingdom Viridiplantae; phylum Streptophyta; class Magnoliopsida; order Asterales; family Asteraceae; genus Senecio; species Senecio squalidus. Next base: position 21,336,196 of record CAJVGC010000590.1, on the reverse strand, counting down.
TATGTTTATTAACATGTTCTTTTAAATTATTATTAGAATACAATATTACACGTATAATAACAAATATACATTTATGTTTATACACATGTTGTTTATAGTTATAATAACATATATACATTTATGTTTTTACAAACATATTAATATTTTATATTAAAGGATTTTAAAATAATAATAATAATGTAAATCATAGTACAATAAGAGACATATGTTTTTTATTATAATAATGGTGAAATTGATGAGAGAATCCAATTATGGATTGTAAGAGGATGTAAAATGAAAAAAAAATATTTGATAACATTATCAATTTGATCTAACGGTTAAAATCAAAGTATTTAACTCATCCAATTGGCCTTACTTCGTCATATGACATTTAAAACGTTTTTGTATTATATATTAAAGATTAAATTTGCGATGAAATAGACACATTCAGAATCATATACCCAAAATGTTTATTGTAGCAAATTCATATTTGAAGTAGTAAAAAACTTGTGACCAACGGAACTATCATGCACTAAATGTTTAAATTCTTGTACATATGTATGCATTATATATTTATGTATCTACCCCTTGTTGCACTTTAAAACATTAAGTTGGTGTGTATTTTCTTATTAAAATTTAGTCAACAAAATATATATTTTTTTCTATAAGTTAATCAAATATAATAAGTTTATAAATTCAACAAATTTGACTTGTCCATCCTCAATTTTCTATAATTCTATTAAAACATTTTGGTTTTAATTAATCAAGTTGTGATTAAATATTATGGTAATAAAAGTATGCGTGGTCACCTAAAAGAAACATGAACTAAACTCCAAAATAAAATAAAAACTAGATTATTGTCCCATGTACTTGTTGCACTTTAAAACATTAAGTTGGTGTGTATTTTCTTATTAAAATTTAGTCAACAAAATATATATTTTTTCTATAAGTTAATCAAATGTAATAAGTTTATAAATTCACAAAATTTGACTTGTCCATCCTCAATTTTCTATAATTCTATTAAAACATTTTGGTTTTAATCAATCAAGTTGTGATTAAATATTATGGTAATAAAAGTATGCGTGGTCAGCTAAAAGAAACATGAACTAAACTCCAAAATAAAATAAAAACTAGATTATTGTCCCATGCCCTTGTTGCACTTTAAAACATTAAGTTGGTGTGTATTTTCTTATTAAAGTTTAGTCAAGCAAAATATTTTTTTTTTATGAATAAATTAGAATTATGTTTTTTTATTTATTTAAGTTTAGATGGAATGAAATACAAAATGTAATTATGTATTGTCAGAGGGCGTAAACTGAAAATAATATTTGATGACATCATTAATCTGATCTAACGGCTGAAATCAAAGAAGTTAATCCATCCAAAGGACCTTATTTCGCCATGTGACATTTAAGGCCCCTCTTTTATTATATATTAAAAATAAAAATTAAATATGTTAGTGGTTATATCCATAACCAGTTACATAAAATACACAAAAATAAAATTTAAATACATTAAATAGAGACATTTTAAGTTGAAACAAGATAAATTTTGAAACAAAGTTGGTTACATCATTACAGCAAATATATCAATTTTACACATTTTTATCTTTACACTTTTAAAAAACATGTATTTTTTTATAATTTATTCATAATTATAAGTGTATAATATATTTATAATTAAACAAATGAATAAATTGGAAAATTTTAACACTTATAAGTGTAAGGAAAAAAAATCATATATTTAAATATGTTCAAATACATACAAATTCATTCTTAAAAATATAAAGACAAATTTGTCACAACCAATTTCTTCATATGATGTATGAAAATATTACTTTTAAATGTGAAGAAGTTATATATATCATAATTTTTTTTAAACAACTAAAAATTTAAAATTTTAAAATGTTTTTCAAACTTTCTTCGCACTTACAATTGTTATAATTTTATATACACTTATATATTTTCATGGTTAAAAAGGAACCTTCAATTACATTGCTAGTGACTTTCCACGAATGTAAGAATCTGGGTCAACCTAGTAAGTAGAAGTCGTTCCCCTTACTTCTTATATTTCTAGCAAGGCCTGAATCATCATCATCATCATATGTTCCACGTCTGATGATCAAATATACGGAGATATGAGAAACGTAAAATCAAATGTCAAAAAGGGCAGTAATGGGAAACTGAAAGCTGCCAATATTGGCGTTGCGATAAGAGGACCCGTCCCTCAAAGTGGTCCGATAAATCCAGATGCAAATAAACTAAAATACTTCTGTGTCGATCCGTTTGATGTTGAGTACGAACCGCACGTGCCTTCCTATGGTGGTAGTAACGGAAATCAACAAAATACTATTTCTAGCTCCCGTGGCACCACTATTCGTTTGGTTGAAAATCAGAATGGTATTAATGGAGGTGGTGGTGGTGACATGAATCCACAAACCGCGGTTGCGAATAACATAGGTGCTAATAATGGTGGTGGTGAATTGATGGTCAGAAATTTCAACCAACAAACATTTAACGCAGGTAATATTCAGGATGCGAATTATGGGCACTATATGACCATATTTTACCTATTTTGGACACTATTGGTTTGGTTAAAAATCAGAATGCTAATGTTAAAAGACGTTGCCAAGAAGAAATAAAGCTTTTACATTGCGTTTATAAGTTTTTGATTGTGAAATCATTCTCAAGTGTCTTTTTTTTTCATATATATTTACGTATTGTTTTCAGAGTGTGTTGCATTCATATTTTGGTATAATTAAAGGACGTCGAATATCCGTTTTAAGATTTAATTAGTTTATTTTTCACGTATACATCAAAAAGGTTTTTGAGACAAATATTTTGTTTATTATTTATTTAATATAGAAAGTGAAATGTATACACATGAGGCTAAAATTGGTATAAATAGTAATCACCCTAATAAACATAACTATTACCATGTTTATAAGAAATCATAACTAGCTTTTCATAATGGGGCAAAACGCATAAAAAGATCACTAACTTATACTCATTAGCTATTAAAGTTACTCAAATTTTTAATTTTCGATTAAAGGTATTCAACCGAAAAAACACATAAAAAGACATGCTCAACAATGATCAATGATAGCTTATGACTTGACGTTCTTATGGAATTTTGCTTAATCAAGTTGTACATAAATCTTTAGGTGTTATTCTTGTTAAAAGTTTTCAAATTTTCGATTAGCATTACATTGTTAGATGATATTTGTTAGTTTTTGAAAATCACAGTTTTACGCCTTGCAATGTTATATCACAGATTGGTAAAAGAAAGTAGTTTTTAGTCTTTTACGATTTTGACTCAAGCTTTGAATAATCTGTACCTGTAGCGTTGTGACAAACACCGCAAACCTTAATAAGCTATGGGTGTCTAAAGTTATTCATGCCGTTTGTTATGTGATTATTTGGGCTATATGGATGTGGCGTAATCGAATTATCCATGCTTCGTCACAAGAAGTTGTAGATATTCGTAATGAAACCCGCAATTCAAAGAGTATCTTTCTTTGGCTTACAAATAGGTGTCCCCGATTTAATATTAACCCTCGCATCTAGGTTTTCAACCCGCGTGATGTTATTTTAGGATAGCAGGGTCGTTTGAGATTCTATATACTTTGCTTTTCCAAAAAAAAAAAAAAAAAAATTTAAATTCTGGTAGCTGCAAATTTATATGGGACACCTAATTTTGAATAATGACATATATAATGAAGTTTATATTCTTTTTGAAAGTGAAAATATGTTTAAGCGTTGGAGAGGTGTACTTACATGCATGCCTCAAAAAACAAATTGAATATATATTTTTCGAAAGTTATATTAATCCTATTTTTTCTATTTTGCCCATACAAAAAATCAATAATCCGACCACCATATGAACCATAAATGAAGAACCTCAAACTACAATCGATAAATAGCTACTGTTTTGCCCTCACGAGAATTTTTTTTTCTAACTCTACCCTATCTAGATCGAAGACATATATTTCATTGTCGTAAATATTTACTTTGTCGTGAAAGAGCTTTATCAAAATTGTGGCGCAAAGTCTAGTAAACCATATATATATAGACACATTTATAAACGGTCAAATAAAATATCAAACAATATAATTATTTTTGTTTATACCGGTATTGTTAATGTGTAAAAGCATTAAGCTTTTGAGAGTATTGTGAAATACTTTTCGATGAAAGAAAAAAGCAAATTATGTTGATTTTGACATCTACACTTATTAATGTGAACAAAGGAAAAATCAAATGTACGCGTTTTGTAGTGAGTAAGTTTCATCATAAGTTTATTAGGAATACATGTCGATATCAAATGTGGGGTATGTTTTGTAAAACTATTTAATTAATACATGTCGATATCATCATTATAATCTAAGGATTTAAAATTAATCTTCATTCGTACTTTGACATATGGGGTATGTTTGGTAAAACTAGCTTGTAGTTGAAGCTAGTAGTTGGAGCTGAAAATTTGAGCTTATATTAAGAGCTGAAAGTTGTTGCTTTTATTTTTCATAAATGTGTTTGGAAAATAGCTGAAATTAGAGTTTAAAAATGTAAAATGACTAAAATGTATATAATTCTATCTGCCACGGGGATAACTTTAAAAAATTGAAAATGTTAAAGAAAACTTTTTAATCTTTTAATGGAAATTAAGGTAAAAATGTAAAAAAAATAATAGTTGAGGGTCGGAAAAAGTTTATGTGTTTGCACTTTCGAAATAATCAATAATATCCGTACAAAAAGTTTATGTGTTTGCACTTTTGAAAACGAAGGGACGGAAAATTTAACCTTTTCAAACCATAGGGACGCTTTAAAGTAACATAAACACTCTTAGTTGCCACAAAATTCAGAACGCGACACACCGAAGATAGCCTGCTTAAAAACTAACCATACAAAATTTGACCCCTAGCCGTGTTGGGTGCATGAATCTCATTGCGGTTTTCATTATATAACGGTTAAGTTCCGAACTTTATCTGAAGTGGTTAAATGGACATAGTTACATAACTTGACCCATGTTGTACATCTACAATTGCATGGTCTATTTCAAATTGAACAACGTATCCGAAAATTGAAAAGTGAACAGATAAACTCCAAACATACCAGATATTGTTGACTCGGCGCATAGTTTAACTAATGTGTTGGAGTATCAATCAGTATACATCTTTGCAAACCAAACGAACTTTGTGGAATTCAATTAGTAATAAACCAGTTTGTGCCAAAATTAATAAACAAACAAATAAACTTTCTAAATACGGAAAGAATTAGTGGACTACCTAATACCAGATTCAGGATCTTCCAATGCCAAATGGGAATTGTCTAACGAAGACTCCATTACTTGAACTTCTGAGACCATATTGGTATGGGCAGCAGAAGGTCCAGACCCTTGAGCGTTTGAACGAGACTCTTCTTGAGCCCGGAAATATGCATACGGTCCCCAACCTTCATAATTACAAAAAATATAAATTAAAACAATCAACTATTCTAACAAAGGGTATTCTAGCCAAACAGAGAGTTTAAATGATACCTTCGACATTATATGGTGGTGCAAAAAACTGCAAATAGCAAAACGTAGCCATAGTCATACCTGAAAAACAAGTAATGTGCAAATACTGAGTGCACATGATTGTTCAAAAAGTGCAATTGAGAATATACTGAGTGGTGTTAAGTTACCTATTAAACCTCCTGCAAATACGTCCTGCCAGTGATGCCAATAATCATCCACACGAGAAACGCCAACAAGAGATGCAACAACTAGAGGCAAGATGACCATGCATAACTTTGCAACATGGCCTTTACAGTCAAAAACTTTTAATTTTCCACATAGATAGAGGGACAGGAATCCAAGTCCAGAAAAAGACCCTGCAACAAAATAACAAAATTCTAAAATCGTTGGTTACGATTTATCTCGATTTGATTGGGATATAGATCTTCAATAATAAGGGTGGCAACTTTGACCCATTTACTTATGAAATTCGGGTTATGTTTTTCTTTTTAGAGGTTAAAGTCGCCCATACTATATATTTAAATTTTAATGCATAAATCTCCGTATTTAAAACAATTATACTCTATTATAACTTTACGAATCAAGTCAACCACGTTTTGACCCGTTACCCAACCCGCCCATTTTGCCACCTCAATATAAGCATTTCAGAGGATAAGGAATTATGTAATTTGTTGCTCACATGAAGTATGTCCACTTGGGAAACTCTTATGGCCTTCTCTTATAACATTGCTATCACCATGACATATAACGTTTCCCAATTGATCATAAAACTGAAGAAAAAAGTGAAATCCTAGTAAAAAAATCACGACAAATCAAAATCTTTCACTATATTGCAAAACATAATAAGCAAGTCATCACATTTGAGTAATGGAAATTCTACATCTTTTCCATCGGGAAAACAACGCCAAAAAAAGTCTGGCCGAGGTCTACCAACTGCGTCTTTTATAGCATCTGTTATAACCCCAGTTATCATCACAGAAAATAAAAGCCCTGTGGTATCAAATGAGACACCGTCAGATTCTTAAACCAAGAAACATAAACGTATCTTTTCTAGAATTGATGTACAGGTGAAAAAGTTATAGTCACCTAATATGGCGTGATGAAGATCGTAAACATCTCTTCTGTAAAAATAGAAGGCCAGAAAGACGCCAATCGGAAACAATATTGCATATACCTAATTAACAAACACAAGATAACATGCTAATTTTGTTTGTTTAACTCGTAATGATGAATGATGGAAAAATTACTCACGGGAACAGCCCACAATGGAACAGTGTTATCCTTCAAAGGATACTTAAGATCCGTCATCATGTCTTTTCCAACAAAACGATAGAATGGATGGATACAGTTTAGAACGATTATTATAAGCGCTAGTAATATAAGAATCAACCAATCATGCATGTGATTCTTTGCCAACACAATCCCATGAGAGGTCACAGTATGAGTATGAGTTACAGATCGTCCATCCCTCATTCTATTCTGTAACAACAGTCCAACAAACATACACATAAATGAGTCATGTAATATTAGAAAAATACATGTGGTATCCGCTTGCAAGCAATACCTCTGTTTCGTTGTCATCTATTAAAGGAGAATAAAGATGTAGCTTCCCGCTTGATGAATCCTGCAGAATCAGTCCTTAAATAAAAATTTGGTATAGGCGTATAGCTTATACAATTGAATGCCTAATAAATAACACAACATCATCGATATATTCCACCTAATTCCCTCCTAACTTAGGCCACATTTTGGCACATGCTGACTAGTTACTAGTAACAATCGTCCACCAAATTAGCTCATTCATATATGCTTCCAATCACTTAGTGTACATATCTTCCAAATCAACTTAAAGCTAAAACCGGTAGCTATTAATAGCTCCAGGGGGTGTTTGTTTGGCTCAGTGTTACATAGATCGTTAGAAGGCCATCGTTTTCCGTACCAGATCGTGCGTTTCCAAACGCGGTACGTTTTCGATTTGGAACGCTTGGGATCGTGATTTAGAGAGGGAAACCCGACGTTCCTAATCGTTCCTTAATTCATACCAAATTGAGTTTGGAACGCGTTTTCAGTCCATGAAATCATCGTTCCCTATCAATTGGGTTCTGTGAATATTAAATAAAAAAGGGAAACTGCAGGGTCACCTTGTTCAAATTAATTATTTTTAGTTAGTTAATTGGCAGAATATACAAAGGCCTATATATATCAACAATCATACTCCCACCAAACTCAACAAACAATCAACAAAATCAATAGTTACAAACACAAAACTTCAAAATGGTATTTAAACCATGTTGGTTGTCTTTTGGATTTTGATTGTTAAGATTAAATATGTTTATCAATTTCTATCAACTATCGACTATAATATCATTGTTACGTTTTTCTTAGTATGAATTATTTTTATTATTAATTGTTAGTATTGGATCCATCGTAACTCATTAACTGGTACATCGTACCATATTAATTGGTACATCGTACCAGAATCGTACCAAAATGAGACTACCCCCTTCGTACCAAATTTTAAGAACCTATCGAACCCCGTTCCCGATCTGCGTTCCCGTACCGGAGCGTTCCCCGTTCTATGTGACATTGGTTTGGCTTATCTTTATTGACATTTCGGCTTATGTTTAACATAAGCCCGAATTTTCCGGCTTATATAACTGTTTATGGGCATATTACTGTTTATTATGACATAATAAACAGTAATAAGCCGGAAAATCCGGACTTATGAAACATAATCCAAAATTTCAATAAGCCGTAAACCCCTTATATAAGCTCAAACAAACACCTCCTACTTGGGAGCTAATTTGTAACTAATGTGAAACAGGTTGCTAAAATTTGATTAACAATTACTACATAATATATAGATAGATGATCAACAATGAGATTGCGAATATAACAAACGACTTGTAGCCTGACGGTATGTGAGTAGGTTCTAAGTCATAAAATATGTAAACTATATATAAATAAAAGTACCTGGGAGATATTAGTGGAATTTCCAAAATTGAAAAGAGATCTAAGATTTAGATTCCATGAAGAAAATTGCAAACTAGGCATTATTAACAAAATAACATGAAAAATTAAGAAAACAATGTGAATATAATGAATGAGAAATGAAAGAAAGTGGGAGTCACGAAATTGGAAAAATAAAATAAGAAATTAATATTTATTTGGATATTGATGAAATGATGCGATTTAAGTTACAGTCACACCATGACTCACATGGATATCAAATAAGTAGTCACTACGTGTGCTTATTTTTTTAACTAACTAAATGTTTGTTTAATTATTTTTTAAGAGAAAAATAATGGCATTTTTTTGTTTCTAAATGTTCAAAGTTGTTTACTAGCGGTTTATGTGAATTCTTGTACATATTACCTTCATGTAGCTTTGATCTAGGCTGTTTTTGGGTTTTTAGAGGCTCGTACATAATATATCAAATTGGAAAACATATCATAATGTAATTAGATATTACGTGAAAAACGACATCTACTTATACATTTTTTTTGATACAAAATTCTTAATCTAATACTTGTAAATAAAACTCTAATACAAAAGTTTCATTTTAATAATATAATAACTATATATTGCGTGAAAAATGTCATCCTTTTATTATTTCCGATAAAAGCTCTTTAATTAAATATTTTATAATCAATATCACTCGCAATTGTTACCATTGTTTCGACCCAATTAGTATAAAGCTATATGAATTTGGAGGCTTAATTTAAAGTTACTCAAATTAAAATTTATAATTGTAATCTATATATTTCTTCTTTAATTTTAGGATTTTAACGTATTAATATAGTATACATTTCAAAACTGGCATCATGCTTTAAACAGATAATTGCATAAACCCAGAAAGCCGGTCCTGAAATCTGATTGACTAAAAATGGAGCCACCACCAAGCACGACCATCGAACCACCACCCTTACCGAGCCCCAAGGTCCGTCTGATGTGCAGCTACAACGGGCACATAACCCCCCGTCCCAAAACCAACACCCTCACTTACGCCGGCGGCGAAACCCGCATAGTCGGCGTTGACCGTCGCACCACCGTCGCCTCCTTAACCCACCACCTCTCACGAACCCTCTACAACAACCAACCGTTCACGCTTAAATACCAGCTCCCAAACGAAGACCTCGATTCTCTTATCTCCATCACTACAGATGAGGATTTACAAAACATGTTGGAGGAGCACGACCGGGTTATTACGCCTTCGAGGATTCGATTGTTTTTGTTTCCGCTCAGTGGAAATGGGAGTGGGAGTTTGTTGCTTGACCCGAAATCGGAAATGTGGTTTTCGGATGCGTTGAAGAGTAGTATGATTGTTAGTAGAGGGTTAAGTGATGGTTCGGGTTCGGGTTCGGGTTCGGTTCAGGAGAGTATGGTGTTGGAGACTTGTTCCTCTTTCGGCTCCATTAATTCCTCGCTTAATAATGATGACAATAATTTCGATAACAAGGTTAAACTAGAAAGGTAATTAATATTCACAATGCTGATATATTGAATTATAACAAAAATTTGTACTAATTAATACTTTTTTGTTTACTAGTGATAATTGTGGTAGAATTTATCATCATCAAGTTGTTCAAGTCATACCGGAAGCCTCGGTTCATATGCAGCAGAGGAATGTTAACGTTTCTGGTTATCAGATACAGCAACAGCCGATGCAGTATGTTCAAACTGGATCACCACATTACGTGCAGTATCCAACTGGACAGGTACCTTTATCGTCTTACTATCCGATGTATGTGCCTTACCAACACCAGCAACAGCAACAGCAACAGCAACAGCAACAGCAACAGTATCAGTATCAGCAGCAGCCGAATCAGGCGTATCCTATCTATGTGATGCCTATGGGACCGACTGATCAATCTTACAATATGTCTGTTCCGGCTGATTTAAATGGAAGTGTAGCTCGTCCTCCTTTGCATACGCATATTGCAAATGCTAATGTAGGTGTTGTACCTGAACGAGTAGCGGTTGTACCACAAATGACTCAATCTAACATTGTGACGTCTCATTCTGCACAACCAATGGGTCCTGTTGCTACACCGACAACTCCTACTTATGAAAACGAGTATGACAATGACCTTGCCTACGCTCAGATTTACAAGAGCCAGCCATCGGCGCCTGTATTTCCCCCTCAAAATTTTGAAACCGGGAAAAAAACAGAACCAGTGGCGTTGTCTGATCCCTAAATCGGAACGTCCTAACAATAACGCAGCTTTCGAGTTTTCATAGAAGTTGACGTTTGGTTTCGGTATGTGTTTTTATGTTACTGTTTTAGTCTAATTTACTCATTGTCTCATTTAGTTTCTTTAGGGGAATGGAGAAGTGTCTCTGTTCCATCCTTGTGTTATTATGTTATATCATATCGATAATAGTATAAGTTATATGTTTTCAATTTTCATTTATGTACTACGTGTAAAAGTCGTTTGCATTATATTAGAGCTTGTTCACGTTATTCATTTATCTTGTCATTCGCTTTTTTAATTATGTATAATATAACTTTGGATATGAAGATTGCTAACTCGTATCTATACACAAAACTCTTTATTCAACATAAACAATGTCGTTGAACATCAAGAGAGTATTTATATTCCAAAAATTATATCTCATTCACCCATTTCATCGTTTTCGTCCAATAATGTTGCTAGATTTCGTGTTACCTTTTCCCTTTTCTTACTGAAAGAAGCTGATTTAATTGCTTGACGAGTAGCAGGAGATAGTAACGACCTAGCTCGTTTCCCAGGTGTCATATTTCCAATTTTGTACATTGATCTCCGAGGTGATGCCGCAACTTTAACACCATCTTGCCCCCATCTATAAGACTCTCCATCAATGGTCCTCCTTCTGCTACCTCGATCTGTTACGGATGCCTCCACCTCATCTTCCTCTACTTCCACACGGAGCTTCCTAATTTCCTTTTTAGCCATTTCGATTTTCATCCGTATTTCCTTTTCGTTTGCCTTTAACGCTTCCACCCAAGCCTGAGCTGCTGCAACTTTTTTATTAGCTATCTCTTCGGCTCCACCTGCTCTTTCCGTTAAATACTCGTATTCAAAATTTGTGATTGTTATTGTTGACCTATTTAAATTGGTCAACTCCCGAGCTCGTACTGTAGAATCAATCAGATTTTTTAGTTTCTCTAAAGCGGCGAATTCTGATGACTTGACGATTTTAAGCTCTTCCATTGCAACTTCTAATCTTTCCTCTGATAACTCTATTTCAGACTCGGTTTTAGGGATTTCCAACTTAATGCTTTCAGTTTCTTTAACGATAAGTTCTTTCTCTTTCTTAGCTGTCTCGGCTTCTGCTGTTAAATGTTCAACAGTCACTGCTAGATTTGATGCCATTAAGTTGGCTTTTTCTGTGGTGGCGGTTACAGATTCCAATTTTGCTTTTCCTTTTAGTATCTTTGAGTTAAGCGTTTGAACTATTAAGTCGACCTTCTCTTCTTCTTTCTCCAACTGAAATTTCTGTGCTTGAACGTGTATGAGCTCGTTTCTAATAACATCCATGGAAGCCATGAAATTAAAACCTCCCCTTTTAATGTCTGCAAGTTCCGTTTTTGCCAATTCTAGCTCTTCTGTGACCGTCTGTAACATATTGGGACTGCTTTTTGTTTCCTTGGCCTGAGCGAGTTCGTTTTCTAACAAATTCACGTTGTAGAGTGTTAACTGGAGCTCGTTAGTGACTACATTTTGTTTGTAAATCTCTTCGACTTTCTTTTTGACTTCTTCCAACTTGGTTTGATAGTGACTAACTTCTTCTTTCCTTTGAGCTTCAATCGCTTCACGTTCTTTTACAGCTTCGATTCGTGCTATTTCCACAAGAACATGTTCTTCATCGAGTTCGTCAATTTCTTTCTTGATTCTTTCAACAGCACTCGAAAGTGTGGATGTTTTAGAACTTGAGGCATTATATGTGTTCTCTGCTCGTCTTTTTTCCTTTAAAACAAGTTTCATATCGAGCTTCAGTTTCCCTAATTCGTGTTTGATGTTTTCGATTTCTTGCATTACTTGTGCATACCTAGAATCCTCCTTGTTCTTCATAGACATTTCCTGTTCTTCTTGTTCACGTGATTTTATAGGTTTCTGTTGCATTCTTTTTGCCCTTGCGTTTGCTTCTTCAATCTTTAGAGCCAGGTCTTGAACTGTTTTTCGAGCTTCAGAAAGCTCGGTTTCAGCTCGGGCTTTTATAGAGTCTGCAACTCTTCTGCTTTCTCTAAACGGATTATCTTCTCTTCTTGTAGTCGGAAATGACTTCTAGGAATTTGAAACATAATTAGGAACCATAAAGATTACAAAAGCGAGCATTTTTAGACAAGTTTTCTGGGAATGAAAGTGTATAAACAGCCGTCGTTCTTGGCATTATTTTTCCAAAATAACTCGGTCTTATAAAACAGTGTCTTTTTTTTAGGAAAAACAGTTAGTTGCTTGAGATGAAAACTAATAGCTAAGTACCTCAGATGATTCCATGTATGATTTCTTCAGTAAAGTGTTGTCCCAGCTTCAAGAATTTGAGCTATAATTAGGTAAAAACGATATACAAAAATAGAATCTCGCTCTACCAGAGTCGAAAAGACTAGAATTGCCAATGTGGAACTATAAATCAGATGAACCTATTTTCCGAAATTCATCTAAAATTCACAGTGTAGAGTCAACGTTTAAGTGTTTTAGATATTGTAATACTAAGAAAGAACCTATGTCGATTTTGGTAATACCGTATAAACAACCCGAAAAACACTCATTAACCTTTTGGATTGTGGTGTCCTAACAAGTCAACATTTGACTTTCAAAAGTCATATGAATTACGAAGACTAGTAAGATAAAGAAACTACTTTGTCGTTCTAACGAACAATTGAAACTGGATAAAACTTTCATCCATGATGTCGAGAGCCAGAGGTACTAAGTTCGATTCCTATAAAACGAGTTATTCTACTTTTTAATATTTGCATCATTGAAGAAAGATAAATAAAGATAAGATTAGGATGTTTTTTTATACCTGAAATGAAATGTGTTGTTTTGAGTGCTGGGAATATAGGGATGATGATAATGAAGTATTCCTTACTTGATGTGTGAGGGGGTTAAAATGGTAATTAAATGAAAAATGAAGGACAAAATTTAAAAATTATTAGATTTACTGGTGTGGTGTGTGTTGTTAGTATCGACAGCCTTTAATTTTTTATACTCTTTCCGGACCCACTTGTCTAAGTAAATTGAAATCAAACAACAAATTTGTTTAACTGAAAAGTCGTTTATTGTTGGATCTATGTAAATAAAAAAAATTATTTTAATCTAAATTCTATAAATATAACAAAAAAATATCCATGTATTTTTTATAAAAAAATTTAGCATGATGGTTTTGTTTTGTGTTATTCGAAGAAAAAATATACATTTTTATTTAATTATCAATTTAATTAATTTTGTATTTCTAATTTTTTTAAGTTATAATTGTTTGAAAACAGTAATTTAATAACATTTATATTACAATTTTTTATTTGATTTGACATCCAATTATGTATGATTTTTAAATCTCGTCGTAACACGCAGCTAAAAAAAATCTCAGTAAAAATATAAGACAATAATTTTAAAATGAACATAAATAAAAAGTGTGATATTTTTTTAGACGGAGAGATTAATTAGTACTTCGTTCGAAACTTTTGATACAAGTATATAATTCTATTATGACTTATAAAGTGTTCGTTCCAATTTATAAAATAAAAAGAAAAGAAAAATTTTGTGTTCTCAAGTTTTATCTTAATTTATATATATATATATATATATATATATATATATATATATATATATATATATATATATATATATATATATATATATATATAAGAAAAGCAATTTTAAAAATCAGGTCTTATTGATGAATATGAAGTTTTTATTTTAAATAGTTTATAAAATCAATTTAATACTTTGTTTTTAACAATTTAATAGAATTATCCCTTTATTTTCTTTTAATAAATTTCTCCATTATTTAACAAAAAAATCTCAAAAAATTAATAATTTAGTCCTTTATTTTCCTGAAATTAATAATTTCCAACATTTAACTAATACATATCTATAAAATTGACATAATAATACTTTATTTATCAAAACAAAGCCTATTCATATATTATACATCAAATGATATATAACACAAACGAAAATATTAAAGATCAAAGTTGAAAAGTTGAAAAGTTGAAAAGTAGAGACTTCAAAAAGTAAACATGTCAATAATAATGGGACGAATAGAGTATGATTTATATAATTTTTTTATTTCCATTTTATTTCGTTCGGATGTAAGCTAATAGTTTGTTAATTTTTGTTTTGTTTAATCAAGCAACAAATAGTTATTTTTTTATTACATTTAGTTTTATATATAAGTATATAAAATATAAAAGAAAATTTTAACCTTTTCATATAAAAGAAATTTTAGTAGATTTTTAAAAAAAAAATTGAATATTTTAAGTCAATTATAATCCTTTCTATTTAATAAATTGAGCTTAGTTTTTTAAAATCACTTATACTAAATAATTTTAAAAATATAAACCATTTAATTTTAACAAAATTCTAAAAATTATTTTTTTCTTTTCAACCAATTACTCCTAAATAATTTCATTTTGGCCGAGTAATTTGTAACTAATTATAATAATTAATTTATTAAATCAATTTAACCTTTTCATATAACAATTTTCAAAAAATTAATATAATAATCTCAACTTTTACATCACTCTGATACTCCTAAATTTCAACCGAAAACCCATATTCATCAACCTCGACGATATTTTTGATCGTATATTAAAAATAGTTATTAGTAAAATTTACGCCATACTCTTTTTCTTCTTTTATGAGTAATTTTTTAATTCGTACTTGATTCATGTTATTTATAATTAAATAAATAACAAATTATTACCATAATTACCATCTGACACTTTATTATTAAAAAATTAAAAGAACACCAAATATATCTAATATAACCAACCAAATATTAATAAATAAAAAAAACTAAAACATATTCGCGAGTTTAATTTTTTAAATTTTACTCAACTTTTTTTAAATGTAATGATTATGTACAAATACAACTTCTGCACATAATTCAACGTTAAATATAATTTTATAAAATCTAATAACACCTATAAAATTTATTTTTACTTATAAATAAAAATATTTAAAACTGCCTCTTTGTATACACGGATATAAGGACTAGTTTTGCAAAAAAAGAAAATAAAATGATAAAAAAGAAAAATATTATCGTAATTTCAAGTTTGTTTTAGTAGGAAATTATTCTAAACTTCTTAAAGCGATTCAAAATTGTTGAGCTTTTACCGCAACTATGGACTCTCGGTAACGCAACAACAATTTCTCTCTCTAGAACGGTTGCATTTATGGCTGGTGGTTGGGGTATTTATAGTCTTCACCTAACCCCAACCTTGTTACGCACCGCAACACTCGGAGTGGGTGTTGAGCTTTGGTGTTGCATGCGCAACACCAAACGTAACAGTCGTTAAATGCGCGAAACACTTTAAAACTCGATCTATATACGTGTTAGGCTTCACGGCACGTTTCTAAACTAAGTACAAACTACAAACAATGACGAATATGCTCTAACACCAACTCTTTGGGAAAAATCCTTACCCAAGCGTTATTCTTTCAACGGCATTCGAAAGTATGGATGTTTTAGAACTCTAGGCATTAAATGTGTTTTACTGGGGGTCTTTTTTCCTTCAAAACAAGTGTCATATCGAGCTTCAGTTTGCCTAATTCGTGTTTGATGTTTTCGATGTCTTGCATCACTTGAGAATACCTATAATCTCTATTTATGGTTAGTCACATTTCCCGTTTTAGAACCCATTCCAAAATTTCATGTTCCGAGTGTTGATTATTTTGTGCAATCTTTGCTTATGCACACATATTTATATACGAGATGAAATAAACTAAAGAGCCTTGTAATAGTTCCATTATGATTCAGAATAGTTATCCACGTTGTTAACTAAAAGTCACGAGTTTGAGACAAAAAATAACAAGAATGAAAAAAGCACGACAATAACAATACATCTTCCAGGCCTTTATTAAAATTAGAATAACAAAAATGCATAACCAAATGTGGTTTTGAGGGAAAACATTAACAATACAAAGACTTACGATTTAGCATGATTATTGGCGGAGATAAAGTTGGAACACTTGGTTATTTCTTATTTTAATTCACAGTAAATCGTTTTTTAGCTTAGCTTTTCGAAAACAACTAACTTATGATGATCTCTCAGTCTCTCTTCTATTGCATTGAAAGAGTTTCGTTCAATACAAAGCATAATTGAAGAACTATAATCTATACAACACATGTATAGAAACTTATTAACTCATAATATGAAAGCTTTTGTCATGCATAACAATATCATTATTAAACTAGAACATTTCGTTCAACACAAGATAGTACATTTATGCAAACTAAAATCATTATTAACTTGTATAACAAAATGTTGTAGCTTCTAAATTATTATAAGAAAATTATACTTGATTGTTAACTCAAACTATTCAAATAAAACCGAATCGAACGATTCAATTCAGTCTTGTTCAACCTCGGACTCCAATTCCATAACCAGATCTCAACAAATCAAAACCTGCAAATAAGAAACAATCTGAATGTAATAAACAAAATAATGGACGTTGAGAAATCATCTCTGTGTAATTGCGTGGTAAACTTCTTATTGGAAGAAAACTACATATTATCTGCATTCGAGCTGCTTCACGAGCTCCTCGATGACGGACGCGATGATCAAGCTATTCGTCTTAAGGAGTTTTTCGCTGATCCTCTTCAGTTTCCGCCGGATCAGATCTCAAAGTTCAATACGCTTCGAGGTTCATTAATTTCTTTGTTGCCAGATTATAATTTTGAAATTTGAAATTTGAATGATTTAGTCGTTTGTGTTTTCGATTGAATTTCGTTACATTATACTCCTTTAAATGACTAAGGTTTAGCTTTGATATTACTGTTAACAATTGATGGTTGATCTCATTAAAGTCGTTATAACCATATAAATATTAGTTGTTAATGTAAGGCTTATTTCCTTCTTCGTTTACCACAAACCAGTTGCCGACCCACAGAGTCTGCTAGAGGAAAAAGAAGCACTAGAGGAGAAACTAGCAATTAGGGACTATGAGAACCGTTTGGCTCAAGAAGACATTCTCAAGCTCAAGACTGAGTTACAAAATAAATCTGAGGCCAGACCCGATGAATCAACTGGTATCCATCTTCTATTTACAACCGATGACTTTGACTGGAAACTCTTGTTTTTTATTCTATTTTCTCTTAGCTTCCATGGAATCGCCTTATTCCTTGTTTACATCCTTTAAGTTTATGCAATTTGTTATGCATGCAGATGCTAAAGCAAAAGGTGTTCCAAAAAGCAGGGAGACAGCAGTCTCCGATTTGGGTCCTTTAAAGGCCAAAGAGCGTCAAGACCTCAACTGTGCTGTAAAGGAATATCTGCTCTTAGCAGGATACCGCTTGACTGCCATGACCTTCTATGAGGAGGTATGTTTTACTCATTCGCATCAAATTTGTTTCATTGTACTTGTGAAATATCTATACTACATGTTAAGAGAGTCAACATTGCTGTCTTGTATTCTTTTGCCCCTTAAGTGTCATATGAGTTGGGAGGTTTGGGATGCTTAACGTATATCCCGTCAGCTTTCCTCCAGATTACATTATTCTCATGGAAGACAAGATTGAATAATTGTCTTGAAGAACAAGAGAGGTATTTAGGTTTTACAACACTTACATCATGTTTTGTGTCTGTATATGCTTGTGGGAGTCGGTTTTCTGCAAAATAGTTTGTTTAGTAAATGGATTATTTGCATATTGTAATAATTTGAGGATACGCTGGGCGGAAGAATGAGATCAAGCAATTACAAATTTTAAGAGAATTAACGGGCAAAGCAATCAAGTAATGATGACAATGATTTATGTGAACACTTCGGTGCTAGGGAAAAACCAGGGGTAGCTATGAGCAACAAATTCCACGATGAGATAAAAAAACTCTTTCCCTCTCTGCAAAGCAGTACATTTAGTTAATGTGCACTTTGGCCTTCTAAGCTAATCAAACAATTCAGTATCCGGTTATAAAAAGAGAGATCATAGGTAACTTCTCAATTGGAATGTGAATAGGAATTTATATTTTTGTGTTGTCTTAGCCATCATACGTGTGGGGTAGCTGTACATAAAACATACATCTTCTATATTTCCCTCTTACTTTTATTGTAGAGAACAGCCAGCTACAAGATATCTCCAATTCTTATCTTTTTTATGGACTAGTAATCGGTATAGAAATAGTTCCTTATCGTGGATGAATCGGGTTAAAAACCAACGTTAGCCTGTAAGATGTAAAATTGTAAATGCTTCCTCCCTTTTTAGCATGTTGCTAGAGTCTAAATAAATCTATGCCGTTGTTTTTTTTGATCTCATGTTGCATACAGCCGTACATAAATTTTTTTCCTGTAAGATTAGTTGTTTTAACTGCATATGTTCACCCTCGCTCTGGGGTCTTAATCTAAGTCTATATAGTGTAAGAATGAGTAATTTATACTATAGGCTATGTTTTTTGCTTTATCTTACTATTTGTTAATTCAGTCAACAAATATCAATGTTTTAAGTATTAATCTCTGCAGCCATAAGTGGAGAATTGTTTATAAGTTAGCACCGGCCCATCTTAATTGTTTTAGCTATCATCTCTCTTTCTGCCTTATGAGGCCTTCATTTTTAGCTTCTCCTCTGCAAGTGTTTCATCTAAAATTAGTGAAGCATTCTCGGATCATGGATGGCATCAACGCCAGTTGAGAAAATGGCTTCCTTACATGCTAATAAGATTTGGGAATAGTTTCTATACCTTCATGCCAGCTCACCTATGGGTGTCGATGGATTTATACGTTCAAAGTTGGACATGATGGTCAGATTAACCAGTTGAAAGTTGTTTGGTGGTTAAAGGGTACACCCAAGCCGGTTGATAGTCTGCTTGGTGGTTATAGGGTACACACAAGTAATAGGTTGCAGTAGTTAATTAGGAAGTCATAATCTATAATAGTAGCCGTCCCTGTTTGACTGAATGAGATAGATCATTAGATCCAGCTACATCCATATTGAGAATTTTTCAGTTACGAGTTGACCAAAATTTGTCTTAGAATGACGAATATAGAGCTATAACTTTATTCTTCCTGTTATTATTTTAATTTAAATTAAGTATTACTTAATTCACAGCATGCGTTGAGTCATGTTTCAAGCATATGTTTGCATCGCATATTTAGTAGGTAATCCACAATTTGTGGGAGTAATCTCAAGGGACATTTGTAGTATGTGTAGGTTGATGTCTGCCGACGTATGCTTGAGTTCACCCTACTAATGATTTTTAGTTTTCTATTGGTGGTTTTCTTTCTGCCAAATGAGACAATTACTCAATTTAAACCAGAATAAACTATCTGGTAGTAGGAGTAATCCACTTGTTAGTCGTTAAGTTATAAAAGCATACAACCAAACAGATTTTTACACTCTTTACTGTTATGTTAGCTCACTTTTTGAATTAAAAGTTTTTGCTTAAGATATGCAACAATCATGTATGTGTTATTAAGGTTTGTTAGACATTGTTTATCTTTACTGCAGGTTAGTGACCAGGATCTAGATGTTTGGGAGAACTCATCTGCATCTGTGCCAGATGCCTTGCGCCATTACTATTATCAGTACCTTTCCTCCACTACAGAAGCAGCTGAGGTAATTCTTGAAGCAGCTTTACTATAATCACACAACTTGTCTTTCATTTCTAAACATAGATAACAATTTATGACATTATGTTTGCATTGTAAACAGCAAGTAATTAAGAAAACATAATAGTCATAAAGCTCACATGCTACCAGTGGTGTACTGTTTATCTAAAGATAATTCCTTAATTCTTTAGGAGAAATTTTCAATGCTTTCGACGAACGAATCATTGCTCAAAGAGAACGATAAGCTGAAACTTGAAAAGCAGACCTTGTTGAGAAGCAGAGATTTGGCTGATGCTCAGGCAGTGACTTTAAAGAAGTCATTGGAGAGTTTACAGAAGGATATCAGGGAGAAAGAGAATCTGGTACTTAAATCACATATTGACAATACTGTATTTTTGAGGTCAATCAGTGTATGAATTCTTTACTCATGTTACGTTTTAGGTTCAAGATCTAAAGAAGTCACTGGAACACCGTATGAAAGAATTAAATGGCTGCAAAGCTGAAATAACTTCACTTAAAAAGGACATTGAAAGAGCTCAACCAACAGAAGATACTGCATCTGGTGATATAGTAGATAGGGAAGCACCATCCCTAGAAAGCTATAAGGACGAAATAAAGTCACTGCATAAGGAGATTAAAAGGCTGAATTCCGGAAAATTTACTAATGCTCAACCTGTAGGATCCTTAAATGGCATAGAAGATGTAACTGATAGAAAAGAAGAGAGTGAAAATGATATGCTACCACTATCAAGTGGTGTTCCTTCTGAAAGTTCAGAAAGCACGGAGTCACAGAACGCGACAATTCAAAACATAGATGATACTGCTGATAAACACAAGGATTCTTCCAAATTATATGACAACGTTGTTAATAATGTAACACAGAATTCGCCTAAAGACAATGTTGTGCCGGTAATAGCTGATAATGGGTCACCTCCAGAGCCAAACACACCTTCTCTTGAACGGGATTCTGAGAAGGTTAACCTTTTGACATCAATTCCTTACAAAACTGTCAGGGTTTACATTATATCAATCTTATGCTCTCACCTTTTAACTTCTCAGGGTCCTGGTACCATTCAGATTCTTTCAGATGCGTTGCCTAAAATTGTTCCTTATGTGCTGATCAATCATAGAGAGGTTATACATAATTATCTTGTATCTTTAACAACTTGTTTATACCTTTTCATAAATTATAAAGTGCTAAATCTTCTTATAGGAGCTACTTCCCCTCATGATGTGTGCAATTGAGCGTCACCCAGATAGCAATACAAGGGATTCCTTGACTCACACACTGTTTAACTTGATCAAGCGCCCGGATGAACAACAAAGACGGATTATTATGGATGTAGGGTTTTTAATACATAGATTGATAGACTTATCTGTCTTACTAAAATCTTAAATTATGAAACATTTATATTTTGATGCAGGCCTGCGTCACCCTCGCTAAGAATGTGGGAGAGATGCGAACAGAAACAGAGTTGCTTCCCCAGTGTTGGGAGCAGGTGATATTTCTCTTCGTTTTCCCTGCCCGAATAAAAAGATTTTATATTAATACTTGTTTAATTCGATGCAGATTAATCACATGTATGAGGAGCGAAGGCTGCTTGTTGCTCAATCATGCGGGGAGCTTGCAGAATATGTCCGCCCTGAGATCCGAGACTCTCTCATTTTATCGATTGTTCAACAGCTGATAGAGGATTCTGCAACTGTAGTTCGGGAGGCTGCTGCTCGTAATCTGGCTTTGCTGCTTCCACTCTTCCCAAATATGGATAAATATATCAAGGTCAGCCTCACTAAATATGCTTCGAGGCTGGAGAAGCTTTCTGACAGAATTTCTACAATGTAAGCTACATGGTCTAGGGAATGTAGCATTTTCCCCTGATCATAATATGGTGACTTACAAAAAAAAGTACAAAAGGGAACCGAAAGAATATCATATTCGATTTTCCCAATACCTCTTTTTGTTTTTGTGTTTCTAGGTGGAGGAAATGATGTTCCAGTTAGTTTGTGATCCATCTGGAGTGGTTGTAGATACAACAATCAAAGAACTAGTTCCTGCTTTGCTGAAGTGGGGTGGCAAATTGGATCATATCTTACGAGTGTTACTTTCTCACATATTGAGTTCCATTGAGGTAAAAAAAATTTCTAATTAACCATTACCATATTTGCCCAAACCATTATCATGTAACATTGTCTCGTACAATTGTGTTTTCTTCAGTGCTGCCCACCTCTTTCAGGGGTTGAAGATTCTGTAGAGTCACACTTCCACGTTTTAGGTGAAAGAGAACGTTGGACAGTTGATGTGTTACTGCGATTATCATTGGAATTGCTTCCAACTATACACCAGAAAGCTATTGAAACTTGTCCATATCCATCTCTTTCAGATTCTGTAGGGACATCATTTCCTAAGCCATTGCTTGAAAAATATTCAGAGTGAGTTCCACAATGACTTTCCTGTTTAAGTCGTTAATATCTTAAACTAAAGTTAAATTTCACAATTTTCAACAGTGGACATGTGGATTGGCCTACTTTTGAGTGGCTTCATGATGATTGCTTTCCCAGTATGATTCAAATTGTCTCGCTTTTACCCCAAAAGGAAGATAGTTTGAGAAACCGCATCTCAAGTGTACCTAAGTTTCTTCAGTTTTGCTATTAATATACATGTTCATAATCTTCTAAGCAAACTCTTAACTTACATGATTTTGTCATATGCAGTTTTTGCTGGCCGTTTCTAAACGATTCGGGGATGATTATCTTACGCATATAATGTTGCCTGTATTTTTGGTGGCGGTTGGTAATGATGCTGATTTAGCATACTTCCCCTCAACATCCCAGTCCAAAATTAAAGGTAGATTGTTTTACTAGCTTGACTCATTGTTATTCTACAATTATTATCATCTAGTTGCTTACGGATTATTTTTTTTCTTCACTGTTTCAGCTCTACGACCAAAACTTGCCGTGGATGAGAGGATTGCTACCTTGTGTGTTCTACCAATTCTGTTGGCAGGGGTACTCGGGTCCCCTAGTAAGCATGAAATATTAACAGAATACCTGAGGAATCTTTTGGTCCAAAGTGCCGAGCAGGAGGGTCAGTCAGCAATGCAGAGTGCTGATGTCTACAACTCAGTCCGTTTCCTTTGGTTCGTATTATTTTATTTGTCGAGTTTATTGTTGTGCTTGGATTCTATTGTCACCTTACGCCATTATTGTGCAGCTTGTTTGAAGACCACCATAATCTGGTTTTCAATGTCCTGTGGGAAATGGTTGTTAGCTCCAACATGGATTTAAAAGTCAATGCTGCTAAACTTCTTAAAGCGATTGTAAGTTCACATTCCTTTTGTATTATTGTAAAATTGTTGAGCTTTTACCGTACCTTCTTTTAAACCTTTAATTTTTTATGTAAGTAGGTACCGTATATTGATGCAAAAGTTGCTTCAGCACATGTTTTGCCTGCTCTTGTAACTTTGGGTTCTGAACCTGACCTACATGTGTTATATGCAAGCATTGATGCCTTCGGAACTGTGGCTCAGAACTTTAAAACGGATGTGGTATATTGATACTTATAGTTACATGGATGTTTGTTAGAGCCTTTTCTGTTTCTTAATGTGTGGCTGACTGAAATTTATTTTTGTTAGATTGTTGACAAAGTACGGGTCCAAATGGATGCTTTTCTTGATGATGGATCTCATGAAGCTATAATTGCTGTTATTCGTGCGTTAGTGGTGGCTGTACCACACACAACAGAGAGCCTAAGAGATTATATCCTTTAATCATTTATAATCTTATCGCTCCGTTTTGTTTTTACCAAATAACGATTTTATTTTCTTTAACCTTTTGCACATTTGTTATCAAAGATATTTCATCTTTCTGCAACTCAACTACCTTCAAGCAATATGGTGCGTCGGCGTGACAGATCTAATGCATTTTGCGAGGCAATCCGTGCCCTCGATGCTACAGGTTTGCTTCTTTCAACGCTACATTTCTAGGTGATTTCAGTTGGTCCATTTTATCATTTTCTAGTTCTGATGATGATGTAAATGACAAATAACATTTCTTGCAGATCTATCAGCTGCTAGTGTCCGGGATCTCCTATTGCCAACAATACAAAACCTTTTGAAAGACACAGAGGCAGTCGATCCAGCACACAAGGAGGCTTTAGAAATCATAGTGAAGGATAGGTCGGGTGGAACATTTGACACTTTAAGCAAGGTGATGATGGGTTCTCAGTTTGGGTTGCCAACCTCGATGACAAATCTGTTTAGTGAAGGTGGCCTGCTCGGAAAGAGGGATTCAGTGGAGATAGCACCACCGCCCCCATCAAATGTAGGAGGTGAGCGTCCCAAGGTTACTACTCTTAATCCACCGTCATCTGCTGAAGGCACAACATTTCGCAGAATTATGAGAGGCGGTCTTAGTGATATGCTCAGGGGCAAAGCCAAAAACAATGAAGATCTTTCTCCACCCCATTAAAAGCATTCTATGTTTCCTAGTAATTCTCAGACCACAATGAATTTTGCTGTTCATCTATTACTTCTATTCTTTCTAACGTTAGCTCTGTTAATTTCGGTTCTACAATGTAAAAGAGCTACATATACGATTTACATCAATCATGAAATAAACGTACGTCTTCTCGGTAGAAAAAAACTTATAAGAACCTAATGAAGTTTGTGCATCAAACATTACAATTACACATCTAAAAACATTAATATATATTGTTAGTGTAAGGCGAGAGTATCATGTTTCATTTGAACAAAGTTTATATCGTTACTGTCTGTAGTTTAATCTTTAATGGTTTACTATATATATGTATATATTTTTGTAGCCTGTGACCCTGTGTTAAATTATCTGTTAAGACTTTTAGGCGGTCAACGTTTGGTGAAAGGTCACTTACATTTTTGCCCAAAAGAAATCTCGAAAGTGAAGGATACCTATTTCCAGCTGATCAAACTCGAATCATTTCTATTACACGTACTATAAGTCAAGAAACTTCGAAATACACCCTAGGAGGTTACCCAAGTTTATAAGTAAAACCATTAAGTAACACAGAAAAAACATTAAAACATCTATAAATACATTTGAACGAAGCACATATCAGCATCTCTCCTTCTTTCTCGAATTTGACTCTTTTTAATTTGTTTTGAAACAATGAAGAAGGCGTTTTCTGTCCTTGTTTTGTTTGCTTTGGTGATAGTGCTTCTAGGCAATGCCCAGAAGACTAATGCTCAAGCTTGCAACCCGCGAGAGTTGAGTTTGTGTGTTGCATATCTCTCTAATGGAGCAACACCGTCTGCTGCTTGTTGCAGCAAACTCAAAGCACAACAACCTTGTTTTTGTGGATACGCAAAGAACCCTAATCTTGGAAAGTACCTCAACTCTCCAAATGCCAAGAAGGTCGCTACCGCTTGTGGACTTGTGATTCCTAAATGTTAAGAGAAATGTATCATGATTCATGACTTTTCATGTGTAGTATGTACTACTTCACTTGATGATACTATTATGAATACGTAAAATAAGGCTTGATGCTATTGTCGTGTTTCTATTTTATACATTTCTTCATTATTGTTTGTGTGTTGTTCCTATTATCTCCACATATATGTACTGTTTTTATTTTGGCGTAAGTGTACTCTTTCGTGCTTGAATGTCAATTTGTTTCTAAGATATCACCTCCTATTATATGATTTATTTCACATTTTTACATTCTATATATTTCTTAGTTACTTCTCACTTACCGCCTTGTTGGGTCATTAACTCATTATTGTTAATCTGCTTTCCGGTAAACTTTTCTAAACCAGGTTATTTAGGGACGCCATCATGTCTGCAGAACGCGTAGGAAACTACGGAGTTATGTTCTGTCTCAAACGGTCATTTGGTAAATATAACAAAATTTTGCTGAACTCACAACGGGTTAAACTGGTTTATTTTAAAAATTAAAATTTTATTTTAATACTACAGATTTTTCTAATCTTATTTATCGTACTTTTTTTAGTAACGATTTAATTATTTTTAAAGTTGGCAAAAGAAGAGTTTCCGGGTCTCTTTAACGTGTTTTAACCTCAACAAATAGTTACTTGTTTGGCCCACTATCTAACCCCCCATCGAATCACATTTACCACCTCTACTACTCTTGTTCTCGGGCTAGGAGTTAGATCATATCACATCATAATCTGGTGTGATCCTTTAGACAATGATGTACATATTCATGAATGGCTCTATTGACACCGAAAATGACCAATGCTGTTGTTGCATATTGTTTTGGGCATTAGATTATCAAATGTGGTGTCAAATAAGGAAGAAGATGTTGCTGTAAGCGATATGTGGTTTGATCAGGGTTGTACAAGATAATGCATATGTCGATTCGTTCAGGGTGTCAAATAAGGAAGAAGAGGTTGCTACTTAAAGACACCCTGTCGTTTTTGTTGTCTTAAAAAAACCCAAAGATATCATGGAAAGGTTAGAGCAGTCGTCGATTCGTTAAGGGAAGCTTTTGTAAGTTGCTTTAAGTTTCTTATTATAAAATGGAAAAACAGATCATGTATGTACAATTTGGATATTAGAAAGTCTGTATGCATAACATCACTGTATCGTGTAATGCTAAAATGCATTCATGGCGTCCTAGCTTGACTTAAGACTTTTATATACATGCTTTTGTAGGATTTCAGTACCGTGTACCGTCCTTATAACCTTAGACAGAGGTCTTGGGTTCGACCCGTGTATGTGGAAACGAGTAAATGGAGGTTGTATTGAAAAATAGTGGGTCGAATTTGAGAGATTAGCTGAAGGAGCTTATCAAATATTACAAAACATGTATTCAAATGATTATAATACAACATTCATGGATGCATTTGTAAATTTAAAACATATTATTACATAAACGTATCGAAATTTAAGAGATTTTTTAATGATTAATGTGATCGTTTTATCACATTAATCAAAAAGTTTTTTCAAAGAACTCATCTTTGACAAATGAATCGAGTAAAATACTCCCCTCATTTGCGCATGACTTTACGCAGTTACCTAAAACTGATCTAATCTTATTTTTGTTAAAAGGGGATTAGTTAACTAATAGTTAGTCTAAATTAAGAAACTTCGTGTAAAGGGCAAACCAAAGTTTCAAACTTTGAAAAATAATTCATTTTTCAAGATAGGAATGCCCACATTTTAGTCTTTTTAATAGTGATATAAATATAATTAAGATGACTTATTTATGATTATTTTGATTTTAAATAACAAAGATACTCCCTATTGTCATTATTTAGTAATATTACATTACCTAAGTCTTAAATATATAAAAGATTAGGTGTGAAACTAAGATGTCATGTGGAAAAAATTATTGTCATAAACTTTGATTAATAATGACATTATAAACAAATTTGAATTAAGATTTCAGCATAATATTAGCATAACATTAAACACGAGTCGGAATTTGTGTTTGTTATTGTTATCGACTAAAACCAAATCCAAAAAGTTCAAATATTGTGATATTCGACTGTTAGGAATTACAACAAAAGATTATGTAGGTTAAATCTTTGGTGGTAATATTTCTCAAGATAATTTTTGACTGGTCGAACTGAATCAAACTAACCAAATTACAGTTCAGTTCGGTTAGATATAATATTAACAAACTATTCAATCCAACAAAATCTTTTGTTGTTTACGACATTATCTGTCATATATACAAACGTTGGCATCATGTTCTAACATTATTTCTATCAAAAGCTGAAAATGTGTTCTTGTCAACTACGACACATTTATGATTGAGAAAAGTTATAGCATGTGCATGTCTTAGACACATGCCACGATCAACTTGTTACATCATTATTTACTAATACATTATAAATTAACATTACAAAAAAGTCAAAAGGATAATATATGTATTTCTATTAATAACAAACATGAAAACCCAAAAATACATTTATTAAGAGGTGTTTGTTTAAACTTATGTAAGGTTTTGCGTGTATGTTAAAGTTTACGAACTTATTGCTGTTTACTAGCCTACAAACCCAAAATAAATAATAATAAAATCTATAAGTCCTTACATAAGTAATAAAATTTAAACTTATATAACATAAGTCGAAAGTTATAATCTTATAAATTTTTATATAATCTCGAGCAAACACCCCTAAATTTACTTCCAGTCATATTCCTCATCACAAAAACAATGACTTTGTAATACTTTTCATTAAAAATCACAAGAATAAATTGTAAGGAATAGTTGGTTTTTATCAAAGACTTTGTAATACTTTTCTAGAGAAAATACATAATTACGTGAGAAATTGGTCCAACTAAATTAGTTAAAAACTCATTAACCATGGCACCAAAGTCAGCCCTTCACACCCTACCACCTTTATAAATTCAACCACAACACCTCATTTTCAAATCACACCACCACTTTACCTTTGTCTCCACGCTTTCTAAATCTAAAATCATCCCTCAGATCATGACATCATACGTCGGACTACGGTTGTTCGCGGTCGCACTCCTTGTGTTGCTAGTTTCCACCGAAGCTCAACGAACATGCGATCCAGTTGAGACTAGTTGGTGTCTCCAAGCTATTGTTTCAAACCTACCCCCATCTGCTGAATGTTGCCAGAAGCTTAAGACTCAAGAAGGCTGTCTTTGCCGTGAAACGCGTGACCCTACTTTTGGACGATTTCTTCGACTTCCTGGTGCTAAGTCGTGTGCCTCGGCATGTAATGTAACGTTCCCAGATTGTAACTGAGACCGGGTGGATGAAAGTGGTTTGTTACCGTGATAATAATGTTTTGTAACCATTTGCATACATATGTATTGATTTGTTTGATATGATTACTTGTTTTATAATCGTTGTGTATTCTATGTGAATTCGTGTTCGATTTTAAAGCGAGAAATAAAGTTTATATGATTTTGAATATGTAAGATGTTATTTTCATGTATTAAAGGATTGATATGTAGTAATATAGTACTTTTTATTTTAAACGAGTAATTTTCTTCAATCCCAATGTAAATTGCAAGTTGATTGATAATTGTTTTTCTAGAAGCAAAGATACCAGGGTAATCTCTAAATCTAATAAGTAATGATCTTTGACAGGCCGACAAATGATTTGTGGTGGCTTTGTGCGATATTTTTAAAAGAGTCATTTTAAAGACGAAAAATAAAAAATCTTAGACTATCTCTTCGAAAACAAATTGTCGCATATAGACCCACCAAAGGACGTAACCACTTTAGTTTAAGCCTATACAAAAATTGGCTTATTTATTCAAGCCTTAAAACCAAGTGATAGTAGTGTCAGTTCAAATTTGTACTAATTTTAACTTATGTTGGGCTAAGAATAAATGAACGTTATAAAATTATGTTGATGATAACATACATATATGTCTTAGTTATCGGTGATTGTTATAATCAACGTTGTAGTCATAGTAGAGGTTTAAAATTATGAGACTCTCGACAAGTGAAGATCATTTACGGTTCCACATATTGCACTTTCTCATATCCTCCATTGATATTTGATACAACTCACTACAACAAAAGTGGTCTTTTAGGACGATTGTTATCGTCCTAAAATGTTACTTTATGAGACCTTTAATCTAATAGGACCAGTGAAAATAGTGTCTCATATAAAGGCGTTGTATAAACTTGTAGGACGCTTTTAGACATCCTAATAAACACCAATACTATGAAACAAAATTTAAGGTCCCATCACATATTTTATAAAACATAAAATGTGTCCCAACACATTGCTAAATAGGATGCCTTTTGATGTTGTAATATACTATTATGTTTTGAGACACATATTAACGTCCTATAAAATATATTTATAGGATGAATCATATGTTACATTAATAGTTTTATAAGAACTAAGAAAAGGGTCATAATAGATAAGTGTATCATATATTTTTAGGACCAAATTTAATGTCCTTATAAGAAGTCTCCTATATAATGAAACACAACATTTTGTTTTATTAAGGCAATTACATAACATTGATAGCATCCTAACATATTATATTATAGGACACGTCTTTTGTTGTAACACATTTCTCTACATTACTTTTAGGACGATTAAAAGCGTCCTAAGAATTGTCCCAAATTGAACACAAACCTAAATTATTAATAATTTCGATATATAATGTTCACAAACCATGTCTGTAAATCTTATTCGGTATATTAGAGGCATGAAATTCTCATTTTAAACAAGTCATTTTCATACAAAAGTTCTTAACATGATTAAGTCATAACACAAACCTAATAAGGTCTCATAACATAAACCATAATAAGGTCTTATAACATAAACCATAATAAGGTCTTAGAAGAGTTACAAGGTAATTTAAAACTGATAAAAACAAAAAACAAATGAGACGTCAATAAACCACATGCATCATCCTCAGGCACAAAGGTAATTCCAAAATAATAAGAAACAAACTAGTTGTTGCTATCATCATGCATCCATAGGTGTCACCTGGAAATTGATGATTTATATATAAGTATATAATTCCATGTATAATAAACCTTGTTGTAACAATACACATATCACAAGTTTAATAAGAATGACATACTGATATGAAATGGCAAGGCCACGCAACAGTTGCACCAATAGCGTTTTCAATTGTGACAATGAATCCATACGTTCTCACCAAGCGTTTATTTCTCTTGATAGGATTTGAACATTTGGTCCAATCTCTTCACCTCGAACAAGCTCATTTAGATCTAAACTCTTGATCCATCCTTTTGCTACATTCTCCGTCGAGTTTAAAATATTTTTAAGATAAACTTCTGCTCCAACCTAAAATGGTGAACAAAACCAAAATGAATTGACTGATATTTGACAAATGAATATAATCAACTTACTTTCTTCCTATCAGTAGTTCAGATCTTGGCGTCTGTTCCATCTATTTTTAATACTTCTCCGTCAATCCAAGCCACTGATGGGTTTGCCACCCATACTTGAGAACCTACGGTGATTTTATCCGTAGTCTCCTGCATATTAATTGAAAAACTCGCCAAAATCTCAATTTACAACACACTTCACTACTGAAATCTGAAATATAAGAATAAATTAGATAGTCAATATCAACGCGTAAAGCATAATAACTTCTAATTGTCTCAGGAGAATCGTTTACTCACAACAGAAACAGTATATACGGTTTATCACAGTACAAAATGATGAAAAAAATATTTAAGTGCAGATCGAAATCGAATCTAGTCTTCATGTTACGAGAGAGCATAAAATTTATTATCCCGTAGCATTTTCTACTATCATGGTTTCCCTTGCGTAGCACCTATACATGATGCAAGCTCTAATTAAGTTCATAACTTGTAAACAGAAAATCTATATTACACAAATAAAGTAGGATAATACAAATCGATGTACATACTAACAACCAATACTATTTAGTCCAAGTCAATGAAAGCCTAGAATATCCTGCTCTTCAATCCATCATTGTGTCTCCAATGTTACCTAGAAAACAAATCAGTGATATATAAAATTTTAGAAAATCATACACATAAACTTGTTAATAAAAATGTTGTGACATACGTTTAGACATATCATATTTTGTAGAATAGATAAACGTACTTGCATATCTATCAAATACTTGTTTTTGGGTCTTGCAAAAACCCATAGACTATGTGACATAACCTGTAAGAGCATAAACAAAACATTATTGTTAGCAACACGAAAATGTTGATTACATCAAGGTTCAAAGAATCTAAAAAAACCTTGAACCTAGTTATAACCATCCTTATCAAAATGTGCATACGCCAATAACAATATTTATTTAAATAATTTACCTTAGAAATTAAGATGATCGGGTTTGTTCTTTAGAATAACAACTACCTAGCAAAATCAACAATTTAAGAAAGGAAATTAATATAATACACAAGTAAAATGAAAAATCAATAAAATTAAACCCAAAATTAAGAATCGTTTTGTTTTTTAGAATTAGGGCAAAACATTAGGGGTTCATGGAATTATAATCACTAGATTCAGGTAACACAGATTATGCCTAAATTCAAAAATTGTACCCCTGAATACCATAGAAACTAAATTGATAATTATAATTTTACGAAACCGATTATACTTGTTGATTACCTGAATGAAGTCAACATTAAAGTAAAAAAAAGAAACGAATGTAGTATATTTAGTAAAGAACACCGTGGGTACGCTAAGAAAGAAAACCACTATATCTTTAAAAAAGGAGACCGTATTAAACAATGTGCAGATTTCTTCATTGGGAGGTTTATGTGCAGGTGGACAAAGTCAATATGATAAGAGTGGTTTTAATAATTTTTTAAATGATATGAAGGAGGTATGTGAGGAAATGTGGGGGAAAATGAATTATGGTTGGGAGGGAGAAAATTGGGTTGGAGGGAAAATAAAACAAATTCAATTTTATAAAACTTAATAACTAAAAAACTTATAAACTATGCTACATATATATGAAATAGTAAATACAAACATATAATTAAAACAAAAAAAGATTAAATGTTTAAATAGAAGATAACAAAATGTTTAATTTTAATTATTATAAGAATTATATTACACAACATTATTTTATATATATAGGGTGAGGTTCGGGTAAGAACGACCCGAAGTATAGGAACGCTAAGAACCAATGTTGGTCGTCCGATTAAGGTGATGATCAGTAGTAACCACTTACTGTTGATCAGCAGAAAACCTTACTACTGATCAGCAACAAATTCTGGTCGTCCGATTAAAAAATTTATATCAAACCTCGCATTGGTTACAACTGATCGGCACCTTCCTCGCATTGGTTACTACTGATCAACACCTAAATCGGACGGCCAGCATTGGTTCTTAACGTTCCTATACTTCGACCCGTTCTTACCCGATCCAATTACTATATATATATATATATATATATATATATATATATATATAGGTGGGTTCATTTAAGAACCATCAATTATTTAGGAACCATTAGGAACCATTTTTAGGCAAGGTGGCAATTTTGTAATTAAGTCAAATCCCCAAATTGGAAATCAATTAAAACCCACTTTAAAATACTAATTAACTTTAAATTAACATATCTAGAGTATAACTAGGTTTTAGGAAAAACTAAATACACCATTAAAACAAGCATTTAATTATCTTTCCAACGAGCACCCACTTGATATACTTTTGACGACTTTTTTTTTTTTTTTTTTTTTTTAGTGAGTTTCGGTATATACACTAGTGTATATACTAAATATTCACCAGTGTATATACTAATTCACCAAAAACACATCTAAACCATATACACTATACACTAGTGTATACACTATATTAACTAATGTATACGAATCTTTATATTAATTTCCTTTTAATTGTGAATACGCAATATACAAAAGTGAATATACAATATATATATATACACAAGTGAATATACAATATACACCAGTGAATACGCAATATACACAAGTGAATATACAATATACACCAGTGAATACCATGTATTCAATAGAGAATACATCTTATACATTACTGAATATAGTGTATACACTAGTGTATATTGTATAAATACACTAGTGTATAACTATACATTAGTGAATATAGTGTATACACTAGTGTATAAATACACTACTGTAGTGTATAAATACACTAGTGTATAACTATACATTAGTGAATATAGTGTATACACTAGTGTATAGTATATATGGTTCAGATGTGTTTTTTGTGAATTAGTATATACACTGGTGAATATTTAGTATATACACTAGTGTATATACCGAAACTCACTGTAAAAAAAAAAAAAAAAAAAGTCGTCAAAAGTATATCAAGTGGGTGCTCGTTGGAAAGATAATTAAATGCTTGTTCTAATGGTGTATTTAGTTTTTCCTAAAACCTAGTTATACTCTAGATATGTTAATTTAAAGTTAATTAGGATTTTAAAGTGGTTTTAATTGATTTCCAATTTGGCTCTCAATTTTGACTTAATTACAAAATTGTCACGTTGAGTTTAATTACAAAATTGCCACCTTGCCTAAAAATGGTTCCTAATGGTTCCTAAATAATTACATGGTTCTTAAATGAAACCAACTCTATATATATATATATATATATATATATATATATATATATATATATATATATATATATATATATATATATATATATATATATATATATAATTAATGTACTAATTCAAAATTGGACATCTTCTATGAGTATATTTGGTAAAATTAACTTGTAGTTGTTACTAACAGTTTTTAGCAATATATAAAAGCTAATGATTATATTTAGAGCTAAAAGTTGTAGTTTTTATTTTTGTCAATGTGTTTGACAAATTAGTTAAAGTTTGCCCTCAAAAATATAATATGATAAAAAAAATAAAATATATAATAATATAAGTAGACAAATTTTATGACATGTATTTATGTAATTTCTCATATTATAAGTCCAATCCATTTCTTTATATGATATTTGAAGTAGCTTATTATATTAAAGTTTATATTTTAAATAAGACTTATAATAAGTGTCAACCAAATAAGGTTTATATATATAGAAAAAAGTTCAAACCCTAAACAATCTTCATTTTAGCCCCATTTTAAGCTTTTACAAACATAGCCGAGATTTCATAATAATATCATAATTATTAGAATGATAAACCTATTTTGTTATTATTTATTGGGTGTTTATAGATTACAAAAGACATAAACCCTAATAAACTCTAATGGATCCAAACCCACAGCTTGTATTTGGGCTTATTGTCTAATACTCTCCGACATTTCGAGCGACAAAATCGTAAAACTCGAACTGGAAAATAAGACTTCTTTTTCTTTTTAATTCTTTTTTTATTTGTGTACCTCTTAATTCCTCTTAATTGTCTTTTATAGGTGGAGTTCAATTTGAAACACATAGTTAAAGTGGTAAAATGGGCCGGTCAAAAGGATAGTCAAAACGGAATGTGTAGAAGATATGATGCTTGAAGGTTTTACTTATTTGTTTTGATATAGCTCCCCGCTTTTTTCACGAGTTTATAATTTCATAAACGTTACAATATCTATTTTGTAACATACACTTTTATTAATCGTAATTTTGTTTGATCAATTGTCAAACATATAGAAACATGTTTAGATGTTAAACTTTAAACAAAGTGATTATAAAGGTGATACTAAGAAAGTTTACTAATTAATGTTATTATACATTTTAATGTTTCTGGATCATTATTTTTCATATATTTTTCATATATTTTTCCTTGCTATCGCGGGTATTAAGCTAGTTTCATAATAAATCCCTTGCGGATAAGCGTTTTATAAAACGTAATATAATATGACTTATTTGTCAAGTGTCCTATATATTATTTCATAATAAAACCCTTGTGGATAAGCGTTTTATAAAACATTATATAATATGACTTATTTGTCAAGTGTCCTATATATTATTTCATAATAAAACCCTTGTGGATAAGCGTTTTATAAAACATAATATAATATGACTTATTTGTCAAGTGTCCTATATATTATTTCATAATAAAACCCTTGTTGATAAGCGTTTTATAAAACATAATATAATATGACTTATTTGTCAAGTGTCCTATTATGTTTGATTATGATAAGACCATAACTAATAAACATCCTATAAAACCTAATATAATAGGACGTGTGTCTAATGTGTCATTTTAGGTTACACCATAATAAGACTCTAAAAAATAAGTGTCATATAAACTTGATTTTAGGACCTACATTTTAATTGTTCTATTATGTTCAATCATAAAAGGACATAAAAACTAACCCGTCCTATTAGATATTTTATCGGGACAATATCTTTAAAGCGTCCCAAAGAAAGGGTCCCAAAAACCCATTTTTCTTGTAGTGACTATTAAAATATTATTATTTTTGATTATATTATAAGATTTTTAGTAATTTATAAACAATATTCTCATCCATATATGATGAGATTTTAAGAGATAATTTGGATTAAGTTGAAAAGGCATTATTTTGTGATATAATAATTTGTTTTGATTTCTAGACGTGTTGAAAAGTGGTATTTAACTTGTTTTCAAAGAAGTGTTGCTAAGGAAATAATATTTCATCAACAAATATAGTGTAAACAAGGACCAAGTAAAAGGAAGAGGCCATATATGTGTTATTTCTTTACATAATTGAATTACTCAAAAGTTAAAAGTTTAACAGAATATTTTATATTAGTTGACAATGTATGTATATTACCAATAAGTTGTTTGATCTCGAAAAGAAAAATGGGTAGTTTCAATGAAGGAAATAAGAAATAAAAATACTTTGAAAGAAAAGTTTTATGACGTTAATATGTTCATAAAGATGAATATGAGAAAGGTGAGCATGACGGATGATCTAGAACGTAAAATATACAAATAACAATTTAACTTTTTCTCACAAAACCGTCTTCTAAAAGCAACTTTACTGTCATCGGTAACGGTACATTTTCTTATAAAGGTTAAATAAATATGAATTAAACGTCAACAAGCATAAAAACAAATTCGGTTTAAGATAAGTGTAACTAATACGTGTTTAAGTAGATAAAATAGCATTTTTACTTTCATTTAGAGTATTATAAATTTGAAATTACAATAACCGTAATTAATGATAATAAGACTTTGCTAATAGCCCGATGACTATAAATAACATATAAATTAACTGGATAAATAACGTATCGTAATCCTTAAAAGTAAACCGTCTAGGCGTCTAATAATAGTTAAGAATTTGTCAACTAAATGTAATGAGTCCATATTTTATTCATTGTACATCATCTTTTAACCATCTTTAAACATAGTTTCGAGGTTATTTTAGAATTATCTTTTAACCATACAAGAATACAAGAATTTTAATATGCACATGTAAACTAAGCCATTACTGACAATTTATGTAATTTACTCAACAATAAAATATATGTTAAATGTCAAAACAAAACCCTTATAGGCTTAATTAGAGCTTAAATTCATACCATCATATTGTTATATATTCTTATACAATAATTAACTCAAAAACATAATTCATTGCCTTGAACACAATAACAAACATTAAATACGTTCACTAACCAATCTCACAACTTGGTAAATCATATAACAAAATTGTTAAATGACATGAGACAAGGTTTAAACCTTTAACTTTCACTTTATATCACATATATCTGCCCCAACTACTAAATTACTATAGTCGGACAAACTAAAAGAGAAAAGTAAGAAATCAAACAGTTGGATTCATAACCAAGTTACAATCAAAGATTACTCCACATTTTTCGGCGACCATCTTAGCACCAGGAAGGCAAAGATAACCACCAAAAGTAGGGTCGCCCATTTCCTCACATAGACAAGGTTCCTGAGTCTTGAGCTTCGCACAACATTTCGCACTTGGTGGTATGTATGAGGCAATGTCGTGGAGACACCAACTGAGCTGAACCGGATCACATGTTGTATCCGCTCCAGTTAGTTGCAAGTGTACCATAGAAAGTAGAAGCACCATCGCCGTGAACGTTGACAACCTTAGTCCGAAGTAAGATAGTGAGTTTTCCATGAATAGAAGGTTGATATTGATGGGATTTAGCTAGATGGAATTTTTGGACAAGTTGGGTGGAAAATGATCAAATATATGGGTTGAATTAATAGATGGGGTTGGTGGCATATAGTTCATACCGTAGAAAGATTCTAAACTTAAATACACTGCACACTAATTCTTTATTTAATCACAACGGATTTAGAAAAATATATATTTTAAAGAATAAATTATACATTTTGCTTTTATGGAATTCTTCAATGTACAACGGATTTTAATGTAAGTTGACAATATAAATCAAACTAGACAAAAATAGTAATTTCACATGAACAGATGAAACCTCATTCATCTTTATCTCTATGACTCTATACAAAATCTTTCTACTCCTATTAGCCAAGTCGTATACCTTTTTATATAGCTTCATTGTTATTCTCTATTATCTATGGAGTAATGAATATTTGATATTAGTGATAAACAAAAGTATCGATACCGATACCGAACAGGTACCAAACAAATACACTACCATTTATATTGGTTGTATTTAGTAGTTTGTAAGATACTGTACCAATCTAGTACAATTTGATATATATTATACTTATTTCAACTTTTTACATGTCATCTTTTAATAAATAAAAGTCTTATTAACAGCTTCTAAAAAATAGGATTTTTGTTAAATATATCTCAAAGGTTAATCGTGTTTAATATATATATAATTCAAAATTTGTGCTACTATCTTTTAATGCATCTATTAGCAAAATCTATAATATATTACTTCAATTGTATGTATTTGAAAAAGAATATTTCATAAATTTTCGTATATTATTTATCAACTTTAGCAAATAACCTATATGAAGGTGTGCCTATCTAGGAAGCACGGACACACATTGGAAGTGAACGTGGCAGTGTCGGACACGGATCGGACACGGACACGGCTCGGACACGGCGCGGACACGTGTCCGACACGCACGTGCCGTGTCCCACGTGACATATGATTTGGACACGCCTCGGACACTCCAAGGACACGGCTCGGACACGGACACGGGCTAGGAAATTAAAAAAAAAAAAACATAAAGGGATTAAAACGGTAAAACCTAAACTAATCAAATCAGTGGAAAACGGTAAAACATAAAAAGTACTTTTGTCCCTTATTATGAGTTATTATTACTTATGATATGTTATGACTTTTTGAGTTTTTTCCCTTGTTAAGACTTTAAATTTGGTTATGAAATATGGTATTTGTTTTTTTATTTGTTTTTGAAAGGCTAAGAATATATTATATAAATGTGGAAACAACTAACAAAGAATTAGAAGTCAAAGAATACACGTATATTACTATACAACACCAAGACAACAAGTCTAGCACTCAAACTCGAAACCTTAACTGCTAAGGTTACAAAAGGGATGAAAAAACTCTTGCCAATTACACCGAAGCAAGACAAGAGAAAAATCCCCACACATGGAGGCCGAGCCACCGGTTTTCACTCCATAGTGTTTTTGATGTAACCCCAAACAGGTTTCGAGTGTCACCAAAAAAATCAACAACCGAAAAAAGAAAGTCTCTTTTGCAGCTGCTTGGATGCATCGAAGGTCTTCCCCAATTACTCGAACGCAAAATCCCTCCACTTTTGTTCACTGAAATCATCCAAATTTGCACGATTTTTAACCCAAAAGAAGCCTAAAGTTTTTATTTCATTAGTAAGCCCTGCTATAGACCTCTTTGTATTATTAAATACCCGGTTGTTGCGTTCTTTCCATATTACCCAACACGATAGTAGAGTAACAACTTGTATCAGCGATCTTCTAGTACTTGTACCCGAAGCATAAGAATGGAGATATATTACATCCTTGATCGAAAACATCAATAACGGTTGTATACTAATCCAACGACCAATTTCCACCCAAATTTCGTTTGAAAAGTGACACCCCGTGAATAAATGTTCTAAGGACTCGTTATATGCATTGCAGAAAATACAATCGATCGAGCTAACTCCAATATTCCTCCGAGATAAAGCAAGCTTCGTGGGAAGTTTATCCAGCAACACCCTCCAACCAAACACATTAACTTTTAACGGAAGCCATTTATTCCACGGAAAACCATCCCCCAATTTACCAGCACCTGAGTCCTCAAGTTTAAGTCTTAAGGATTTTACTGAAAAGCCATGGTTCTCGTCTAATTGCCAACACCATTCGTCCTCTTTATTCTTTAATGTTACCTGTTGTAAAACACCTAATAAATCCTCATATTGCTTCTTTTCCACATTTGTGCACCTTTTTCTTTTACAATTCCATCTAAACGAAATTCTAATACCATCCCAAATTAACCGATCCGCAACTTTGGATTTTTTGTATACTTCAATTTTAAATAAATCCGGAAAGAGATCCACGAGTCTTCCAACACTTAACCATTTATCCAACCAAAAGTGAATTAATTTTCCATTTCCGACTTTCCCTTGTATCAAAGAAGTAAGTTTAAAACCTTTACACTCGAAATCCTTGTCTAATCTTGCAATAACCCTCCAACAGCCTGATGCATTTGATAGACACGGAATCCACCCAAGGGATCTTGATTGTCCATGAAGAGCTTCAATTGTCTTCTGCCAAAGTCGCCCGTTTTCTTCTTTGTACCTCCATTGCCATTTTGCCAAAAGACTTAAGTTAAATTCCTTAAGTGATGTCAAACCGAGACCACCCTTCGACTTAGGCTGTGTAACATGATCCCATCGAACCCAATTTATACCGTTCTTTTGTTTGTTTCCCCCCATAAGAACTTCCTCCTTAAACCATCAAGCTTACAAATTACTCTTTTAGGCGCTTTGAATATGGA
This sequence comes from Senecio squalidus, assembly GCA_910822075.1. Classification (NCBI taxonomy): domain Eukaryota; kingdom Viridiplantae; phylum Streptophyta; class Magnoliopsida; order Asterales; family Asteraceae; genus Senecio; species Senecio squalidus. The sequence goes on along the minus strand of CAJVGC010000590.1, from coordinate 21,295,695 downwards.
GAAATAATAAACCGGTAAGCATTCAAAAACAGACTTCAAAAGTGTAACACGTCCGCCAATAGATAAAGTTGCAGCCTTCCATAAAGAAATCCGATTCTCAACAAGGTCGATTACCGCTTTCCAACTTCGAAACAATTTCATATTTGCACCCACTTTAAGCCCCAGGTAATCAAATGGCAATTTACCTGATTTACATTTCATTTTTAGAGCCATATTCTCGACTTCCCCATCAGAACAACCTATTCCAAAAAGCACCGACTTGTGAACGTTAATCTTAAGACCCGAGACCAAGTAGAAAGCTCTCATCAACCTGTTTATACATTCCACATTTTCCACTTTCCAATCACCAAGCATTAAAACATCGTCCGTGTACATGAGATGTGAAATATTGGGTCCATTGTGAGGTGTTTGAATTCCACAGTACCGTCCCGCACTCATAGCATTACCTACAAAACAAGAAAACGCTTCAATCACAATAACAAAAATTAAAGGGAAAAGAGGGTCTCCCTGCCGTACACCACGAGAGTATCGAAACTCCTTTGTAGGCGAACCATTTACCAACACCGATGCTTTGGCTGAAAAGAGAATGCCCTTGATCCATAGAATCCACCTACTCGGGAAGTTCATCTGTTCCAAGACTAGGCAAATAAAGTCCCAGCTGACGGTATCAAAAGTATTCTCGAAGTCAATTTTAAATAAAAGGCCTTTCTTCTTAATCCTCTCAATCCATTTGATTAATTCATTAACCATCATCGGGCTATCTTGGATGTTTGTACCTTGAATAAAACCCGATTGAGCATCAGAAACCACCGAGTTAACAACCATTTTCAACCTAGTGGCAAGCACTTTAGAGATAATCTTTGAAATGCTTCCCAACAGACTAATAGGCCGAAAGTTATTTAAGGTTACCGGATCCAACACCTTCGGAACTAAAGTGATAAAACTAGATGAACCTACTTCACTGATGCCGCCGGTATCATAAAAATTGTTCATCACCTCCAACATGTCATCTTCAATTAAGTACCAAAATTTTTTAATAAACTTAAAGTTGAATCCATCCGGGCCTGGCGCCTTATCACCCGCACAATCTTTCACCGCTTGCCAAATCTCTTCTCTACTAAACCCAGTAATTAGCATTTCACTTTCCCAATTGGCGAGCCGCTTGATTACTTCGCAACAGAACTTTGGGCGTACCATTATAGGTTCACGAAATCTGTTGGCAAAGAATTTATGTACCTCAGATTTAACATCTTTTGGGGTAGAAGTCCACACATTATTAACCATAAGCCCACTGATCCTGGATCTGCAAATGCGTTTATTGATTAAACCCTGAAAGAAACCACTGTTTTCATCCCCTTCAATAGCCCATTTAATCCTTGCCCTTTGTTTTAAATCCATAAGTAAGTTGTTTTCCAATTCCAATAGAACCTGCTTATGTTCATTTAGTGCCTTAATGTCTTCCTCCGAGCCCCCACCTGCCTCCACCGCATCTTCACCTTCATTAATTTGCTTTTTAATTAACTTACGTCTTTTATCTTTGTCCTCCATAATCTTCTTAATCCAGATTTTGATGGCCGATTTCACATTTTTTAGTTTATTTGCCAACCGAGCATCCGGGGGAAAATCAATCACATTCATCAGCATTCCTTCCTTGACCACCTTCTCTAATTTTCATCTCCTTCAATCTATTTTCCAAGACATGACTATCCCTTACCCCTTTGTATCTCAGAAATCCAAACCGTTTCCCATTCCTATCGTTTTTGACAGCCACGTAAGCATCAACGATTGTTCCGAATGTTCCGAATTTAGCACATGCCGCCCAGAGAAGTTTGTGGTTTGAATTTGTTGGCAGATTCGAAACGTAAAATGTCGTTGCAATTTGTTGAAGAAGATCGGAATTCGATCTTTTTTTCTGGCCAGAGACTGTTCGCCATTCACTCGCCTTTTCCTCTCCCCTTTGCCGCCCTGAGTACGACGGAGACTGAATTAGTCGCCGGCGGCGGCGGAAATGAATTAGTCGCCTTTTCCTCTCCCCAACCAAACGAACGAGTTAAAGTAACATGTCCTATAATTTCACGTGTTCACGCCGTGTCCATGTCCTATAATTTTAGATTTTGCCGTACCGCGGTGTCCGTGGCCGTGCAACCTAGGTGCCTATATAACAATCAATAGTGTTTGAAATTTCAATATTAACTCAAGAACTTGATTGGTTACCTTGTAATAGAAACAAACATTAAAAACATGCATGAAAAAGATAAGTAATGAACAGTTGGATACATATGTGTCGCATTTGGCTACCATTCGAAACTGTTAGCCAAAATAACATACCAATCTCGCAATCAGTTACAATTGAAGATTACACCATATTTGGCCGCATTTTAGCACCAGGAAGGCCAAGATAACCACCAAAAGTAGGGTCACCCATTTCTTGGCAAAGACAAGGTTCCTGAGTTTTTAGCTTCTGACAACATTCCGCGGTCGGAGGTAAGTATGAGACAATTTCTTGTAGACACCAGCTGAGTTGAACCGGATCAGATGTTGTACTCGCACCAGTTAGTTGCAAATGTACCGTAGAAATTAGTAGAAGTACCATGACTCCCATAGTTGACAACCGTAGTCCAAGGTACGATGATGAGTTTTCCATGAATGTAAAGTTAATATCGATAAGATGTACGATATGATGGTGTATAATATTTGGTAATAAGATCATAAGATGGGTTAAAGTTTATAGAGGTGGTGTGGTGTTGGTGGCATGGTTCTTACCGAAACAAAAATTCTGAACTTAAATACACGGCACCAAGATCTTAATATAATTTAATCACAATGGATTTTAAAATATATTTGTATTAACTATTAAGGAATAAGTTATATATTTCACTCATTATGGAATTGTTCAATCTAAAATTCATGCTTATTCTACTACAAATATGGGCTATTTTTTTTTTGAAAACGGCAAATGATTTTATATCGAAGCCTACTCGTAATATTTCAACGAGTACCCCAGGTTCGAGCTCCGCATAGCGGGCAAACCCAGCCCCCTACGGGGATTTCCAGGGAAAAATTCGCCATGTGCGCCATAAGAGGTGTGAGTTAAATTACGCTTTTATTTTACGACGACCACAAGGGTCGAACCCACGACCTCAGCCCACATGGGTATAAAACCCGGTGCATCACTACCAGCTGGGCTGGAGATCATTTGCTACAAATATGGGCTATTGTGACGAAACATTCGGTTTAAATAAATAGCGTGCCTTAATTTGATTTTTAAGAGCTTTGTAACGGTTGGAACCATGCCACCAACACTATATCAGAAACTGGATTTTGGGACTACGTATGTAGTCGCGAAAAACCCCGTTTGTAGTCCCAAAAACCTTATCGGAACGACATGTTGTCCCGAGAAGCGTAATCCCCACTGCTTCGTCCCATTAAGTTGTCGGGACAACAATTTTGAATTATCGGGACGACGCGTTGACCGACTACGTCGACGGTTTTTGTTGGTACGGATCTTTTAGGACTACGTCATGTCTCTTAAAACTGTTCAAAAACGTCTTGTGCCATGAATTTCGGGACTACAATCTGTCTAAACAATTTTGCTCCAAACCTCTAGGGACATAGTTTTCGGGACAACAAGTTGTCCCAACAATTTTTGCCCAAACGTATAGGGACATTGTTTTTGGTACTACATTCATTCGTAACAAATTTGGACGCATATTTTTCGGGTCTACAATCTGTCGCAACAAGTTTTGTCAAAACCCTATTGGGACGAACTTTTAGGGACAATATGTAGTCCCAATTGGGGTTGTCCCGTAAGAGTTGTTTATCGGGACAAACATGTAGTCCCCTGAATTTTTTTCCCCAACACATTTATCGGGACAAGCATGTTGTCACACCCCGCTTAGAGCGGAAACACGGAGCGTTCCAGTTAATGATATCAAGAGTCAAGGATTACAACAATACAACCATAAACAAACATCGAATTATATTAATCATGCCTCAAAGTTTTAAAATACAATACATAGTCAAAGTGAACCGAATGTCAAATACAAATACAATACAAATGTAAAATACGTGGATCATACAGGAAATACATCAAGCAAAACGAATTCCAAATACAACAAATATATGATCCCAAAATGTGCAAGGCATGATCAACTAAAATCCTCAAACTCCTGAAAAAGCGTTAAAACGACATCAACACAATGTTGGTGAATTATTCGCAATATTAAATAAAAGTTGACTAAATAAAAGATTTAATAATCAATTTAAGTTTCAAAAGCATATCTTGATTTATAACCCTAGTGTGAGTATAGATACCAAAGATTAAACATACACTGAACCTGACCACCAATCCCCTAACCTAAGACGATGCTAAGCCAAAGGCAACAAACAATCATACGGCCATAACATCCACTCATAGGTATGTCCTATCGAGCAATGAGGGTGGGTCAAACTCATATAGATCTATATATATGCAACCGTGGGCAAAAGCTAACAAGTGTAAAAGGGGGGCTTACCAAAGCCTAAGGAGCATCTTAATCTAAGGTGATACTAATACACTAGGCAACAAGATATACATCATATAATAGTTTCAAATACGCTTTCCAGCCCAAAATAGTAAGAGAAAAGGGGCTACGAATAACTCACAAAATAAGCTCGGCAAGAGATCGGGTAAATAATCAATAAGGAGCTAATAATCCGCCGCCTAAGTGCCCTAAAACAACATAACATAGTCTAAGTATCTCAATAACATAGTACGATTTAGCCTTGTCGGTTAAGTTTAGTGTTTAAGATTTATTAAAGTATTCCAACGATTTCCAAGTCGAGTCATGATGACGGTTCCAGGTGACGATGTTCCGCGTCGATAGAGACGGTAGGAAAATATCGATAATTTCACGTCATAATTGACTATTAAAAAGGAATAACATTCCGAGCCGAAGAATGACTACCAGGAACATCAGTTGAAAGGAATATTGTTACCAAAGTTTATTGAGATCGACCAAAGTCAACGTCAAAAATGTTGACTTGGTCAAAGTCAAAGATGTTGACTTGGTCGAAGTCAAAGTCAATCAATTGAATGAAAGTCAAAATTAGAGATGTTGATTTAGATTAGTCAAAAGTCAACAATTTTGAAGAAAAAGTCAAAGTCAATGATTTTTAGAATGTAAGTTAACTTTGACAATTTAGGAGTAAAAATCTTTTATTTCAAAATAATATAGTTAAAAGATTTAGAATGGTTTTAAATGATTTTGACGTAAAAAGTAATTAAAACGTTTGTTTTAAATAAATTTGATAACGTTTAAGATTGCGGTGGTGCCTTTGAGTCCAAAGACGTTAGTTTGACGTTATATATTACTTTTATACATATTAGGTTGTTATTACAAGTGTTTAAAGTTTGGAAAAAGTCAAAATATTAGATTTTCATCTCACTGCGGCGTTCCAAGGGGTAGGACGCCGTTGTGGCTTTCAAATATTTCGGGAAAAGAAAGAAAAAATGGCCCGCTGCGCCGTCCTTGTGCAAGGAACGGCGCACAGGTCTGAATAGTTGGAGATTTTTCGCGTTTTGTTCGTTAACAGGATCGTTTGGCGTTTTAGCGTAAAAGTGTAAACTGACCAAATGTAAGTTTAGGTTCATTTAGTATTTACCAAGTGTCATATATGTCTATATGTGTCGTTTTACATATATTTATCGTAAATATGTTAATTTCGGTAATTTACATCTTTGTATATTTTTACACATTTTAAGTCAAATCTTTCAAGAACAAAAGGTGTTGGTCTAATATTTAACCTAACCATTTTACAAGGCTTAACCGAAGGTAAAGAAAATGAAATGAAATAGTTTAGAGAAAGTAGTGATTTTACCGATTTCACCCGCAAGACGTGTAGATGTTTGAAACTTGCAAGGGTTTCGGAGAGAGACTTGATGGTGGTGGTGAGGAGGTAGTCAACTCCAAAATACAAAAGTCCACCGGTTAGTAAAAGTCCCAAAAGAAGGAAAATAAGGATTTTCGGAGAAGTTTCTTATCGAAACTAAAAATGGATTTTCCTCCGAGATGGTGACCAACTTTCCAAGGAAAAGAGTGACAACAAGAGAGCTTCCATTTCACACATGAATAAAATTGTGTTAGAAGTTTCCAAATGGAGAAAGAAAAAGAGAGTGTTTGGATAGTTTTCATACCAAAACCGAAATAACGTTTCTTCAAAGAAAATCACCGAAACTCTCCATCTTCAAGGATGTCATCGGAAGTAAAACTTGGTAAGACAAAGGAAATAAGGTTTGTGTTAAGAAACTTCTAACATAATGAAAGAAAGAGTAGGAAAAAGAAGGAAAATCTTAAGAATTTACTTACCGAAATGTGTGGAATTGAATAGTGTTAACAAGAGATAATTTCTCTAGCTTTCTCCCTTGGATTCTCACTTCAAATGTGATGTTATGAACTCTTATTTCCCTGGAATTGTTGAGAGAAAACAAGTGTGTAGTTGAAGTGAGAATGAAAGAAAAGCGGTAAAGTGATTTGGTGTTTAAAATTGGTTTATGGCAACATTGATAATGTAATCCACCTCTAGATTCACAAACTTACTTGTCAAACCCAAATAGGGCAAGTTACAGCAGGAATCTGGTGCATAAAGTTGGTTACATTTCAAGCAATTTGACCCAAAAGTCGTTTTGGAAGTTTGCTGAATTTGTAGGGTGTGCGGCATTGTGGGTGTTACAACGGCGCAGCGAATGCAACAAACCATTTACTGCGTCGTTGTAAGGGTCACAACGACGCAGTCCATACCATTTAACCGTCCTCTGTTAACATCTCCGTTAGAAGGACCAGATTTGTAACAGATTCCGTTAAAGGACTAACTTTGTAATAGAATAAGTTAGAGGACTAACTTTGTAAAGAATTTTCGAAATAATATTTTTCTTAACCGACTTTCATGGCGTAAACACACTACTTTAATAACGCGAGTATACTAACTATTTGGCACTTAGGTGATTCTAAAGCTTCCGTCTCGAGAGACAAAATGATAAAACACATAAACCCGACTCAAATGCATAAAACGTGAGTAAAATAAAGCGAAATGTAAGGGTCCAAATCATTGCGAATAAAAAGAGTAATAAACAATAAATGGAATATACCTCGAAAAGACGGGTTGTCACACATGTAGTACCGTAAAGTTTGAGCGCCAATTTTTCCCTCCAACTTGTTTTCGTCACGTTTTTTTAGGGACTACTAGTAGTCCCGATAAATAGTAGTCAAACGCAAACAAAACATGAGACTCCTGTTTTGTCACATAGTGAAGTTTTCGGAATTACGCGTTGTCCCGATAAATTATAGTTTTGGCCATATAGGTTATGGTCAAACTTTGGGGGAAAAAATTTCATTTCTTGTCGTCTAGTGGACTTATTGGGACGGATTTCTGTAGTCCCGAAAGCCCTAATTTGGTGTAGTGCAAGCTCAGCCTATAAAATTGAACCCGCGTAACTCATTTCAAAATATCACATACCACTACGTTTTCTCAACATTCAAACTAAAATAATTCTAGTAATATTCAGTTTTTGATCATGGAAAATTCATCGTCATGTGTTAGACAATAGGGTTGTTCAGAGTGACAATGATGAAGCTACTACTCTTCACGGGACACTTGCAACTAAGTGGAGCTCTAACCACATGTAATCCGGTGCAACTAAGCTGGTGTCTACAAGATATCGTCTCATACTTACCTCCGACCACAGAATGTTCAAGAACCTTGTCTTTGCCAAGAAATGGGGGATCCTACTTTTGGTGGTTATCTTGGCCTTCCTGGGTGCTAAAATGGTCGCGGCCAAATGTAGTGTAATCTTCAATTGTAACTGATTGCGAGAGTGGTATGTTATTTTGGTTACGTGAGAGTTTCCTAATGCAAAATTATGTATCCAAATGTTTTTATTTCTTACTTTATCTTTTTGTTTCAATGTAACAACGTTGGTCGGTGTTCAATATCAATGCAACTAATTAAGTTTATGAGATTTGAGTTTATAGCATTCGTAATGCTATTAAATTTAACAAGTTTATAACACTGTCACGTCATGACACGTCAACCTTTTATAAACCACAAATTTTTATAAAGTTAGTCGGTTACTCCTATAAAGTTCATATTTTGGTCTTATTTTAATATAATATAAAGAAAAAGGTTTAATGGTTAGACTCATTTCTTTCTCTTTCTACGGTTCATACACATTAGCTTTACATTTTTTCATGGACATTCATTATATAAGCTTCTTGAAATAATGCAATAATCTTTTATGAACTCCACATATGCTTCCACGTAGGATATGAACATCCTTTATAAACCCATTACGGATACTCTTAGTATAAGATAAGTGACTTGATGCATGGTGTGTTTAAACAAATTAAAATCAGTCTCAATTTCATACTCAAAAGAATGTAATAAGCCGTTTTCGATTTTTATTTATAGGAATTAGAGTATTGGCAATCATATAGATACAATTGTTTTCATAATTATGAAAGATGTTTATGCCTTCCAAAATTTTAATCAACTTTAGGAAGAAAATTTGAATATTTCATTAAAATTATATAAATCATTTGAATTTTAAAATAAGTCTTGATAACCCAGCCCTATAGGTTGTGGTTAAATCACAAAGTCAATGTTTTAAAAATTGTAATCTATAAAAGTAGGAAGTAGTAAGTTTCACAAATACAGAACTAGTTTTTATTATTGTACAACAAGGTACTGTATGTCTAATTTTTTTAATCACAATCTTTTTATGGGCTAATTGTTTGGAAATGCATCGAATTTTACATCCAAAACTATTGTATGCATCCATCTTTAAATTGGTCTATTGTATGTATCTAAATTTCAAAAATCTCTATTGAATGTATCCAACTTTCAAAAATCTGCTATTGTATGTATTCAACAATACGTGTCATCCATATAATGTGCCACGTAAGTTGCCACATCATCGTTTTGCTAAGATTTCATTGGTTTGATATATAAAATATCGATTTTTGAAAGTTAGATACATACAATAGACCAATTTAAAAATGGATGCATACAATAGTTTTAGATGTAATGTTCGATATATTTCCAAACAATTAGCGCATCTTTTTATCAAAACTTTTTCAAAATTAATAAATTGAAATAATATGCATAAACATTTACAAATTATGTTAAATTTTTGACAGTAAAATACTTGTGGGCCGTTCCAAAACAATTATCACTTACATTATTTTACTTCTACATTACTAAAATCACCCCATTTATATATCGGAGATCATCCCTTATTAATGATAGTACAACAAAATTATGAACAAAATCATTTGTCTCGTGAATTCTACGTATATATGTGAATTTGGTTTGTTAGTTGTTCCCTTATTGTCTTTTATCCGCTCCTTGTATGCTAGGGTTTGTGGTGGTTGCCTTGGTTGGATTAATTTTCGATTGTTCGTTGTATAGAAAAGAAAGGGGTTGACTAAAAATTGGGCGGGCAAATGTGTGCCTATATTTGGTCATACACAAATTGATGACGATGATACTGCATACTACATGCCCCCACAAACCTACACCAACATTTTAGGGAATTTAAAGTTATAATGCTTTGGTTTATAAGAGTTTTTAATTGAAAATCACGACGACATAGTAGATTAACTCTACCGCATTAAAAGAAGAGTCTTAAATGTTAAAACTTATTAATTAGGCTTACTAGTTCAACAAGGAATGAATAGTATTTATTATTTAGGCTTCGAGTTAAGATTCTTTTAAGTTTAAATGTTAAAACTTATTCAAAATGTTTTATATGTAAATAAAGAGAACTTAAGCTTCAATTTTATTGGATGGTTGAGTTATAAATGTTTGAGGTTTTTAATATAAGGTCTAAGGTTTGATGTTCGATTCTCACATGCTTTAAATTATTGAGTTCTTTTTCGAAAGAAAAAAGGACTTCAACTCGATACATCTAAACGAATTGTGTAGTATATATATTTAGAAAACCACTAAAGAGATGCGTAAGCCGTCTAATTGTATTTAAAAACTCATTAGTTCGGCTAAGAAGCATGTCACTAATCTCAGCGGGCCATATTCGCACCCTACTATTACCTCTATAAATTAACACATCCATCTCACTTTCAAATCATTACTCTTCAATCCCTCTACATCTAATAAATCTGATAATAATAATTAAACATATATTAACAAATGGAAAAATCAGTTAAGTGTTTCATGGTGATGCTAATGGTGGTGCTACTTTCGGCCAGCCAACTACAAGTTACTATAGCACAACGCGGATGCAATCCTGTTCAAATCAGCTGGTGTCTACAGGCCATCGTCTCAAAGATGGACCCATCACCAGACTGTTGCCGAAGACTGAAGAGTCAGGAGGCATGTCTTTGCCGTGAACAGAACGACCCAACCTTTGGTGGCTATCTTCGACTTGATGGTGCCCAAATGGTCGCTAACAAATGTGGTGTAACACTCCCTAGGTGTTATTGAATGCGACTATCAGACTTTGGTTATGTACTTATGTGTAAAAAGTACCACTTTCCGTCTTTCTTTGTTGTTGTGCGACCACTTTTGATATGTTATTGTTCTAGTGTGCATGGTCCGATTTCGATACGTCTTTTCTTTACTTACGTTTTAAATGTTGTAGAAAGTAACGTAGGTTAAAATCATCGTTTCATTTCGAAGGTATTTTAGTCTTTTACAAAGATACAATAAAAAAAAATCCTTTTGTTTTGTTGTAATATGATTTCCCTTATTTTAATCTAAAATCTTCTAATACAAAGTATCAAAACATGTGTATAAATGTAAAGGTGTATATATTATTATAACTATAAACATGTGTAAACATAAATATAAATATATATATATATATATATATATATATATATATATATATATATATATATATATATATATATATATATATATATATATATATATATATATATATATATATAGGGGAGGGTTCAATAGAGATCCTCTTTTTGCTAGAGATCCAGAGATCACATTCATAGCCACACAATTTCATTAATCCATCAAACACACGGAGGGGTAATATGGTCTTTTTACCTTTTATTTTTTTTTAACTCCACGCGCCCCTAAAAGACTCTAACACACACACACACCATTTCTCTCCCAATTTTTCTCAGATCTCATTTCTCCTCCAATCAATTCTCATCTCCTCAAGATGCCTGTAAACCTAACCTCAAACGGTATTCCGGCGATTCTCGCCGGCGACATAAACTCCAAACCATTACTACAAATCCTAGAAATCAAACTAATCAACACTTCAACGGAGCGGTACCGTTTAATTCTCTCCGATTCCGTTACCACTCATGAAGCTATGATCGCTACTCAGCTTAATGAAAAAGTCAAAACAAACGCCGTTCGTAAAGGATCAGTGGTTCAGCTTACTGAATACGTTTGCACAGATTCTCAAAAACGAAAGTACGTTCGTTTTCGCCTTATCCTGATCTGTATTTGCCTATTATCAGCGAATTAAATTTTTTTTTTTTTTTTGGTGACGAAGAAGATGGCTCGCTGCTGTCTGTTTGTTGGCCAAAAGAAAAAGATCCCCTTTTTCTTTTAATTCCACCGCTACTCTGTTATTGTTTTTGTCGGCTGAGAATAAGAAAGAAATGAAAATCCCCAAAGTCTTTCCCCTTTTTGATTTGTGTCTGTGTGTTCTTTGTTCAATGACTCGCTGCCCCCACCAATATGTTTTTTAATCACTGCTATCTCTTTCTTGATATAATATAAAATGATGATATAAATGGACAATAATGAAATAATCACATGTGACTATAAACTTATATTCAAATAATAACAAATCTTGTACAAGAAACTCGACAGTTAACATGTTTAGTAAAAATCACCTGTGATAAATAAGAAAGAAATAAAAATCACCTGTGATTTTATTAATAATGTGCCTTAGTATGTTGATGTAAAATGTCACAAAAATGTTTAGTAATCACCTGTGATTTTATTAATAATATGCCTTAGTATGTTGATGTAAAATGTCACAAAAATGTTTAGTAATCACCTGTGATTTTATTAATAATGTGCCTTAGTATGTTGATGTAAAATGTCACAAAAATGTTTAGTAATCACCTGTGATTTTATTAATAATGTGCCTTAGTATGTTGATGTAAAATGTCACAAAAATGTTTAGTAATCACCTGTGATTTTATTAATAATGTGCCTTAGTATGTTGATGTAAAATGTCACAAAAATGTTTAGTAATCACCTGTGATTTTATTAATAATGTGCCTTAGATTGTAATATTAACAATCAATTGAAGGTTTGACCAAAATATTTTGAATTTAATATGTTACTTTACTAGTTGAATTTTATTTGAAATGAGTAGACAAATATTTTGTTTGAGAATACTTTTTGGTTTGGTGTATTTTCTTTGAACAATAACTATGTCACATGTGATTTTATTAAATTAAGTCACTAAATATCTTAAATGTAATTTTGTAGTCAACAAATTGTAAAGGAAAATCACCTGTGATTTAGTGCCTTAATACCTTAATACATTTAAGGTTCTTAATTTAGTGCCTTAATACCTTGATGTAGAATTTCATCAAATGTCTAGTAATCACCTGTGATTGTATTAATTTAGTGTCTTATATGTTGATGTAAAATGTCATCAAAATGTTTAGTAATCACCTGTGATTTTATTAATAATTTTTTTTTAGTATGTTGATGTAAAATGTCACCACATGCTTATTTAATCACCTGTGATTATGTAGTTTTCTTTAGTATCTTAAATGTAATTTTGTAGTCAACAAATTGTAAAGGAAAATCACCTGTGATTTATTGCCTTAATACCTTAATACATTTAAGGTTCTTAATTTAGTGCCTTAGTACCTTGATGTAGAATTTCATCAAATGTCTAGTAATCACCTGTGATTGTATTAATTTAGTGCCTTATATGTTGATGTAAAATGTCATCAAAATGTTTAGTAATCACCTGTGATTTTATTAATAATTTTCTTTAGTATGTTGATGTAAAATGTCACCAAATGCTTATTTAATCACCTGTGATTATGTAGTTTTTACATTAAGAAACTGTTTATTATTTAATGTCTTAGTTCTTTGATGTAAAATGTCACCAAATGTCTAGTAATCACCTGTGATTTGCTTTTTAAAATCATAAACCCTACATATTCTAATTTACAACCCAATAAAATAAATGATTTGCTTTTTAAAATATATTTCAACTTTTAAAAGAGAGAGAAGGTATGAAAAGGTATGAAAAGGTGACTTTTACAGAGAGAGAAATGTCACCTTTTCATACTTTTAAAGAGAGAGAAAGTATGAAAAGGTGACACAAAAGCAAAAAGACAAAAAGACAAAAGTGAGGAAAAGCGCGTGGGAGTAAAAAAAAAGGAAAAAGGTAAAAGACCATACTACCCCTCCGTGTCTTTTCCTTATAAATTCATTAAAGTCAACTTTTAATCTCAGCCACACAATTTAGGTGATCTTGTGGCTGAGAAGGGGATCCTTGGATCTCTAGCAAAAAAGGGATCTCTATTGAACCCCAATCTATATATATATATATATATATATATATATAATATATATATATATATATATATATATATATATATATATATATATATATATATATATATATATATATATATATATAGGGTGAGGTTCGGGTAAGAACAGCCCAAAGTATATGAACGGTAAGAACAGTTGCTGACCGTCCGATTAAGTGATGATCATCAGCAGCACCCTTACTACTGATCAGTAGTAACCTTACTACTGATCCGTAGAAGGGTAAAACTGATCAGTAGAAGGGTAAAACTGATCATCACTTAATCGGACGGTCAGCAACTGTTCTTACCGTTCCTATACTTTGGGCCGTTCTTACCCGATCCAGTTTCTATATATATATATATATATATATATATATATATATATATATATATATATATATATATATATATATATATATATATATATATATATATATAGGGTTTATGTAAAAAGTGTTAAATTTGTAAAAAGTGTGAATTGTGTTCTCATAATAATTTAATACTACCATTAAACAAAGCAGTGAATTGTGTTCTCATAATAATTTAATATCTATATAAAAATAAAATTTACGATTCAATTTTTATCGTTATCCGCTTTATAGCGGGACAATAATCTAGTATAGTGTAAACAAGGACCAAATAAAAGGAAGAGAAATATTTATTTCTTTATATAATTGATTTACTCAAAAGTTAAAAGTTTAACATAATATTTGATATTAGTTGACAATGTATGTATATTACCACTAAGTTGTTTGATCTCGAAAAGAAAAATGGGCAATTTCAATGAAGGAAATATGAAATAAAAATACTTTTGTTACCCGCCTATCACTCTGTCTTCGCCACTGATAAGAATCGTCGATATCTTACTCATCACATCTCAAAGAGAATATGTGCGATTGGTAGTGGTGCCATACTATGTTTTCTAACCCCAAAAACCACTATAAATACCAACACTAGTAAGATGCAAAGCAGTACATCAACCAATAGACTTGACGAAAATTCCTATTTTTATATGATGGCTAGGGAGAGGGAGCCACTGGTTGTTGGACGTGTGATAGGAGATGTTCTTGATGGTTTCACCAAGTCTATTAACCTTACTGTTTCGTATAATGTTAGGGAAGTTCGCAATGGGTGCGAGCTAAAACCATCTCAAATTGTGAATCAACCAAGGGTTAATATTGGAGGTGACGATTTGCGTGCTTTCCACACTTTAGTACGTTTACTTACCGTTCACTTTTATAAAAATTTACTTGTATATGGACCTGTAGTTACATTATTATTGTTGTTTAGGTCATGGTCGATCCTGATGCTCCAAGTCCTAGTGACCCTAACCTTAGGGAATACTTGCATTGGTAAGTGGCTTTTGTATGCAACTTTAATGCACTCCTCCAAACTTACATTTACGGCTTTGTATATAAAGAAAAAAACTACTAGTAACTGTAAAGAATAAATGGATTATAAGTGGTTTTTCAAT
Source organism: Senecio squalidus (assembly GCA_910822075.1). NCBI lineage: Eukaryota > Viridiplantae > Streptophyta > Magnoliopsida > Asterales > Asteraceae > Senecio > Senecio squalidus. The sequence continues at coordinate 21,280,686 of CAJVGC010000590.1, read as the reverse complement.
GCATGCATTATCGAATTTTTTATTTTATATTTTATGTTGTCTCTGATTGGTGTAATCTTTTCACACTTTATTACGTGTAAATGAGATAGGTTGGTGACTGATATTCCAGCAACCACAGGAGCACATTTTGGTGAGTTTTTTGTTTATTCATGTCACATCATAACATTTCAAAATTTTCATTATATTTAGATCCTCAAATCAGGTAAAATTAGTTGAATTTCACTCTTGCTCTAATAATTATAGTTATTATGATGAGAATTAATGTCGGTGTCACTTGTACTACGAAACCCAGTAAAGTGAAAACTATAGGAATATATTTTCCTACTCTTTCCAGAATCGTTTCTGCCTAAGAGCACTCGGAGTGATAATGAGTGACAATGAGGTTGTGGTGGGTTGTGGGGCAAAAGGTGATGACGTGGCAGTGAGAATGAGGGTTGTGAGTTGTTATGATAGGGAGAGTTGTGGTGGGTTGTGGGATTATTTTATTATTAATTTTTTTTTCTTAAAAGATAAATAAATAATTAAAAGAATATAAAATATTAAACTTAATAATTAAAACATTAAATAAAAGATAAATAAATAATTAAAAGAATATAAAATATTAAAACTTAATAATTAAAACATTAAATAAGATAAATAAATAAAAATACAAATAATTAAGACAAAAACAAATAATTAAAACAATACAAATAAAAGCTAAACTAATTCATCCCGTATTTTTCTAAGATTTTTATTTTCTCGGCTTCGACCCAAGCCGCTTGTGCCGGCGGCATCCCCTCCGTGCTTTGTTGAAGAAACATCATATCGTCTCTTCTTGCACTAGAGTAAGCCGCTTCCTCTTGTCGGATAGCCGCTTGTTCTTGCCGCATAGTCGCTTGTTCTTGTCGGTGGAGGGTTTTCGCCTTTATTTCCGCCGTTTGCTTCTTCGTCTTCGTAATCTTCTTAAGGTGTGACGCGATGAGCCCGCAAAGCGTCGAGGACGAAGATGTTTGCGCCTTATCGGAGGCGTCAGATGATTCCTTTCTTTTGCTACCTCTCTTTTTCTATTGAGGTCGTTGTTCCACATCATCCGCAAATATGTCGTCCCCGGCACCAACGTCGTCGAGGTTGACGGTGTCGAGTGGAGGGTCTATCTTGACAAATGAGCGCCATCGGCTGTGCTCCCTCCAGATTTCCCAGGCCTTGTCATGCCTAAACGTCGATTTCTCGCACTCAAGGTACATTTGCCGAGCCGCTTTGTAAACCGCATGGTCGTCGGTCCCGCTTCCTCGACATCTTACCGCATCAGCATGGTGGCCGATAAAAGCCTTGACCAAGGAACTCATCGCCGTAAACTTGGAGTTGAGGGACTCCTTGCCTCTCTCCGGCAATCTTAGCTTCGCCGCCTCGGTGTTGTAACCCTCAACGATCCGTATCCAAAATCGAGGTCCGGGTTGGGCGTTTCCTAACCTCTCATCTTCCGAGACCGAGCACCACATCTCCGCCAAAAGTTCCTCCTCTTTCTCCGTCCATGCAACCTTTACGCACGCCTTTTTCTTTTTCGACGTGGGCCTACGTGCCGCGGTTACTTCGACCACATCGTCCGTTTCTTGGACGATCTCTTGGGTTTCTGGGACGATCTCTTGGGGGGTTTGTGTTTGTTGGGTTGGAAAAGTTTGGGGAAGAAAACTTTGGGTTTGTGAGAGAAGTTGTTGATGCATGGCGTATTGCTCGGGATTGAACATTTGTTGTGGGTATTGTGGGTATTGTGGTGGAAGAGGTTGTTGCGTTAAAAACGTGTTAAGAATATGTTGGGATTGTTGTGGCGAAAAGTTTGGTATTTGGGGAGGATAGAAGGCGTTTGGTGTGCCGAAATAGTTGGCGAAACCGGATGGTGTTTGCGATTGTGGCGTCGAGGGATTGTTTGTGTTTGTTTGGGGAGCGTGTGATGAAGACGAAGACATTTCGTGATTATTTTGGGTTTGGGTATTAGATTGAATTGGATTAAGAATAAGATTGTTGAAAGAAGGTGTGATTTTTTTGGTTAGATTGTGGGGGTATTTATAGGTGAATTTGGGAAAAGAAAAAAAAAAATTAAAAAAATTAATATATATATATATATATATATATATATATATATATATATATATATATATATATATATATATATATATATATATTATAACGGATATATATCCGTTGGAATTAAAAAAAAAAAAAAAAAAAAAAACATTAAACTCGAGAATGAGCCGTTGTGGGCACAACGAGCGCCTCACAACGAGCCCACAACGAAGCTCGACGGAGTGATAACGAGGATCATGGCTCGTTGTGAATGGGAGAACAAGCCACAACGGATACCACTCCATGTGCTCTAAAAGTAAAAGAAAAGGATACAACCAAGTTAATTAAATATGCTCTTAATTAATTTCGTATTTTCATTCACGTCCATTCTTTTTCAACACGAAAATAGATGTATGAAGGTTATTTATGAAAAAAACTAAAAAATGTTTCCCTAATGAATTCAAATCGACGAATTGCCCTTTTTGTGATTTATAACATGTATTGAGTAATTAGTTTATTGTAAATTAAATGTAGGTCAAGAAGTGGTGTGCTACGAGAATCCAAGGCCATCAATGGGAATTCATCGTATAGTTTTCGTGTTGTTCCGACAGTTGGGACGACAAACCGTTTACGCCCCAGGATGGCGCCAAAACTTCAACACAAAAGACTTTGCGGAGCTCTATAACCTTGGATCTCCAGTGGCCGCTGTCTACTTTAACTGCCAACGTGAAAGTGGGTTCGGTGGACGCCGGAGATAAGATAAGCCGGCATTTCCATGGCATGCACATGACGTAATAACTGCATGTTCAAAGAATGCATATCATATTATAATTAAGTAAACTTCTTTATACTTATATTTATATTTATATTTATATTTATATTAATATTAGGTTTCATCTTTAATCTTTAATAAAAGAGTGGACTTAAATGCCATATGGCGAAACAAGGTCCTTTGGATTGGTTATTTTCTTTGATTTCAGACCTTAGATCAGATTGATGATGTTATCAAAAAAATATTTTTATTTTACACCGTCTTACAATAAATAATTATATTTTCTCTTTCATTTATAACTTACTGGAAAAAAAAAAAAAACATAAGGTTATTTTACTCATAAATCGTTAAATTTAGACTATAATTTACCATATTGTTATTCTAAAATCTCCTCATAAAAATATCAAAACATGTATATAAACGTAAAAGTATATATATTATTTTAACTATAAACAACATAGGTATAAACGTAAACGTATATATGTTATTAAACGTATGACATTATCTTCTCATAATAACTTAAAATCTACATAAACAAAAATTTACGAGTCAAACTTTATATTTGTCCGCTCTATCGCGGGACAATAATCTAGTAAAAGAAGGGCATTAAATGCCACATGACAAAATAAGGTTCATTTGATAGATTCACTTCTTTGATATCGGCCGTTAGATCAAATTAATGATGTAATCAAAGATTATTTTTATTTTACACCCTCTTACAATACATAATTACATTATCTATTTTCATTTTTATCTCCACTAAAATAAAAAAATATTTTTAATATACTTATAGAATCGTTCAATTTGTACTTTGATTTACGTTATTATTATTCTAACGTAATACAGAACATCAAAACATGAAGTGTATATATTATTATAACTATAAACATCAATATAACATTATTTTCTTATAATAGCTTAAAATTTATATAAATATAAAATTTACGATTCCATTTTTAAACAATAATCTAGTTATATATATATATGAAGAAGGATGTCACTAGGACAACGAATAGTTATAAAGAAATAAGAATAATTCGTGTGAAACTACCAAGTTTGTAAACCATAGTACCAATATATATATATATATATATATATACATATATACACACACACACATATATATATATATATATATATCTATATATATATATATATATATATAGAGAGAGAGAGAGAGAGAGAGAGAGAGATATGATTGAAAATAATAAAATATAATGAAATGAACATATATGTTTACGTTGGTGTCTTTTTCAATATTGCCCATTGGTCATGTATGTAGTTATGTACATTGTTTAACTCTGTCAAAAAGTTTTCCTTTTGAAGTTATATTAAAACAAATTCAAACTCAATTTGTGCGAAAATTAAGTCTCACTAAACCAATTTTAGAAAACAAGTATTTTTCCGAAGACTTATAGAAAAACATTATATTTTCTCCTTTGAAAATATCTCATCATTTATTAGTCGAAGATATGTAGTTGGAAAGCTTGAAGCTTGACAACCAAAAAGAGAAACATAATTGACCCTCCAAGTGACCTACTCAATTATAAAAAGTTTGTTTATTAAGAAATTTAACTCTAATATAATCTGGAAGCTAACTAAAACCAGTTGAGAATTCAATAGATATTGATATTTTCTGGTGACTAATTTTCTATAACGAGAGCATCATCGAGAAAATTAAAGGTTTTGCATACGAGGATTGAACCCAAAACTTTTAAATTAATGAATCATGATGTTAGCGTTAGAGATTTAGGCTTAGACAATTACAATATACCTTTCTCTTTAAATTGTAAAAGTTGACATGAATGACTTTTATGCTGAATAAGAAAAGAGAAAACATTGTCAATTCTTTTTATGTTTCGAACAACTTTTGAGCATTATTGTTTATGGGTTTTTTTTATCATGTGTCCATAGGCACATGATAACTACCATTTTTTAATATTAAAAGTACTAAAAAGTACCATATTTTCTATCAAAGTTAAGAAACCAATAGTACTTTTTGGTACTTTTAATATTAAAAAATGATAGTTATCATATGCCTAAGGGCACATGATAAAAAATTTCATTGTTTATAGTTAGTTTATATTATTTTTGTTAGTGGCATTATCAAACTTATGATAGACTAAACTCATGAGATGTAAATACACCTTAAATAAACTCAAACCCATTAAGCTCCTCAAAAGGAAAACTTTTTGACAGAGTTAAACGATGTACATAACTACATACATGTACTAATGGGCAATATTGAAAAATAATGTTATATTAATATTTATAGTTATAATAATATATACACTTCATATTTTGATGTTCTGTATTAGGAGATTTTAGAATAATAATAACGTAAATCACAGTCCACATTTAACGATTCTATAAGTATATTAAAATTATATTTTTTTATTTTACTTGAAATAAAATGAAAATAGATAATGTAATTATGTATTGTAAAAGGGTGTAAAATAAAAATAATTTTTGATGACATTATCAATCTAATCTAACGGTTGATATCAAAGAAGTGAACCTATCTAATGAACCTTCTTTCGCCATTTGACATTTAAGGCCCCTCTTTTATTATATATTAAAGATTAAAGATATGTATTGTACAATGCGTTCCAAGTTGTATATCGTAAAATGTTCTTAAGCTTTCTTTTTCCAAATATGTGTATCTAAGAATTTCATCATGTAAGTTGTGTTTTATTGTTTATTTGTTTGATATAATATAGCATTATTAACGTATTTTTTTCATTTACAACAAGTTTATTAAATACCTGAATTTATAGACCAACCTAATTAAAAGTGTTTCATAAAAAAATTAGATTGTCAAATAATGTCAGTTTACCGTCTTCAATAGTCATTACTTCTAATATTAAAAGTCTTTTTAAGTGCAAAATCATATTTGGTCAGTTTTATCGATTTCATGAAACGTATTTGACTCGTAAATATTTTATTCACTGCTTTGTTTAATGGTAGTATTTTAATTAACTTTTAGTGACATGAATTAATCGTTATAGCCACCTCACAAGTAAATTAATACTCCGTAATAAACTTCTTGAGTAAATTACAAATTTCAACCCTGGAGTATTTCGAATTTACGTGTTTACTCTAAATGAATCACTTATTAAATTATAAGTTTTGATAAACATAATCGAGTCTATGTCGGGAAGTTTTGACATCCATAAAAAGATTATATAATGATGATAATTATTTGTATAATTTAAATCGTGATTTGTACTTTCTGGATACAATTGTTTTATACATGTATGGACCTTTTAAACATAATCCACAAGATATGTTTAACAAAACTTTTAAATTATATCAATACATTTATAAATATCAAGTAGTCATGATTTGATACCTAGGTAGTTATAATATGATTCATGTCACATATGTTTATAGTAATAATTTGTGATAATGTTAATAGGACGTTTATTTGTGTTAAGGAGTATTCGGGAGGACGGGTGTGTTTGGCTCAAATAAATAAGACCTAATCGGAGTATGTTTTATTAACCATTTTCCTAAAATTTCTTTGACCACCTCGAAAATATTTGGTTGTAGAGGTTAGAAGCTAAACATATTATGGAGAAACAAGACCGAATTATTAGTAGGCTACATTGATAATAGTTTATAACCTCAACTAAAACGGAAAAAATTAACAAAAAAAGTGTCACATATATATGAAAAACATAATTGCAACTTGTAAAATAGTCGTGATTTCGAAAATACTAAACTCGTAAAACTCACCTTTATCTTTATCTTAAGTCAGTCACCCATTCTTTAATAACCCAGATTAATCTCGATCGATAGAAACATATGCGTAGCTACCTATCACGTGTTTGGTGTCCTACTAATTTTTCTTAACACATTATTATAATATTTTTATGTTTTGTTCGATTGATTGAGTTTTTATATTCGTGGTTGACAAAAATTATTCGTATTGTTATATTTATTGCATAAGAACTTGCAAAGAAAAGTTGATATATAACATAAAAATTAATATATATGGTTATTGGTTCGGTTACAAATTCTTACAGAATAACCTGTAATAATTTGCAAATTCAGCTCATTTAAGCTCCTGGAGACTCGGAAGTGGTCACTCGTGTGATCACTAACTAACAAGACATGTACAACTTCTAGGTTTTAGTGATCGTTCTTGGGCAAGACCGTGTCTCTTACACTTCCTTTTGTCGCTATAAATAGGTTTTTACAAACAATTTATAGTACTTTTAAGCATAAACCCTAGCTAAACACCGGATATTATGATCACGTTATATAACGCTATATATAGGTCTTAAATTCACTTCTTTTTACTTTGCGCGAAACACCTGTAACTTTTTGAATTTTTGGCCGGAATGGACTTTTGTCCACCGGATTTAGCGCCGGTGGACGGCACCGAAAAAAATTAAGAAAACTCGTATAGTCGGCATTCCCAATGCCGGCTTATGCCATGTGTGCATGCCACGGTGGATTTCAAGCTGCAGAAATCTACGTGTAAGCTGACGTGTAAATAGCCGGCAATAGCAATGCCGACTTTTGATTAAATTTTAGGTGGTTTGGTTTTACATTCATAAGCCGGAGGTGGCAAGTCCGGCCTATCTACATTCAGTGGTACACAACATGTTTAAGCAAACAACTTCGAGTTTTTGGTGATTTTTTAACTTTTTTAAATTTTCCGGCAAGGTCAAACGGTGGTAGATAGAGCGGGTTGGAGGTTCGTCATATCATACGATGTTGTACGGTGAATTGTAGATGACGGGTTGGTGTTTTACATAAGTTTCCGGCCAAAATCTTACCGGAGAAGATGAAGTTCTCCGGGTGATATTAATTCACAAAATCACAAAATAGTAGGGGGTGTTTTTGAATAATTTTGAAAGAAAAAGGTTTCAGTTGTAATTTTTTATTGAAAAAACCCCAATATTTATATAATAAAGAATATGAAAGTAGAAAATGAAAAAGCATACACAAAAACTCAAATATTTATATAATAAAATGTAAAGTTTTCAACACAAAGAAACATACACCACTCAAAGTATTTTCCAAGCTATTTAGGTTTCTATTTTGTTTCGTTAAGAGGAGAACCTTAAGGACGTGTTCTATGAACAACAATGTATATTGGGCAAAAAACATTTTCAGTATCAAATTACAATCTATATGAGATGTGCTTCCTTCATCTCAAACTATCTTAGTAAATTTGACCTAAATTTAAGAATGGAATTGAATTTGTAAAATGTGGGTTTTAATTTTATTGATCAATAGGGATATAATTGGAAGATTAGTTAAACTAAAATATAAAAAAACAATTAGTGGTGCCATGATAACACAAAATCACTGTTTTCACCGGTTATACTATTTCACATGCATGCAACAACTTCCCATATATTATTTGTACCTTCTTCCTTTTTCTAATATAAATATAAATATTATTATTTTATAATTACCTTAGGGATGCTCAAATTCAAGAAATTACGAAGACATGATTTATTCAATAAAAAATTACAACCGAAACCTTTTTCTTTCAAAGTTATTCAAAAACACCCCCCTACTATTTTGTCATTTTGTAAATTAATATCACCCGAAGAACTTCATCTTCTCCGGTGAGATTTTGGCCGGAAAATTGTGAACCTTGTGTAAAACACCAACCTTCATCTACAATTCACCGTACAACATCGTATGATATGACGAACCTCCAACCCGCTCTTTTTACCACCGTTTGACCTTGCCGGAAAATTTAAAAAAGTTCAAAAATCACCAAAAACTTGAAGTTGTTTGCTTAAACATGTTGTGTACCACTGAATGTAGTCATGTAGATAGGCCGGACTTGCCACCTTCTCAAGGAAAATTTGATAGAATAATCGTGCATTTTAGTAGTCTAGGGTGAAAATACTAGTTTTAGACAATTTTTTAGGTTATTGTAATTTTCTTTTGTATTATCTATCATCAATATTAAAAAAAACATTTCATATGCTTTATATATATAGTACTAGATTATTGTCCCGCGATAGCGCGAAAAAAAATAAAAATTGAATTGTAAACTTTATGTTTATGTAGATTTTAGGTTATTATAAAAAGAAAAATGTTATACGTATAATAACATATATATACCTTTACGTTTATAATATGTTGTTTATAGTTATAATAACATAAACACTTTTACGTTTATATACATGTTTTAATATTTTTTATTAGGAGATTTTAAATAAAAATAATGTAAATCATAGTTCAAATTGAGTGAATTTTTTTTAAGTAAATTGGAATTTTGTTTTTATTTAAGTAGAGATTGAAATTAAAGAGATAATGTAATTATGTTTTGTAAAAGGGTGTAAAATGAAAATAGTGTTTGATGACATCATCAATTTGATCTAACGGGGGTCTTTGCTTCGCCATGTGGCATTTAAGGCAACACCCGATTCATAAATAGTGTCGGGTTTCGGATAGAATAGTTCCAGTTTGTCGGGTTTCGGGTTTGACCCGATTGACCCGAAAATTACCGTCGAACTATATTTTAATCCAAAGGCAAATGCTATATATAAGCTAGAAGTCTGAAAGAGTTTCATACATGAAGCGATGTGGGACAAAGTAGGAAAAACTAAAGGCATATGATATATATATGCTACAAGTATGAAAAAGTTTCATACCTGAAGCGATGTGGGACAACTAAAATGAAAATAGTGTTTGATGACATCATCAATTTGATCTAACGGTTGAAATCAAATAAGTTAACCCATCTAAGGGTCCTTACTTCGCCATGTGGCATTTAAGGCCTCTCTTTTATATTATATTAAAGATAGATATAAATATAGATAATAATTTGTTCCATCATTTGTTAAATGTATAAAATGTTTGAATATTAACTTCAAGCAACATAATTAATGTTATTATATACATATAAATTTTTTATATTATTAGTTTTGTATATTTTTTCGTGTTATCACGGACAATTAATTATAAATTATTATTATTAATTATGGATTATCTCTAGATAATAATATTTAGACATTTGATTGAGATATTTAATTTTGATTAAGATAATCTCAAATTTTTATTTAAATCATTGTATTATTATAATTTTTTTTTGTTATCTATCATCAATCCACCATTTCCCCTTACAAATAATATCATCCATTGATTAAAACTTGATCTAAGGGTCTAATATCACTCTAAACATTCACCATCTCCAATACTTATCACATTCACCATCTCCAATACTTATCTCCAAGATTCAAACTTCACAAATCACAAATCATTATCTCCATTTTTTCTCAATCAAAACCACCACCACCACCACATCTCTTTAGCTGCCACCACCCAATAATGCCGCCTGCTTCTGCCGCCGCCGCCTCCTGCTGCTGCCGCCGCTCCGCCGCCTGCTGCACCCGCTGCTGCTGCCGCCACCCGCTGCCGCCGCGCCATTGCCCCCTCAAGCTGCCATCACACGCCACCACCACCTTGCCTCCACACTCGCTGCCCCCTCCAGCCACCACCTGTTGCCACCGTGACCCACCGGCCGCTGCCCTCTCCACCCACCACCGCCACTTGCTGCTGCCACCATGGCTTTTAGTTTAGTTTAATTTAGTTTTGATTTAGAAATTTGTATATGATAAATTGATATTTGGTTTTGATTTAGAAATTTAGTTTTGATTTAGAAATTTTTATTGATGATTGAAGATTTATGGTTTGTATTAAATTTTGATTGATGATTGAAGATTTATTGTTATTTATATTAAGTTTTATATATTGATTTTTATATTTGTATTTATATAATTATAATTATGTATTGGTATATTGAAATCAAAAATAAATGTTTTTAATTATATAGATAATTAAATATATTAATTAAAATGAAATTATATGTATTAAATATATTTTATAATGATTTATCAAATATATTATTTAAATAAAATAATTAATAATTAAATAAATAAAATATAGTAACATAATTCTTTAAATAAATAATAAATAAATAATTAAATAAATGGGGTTGAAAAAGTCAAAACTTTTTGGGATTATATGTAGTCCCGAAAACACTGTCCTTATAAGTTTCGAAAAAATCTTTTGGGACAGATTGTAGTCCCGAAAGATATTTCAATCGACTTTTTGAACAATTTCAAGGGACATAGAGTAGTCCCGAAAGGTTTTGTCCCACATTAAAAAACGTCGACGTGGCCGGTCAACGTGTCGTCCCTAAAACAAAAATGTCGTCCCGAAAAACCTATAGGGACGGAGCAGTGGGGACTACGCTAGTAGGGACTACATGTCGTCCCGATAGGTTTTTCGGGACTACAAACGGGGTTTTTCGGGACTACATCCGTAGTCCCTAAAGCCGAATTTTGGCGTAGTGTGCAAAAGATAAGTAATGAACAGTTGGATACATATGTGTTGCATTTGGCTACCATTCGAAACCGTTAGCCAAAATAACCTACCACTCTCCCAATCAGTTACAATTGAAGATTACACTACATTTGGCCGCGACCATTTTAGCACCAGGAAGGCCAAGATAACCACCAAAAGTAGGGTCACCCATTTCTTGGAAAAGACAAGGTTCTTGAGTTTTTAGCTTCTGACAACATTCCGCGGTCGGGGAGGTAAGTACGAGACAATGTCTTGTAGACACCAGCTGAGTTGAACCGGATCACATGTTGTACTCGCACCAGTTAGTTGCAAATGTACCGTAGAAAATAGAAGTACCATGACTCCCATAGTTGACAACCGTAGTCCAAGGTACGATGATGAGTTTTCCATGAATAAAGTTAATATTGATAAGATGTACGATCGATATGATGGTGTATAATATTTGGTAATAAGATCATAAGATGGGTTATAAACATAATAAGATCATAAGATGGGTTAAAGTTTATAGAGGTGGTGTTGGTGGCATGGTTCTTACCGAAACAAAAATTCTGAACTTAAATATAATTTAATCACAATGGGTTTTCAATTCAAATATATTTGTTTATGGAATTTGGTTAATCTACATTCATGCTTATTCTACTACAAATATGGGCTATCGTGACGAAACATTCAGTTTAAATAAAGAGCGTCCCTTAATTTGATTTTTAAGAGCTTTGTAACGGTTGGAACCACATATGTTTCCACTTAGGTTATGAACCTCCTTTATACACCCCATCACGGATACTCTTAATATAAGATAAGTGACTTGATGGTGTGTTTAAACAAATTAAAATCAATCTCAATTTCATACTCAAAAGGATGTAATAAGCCGTCTTCGATTTTTATTTATAGGAATTAGAGTATTGGCAATCATATAGATACATTTGTTTTCATAATTATGAAAAATGTTTATGCCTTCCAAAATTTTAATCAACTTTAGAAAGAAAATTTGAATATTTCATTAAAATTATCTAAACCATTTTAACTTTAAAATAAGTCTTGATAACACAACCCTATAGGTTGTGGTTAAATTACAAAGACAATGTTTTAAAAGTTGTAATCTATAAAAATAGGAGGTAGTAAGTTTCACAAATACATAACCAGTTTTTATTATTGTACAACAACGTACTATATGTCTAATTTTTTTAATCACAATCTTTTTATCAAAACTTTTTCAAAATTAATAAATTGAAATAACATGCATAAATATTTACAAACTATATTAAATTTTTGACAGTAAAAGACTTGTGGGCCGTTCCTAAACAATCATCACTTACATTATTTTTCTTCTACATTACTAAAATCACCCCATTTATATATCGGATATCAATAGATCATCCCCTATTAATGATAGTACAACAAAATTACGGACAAGATCATTTGTCTCGTGAATTCTACGTATATATGTGAATTTGGTTTGTTAGTTGTTCCCTTATTATCTTTTATCCGCTCCTTGTATGCTAGTGTTTGCCTTGGTTGGATTAATTTTCGTTTGTTCATTGTATAGAAAAGAAAGGGGTTGACTAAAAATTGGGCGGGCAAATGTGTGCCTATATTAGGTCATACACAGATTGATGACGATAATACTGCATGCTACATGCCCCCACAAACCAACACCAACATTTTAGGGAATTTAAAGTTATAATACTTTGGTTTATAAGAGTTTTTAATTGAAAATCACGACGTAGTCGATTAACTCTACCGCAGTAAAAGAACGATTAGTGTAATTAAAAGAACGATTAGTGTAATTAACTCTACGTACATTAACTTGAGAGCGAGTATTTGTAGTTTTGTACCTTTCTTAATCTTAAAATACTATAGTTAAGAGATATTTGTTTTAAAACCTTCTCTCCTTTTGTCTTATTTTTATTAAAAGTTAAAATGAAAATTATTATTCCTTTCGGATTTGGATATGTTTTCGTGACTTTTGAATTAGAAATAATCAATTATTAATACAAAATATGATTCACCAAAAGTTCCGTACACGATAACTATATATGCTAAGACTAAGAAGAACCGAATCCTTACTAGTTCAACAAGGAATGAAAAGTATTTATTATTAGGGCTTCGAGTTAAGATTATTTTAAGTTTAAATGTTAAAATTTATTCAAAATGTTTTATACGTAAACAAAGAGAAATTAAACTTATAATTTTATTGGATGGTTGAGTTATGAATGTTTGAGGTTTTCAATATAAGGTATAAGGTTTGATGTTCGATTCTCACATGCTTTAAATTTTTGAGTTCTTTTTCGAAAGAAAAAAGGACTTCAAATTGATACATCTAAACGAATTTTGTAGTATATATATTTAGAAAACCACTAAAGAGATGCGTAAGCCGTCTGATTGTATTTAAAAACTCATTAGTTCGGCTAAGAAGCATGTCACTAATCTCAGCGGGCCATATTAGCACCCTACAATTACCTCTATAAATTAACACATCCATCTCACTTTCAAATCACCACTCTTCAATCCCACTACATCTAATAAATCTGATAATAACAAATGGAAAAATCAGTTAAGTGTTTCATGGTGATGCTAATGGTGGTGCTACTTTCGGCCAGCCAACTACAAGTTACTATAGCGCAACGCGGATGCAATCCTGTTCAAATCAGCTGGTGTCTACAGGCCATCGTCTCAAAGATGGACCCATCACCAGACTGTTGCCGAAGACTGAAGAGTCAGGAGGCATGTCTTTGCCGTGAACAGAACGACCCAACCTTTGGTGGCTATCTTCGACTTGATGGTGCCCAAATGGTCGCTAACAAATGTGGTGTAACACTCCCTAGGTGTTATTGAATGCGACTATCAGACTTTGGTTATGTACTTATGTGTAAAAAGTACCACTTTCCGTCTTTGTTTGTTGTTGTGCGACCACTTTTGATATGTTATTGTTCTAGTGTGCATGGTCTGATTTCGATTCGTCTTGTCTTTACTTACGTTTTGAATTTTGTAGAAAGTAACGTAGGTTAAAATCCTCGTTTCATTTCGAAGGTATTTTAGTCTTTTACAAAGATACGATAAAAAAATCCTTTTGTTTTGTTGTAATATAAGTTATATGTATTGTACAATGCGTTCCAAGTTGTATATCGTAAAACGTTCTTAAGCTTTCTTTTTCCAAATATGTGTATCTAAGAATTTCATCACGTAAGATGTGTTTTATTGTTTATTTGTTTGATATAATATAGCATTATTAACTTATTTTTTTTATGTTGATCAACTTATTAAATACCTGAATTTATAGACCAACCCAATTTAAAACTGTTTCATAAAAAAACTTTAGATTGTCAAATAATGTCGTTTATCGTCTTCAAATGAGTCATTATTTCTAATATTAAAAGTCTTCTGACGTGCAAAATCTATATATTTGGTCAGATTTCTCGGCTTCATGAAACTTATTTGACTTGCAATTATTTTGAGGTATTAAACATCCACGTCTTGGAACTTATTTTATTCACTGCTTTGTTTAATGGTAGTATTTTAATTAACTTTTAGTGACGTGAATCAATCGTACTAGCCACCTCACAAGTAGATTAATACTCCGTAATAAACTTCTTGAGTAAATTACAAATTTCAACCCTGGAGTATTTCTAAATTTACGTGTTTACTCTAAATGAATTAGTTATTAAATTATAAGTTTTGATAAACATAATCGAGGTTTAAAAAGTTTTGACATCCATAGAAAGATTATATTATGATAATAATTGTTTGTATAATTTAAATAATCGTAATTTGTACTTTCAGGATACAATTGTTTTATACATGTATGGACCCTTTAAACATTATCCACAAGAATATGTTTAACGGACGTTTATTTTGTGTTAAGAATTATTCGGGAGGACGGGAGTGTTTGGCTCAAATAAATAAGGCCTAATCGGAGTGTGTTTTCTTAGCCATTTTCCTAACATTTCTTTGACCACCTCGAAAATATTTAGCTGTAGAGGTTAGAAGCTAAACATATTGTAGAGAAACAAGACCGAATTATTAGTAGGCTACATTGATAATAGTTTATAACCTCAACTAAAACGGAAAAAATTAACAAAAAAGGTGTCACATATGAAAAACATAATTGCTAAACATATCGTAGAACTCACCTAAATTTTTTTATCTTAACTCAGTCACCCATTCTTTAATAATCCCGATTAATCGCGATCGATAGAAACACATGCGTAGCTACCTATCACGTGGTTGGTGTCCTACTAATTTTTCTTAACACATTATTATAATATTTTTATGTTTTGTTCAATTGATTGACTTTTTATATTCATGGTTGACAAAAATTATTCGTATTGTTATATTTTATATAACAAAAAAATCAATATATATGGTTATTGGTTCGGTTGAAAATTCTTACAGAATAACATGTAATAATTTGCAAATGCAGCTCATTTATGCTCTTGGAGACTCGGAAGTGGTCACTCACGCGATCACTAACTAACAAGACATGTACGACTTTTAGGTTTTAGTGATCGTTCTTGGGCAAGATCGTGTCTTTTATACTTCCTTTTGTCGCTAAATATAGGTTTTTACAAACAATTTAGAGTACTTTTAAGCATGAACCCTAGCCAAACACCGGATATTATGATCACGTTATATAACGCTATATATAGGCCTTGAATTCACTTCTTTTTTACTTTGCGTGAAACACCCGTAACTTTTTATGCTTGCACCCGATATTACGATAACGTTATATAACACTATATATAACAAAACCTCCCTCAGAATGTCGACCATTGGTACTAGGGGTGTTAATCGGGTTAACCCGACCCTAATAAGCTTAATCGGGTCGGGTCTAATCGGGTTTTCAAACTTTTGGTATTGACCCTAACCCGACCCTAATAAGAGTTCGGGTTATCGGGTTCGGGTCTAGTCGGGTTCGGGTCTAGTCGGGTCGGGTCTAGTCGGGTTCGGGTCTAACTAAGAAAAATAACATAAAAATAGACCATCTTATTAGTGTTTTTAACAACAAGATAACAATAACTTGTTCATTTTTAGGCTTATAAAAAGTCTTCACATTATAGTGTTATGGTTGATAACAAATATCAAACAAAATAAAAATGAATGTAGCTTGTAAATTTGGTCGATTAAATCATGTGAATTGTTGATAGCAGCTAAAAAAAAAAGTTGATATAGAAATAAAGCAAATTATAGAAAATGTTAAGCAATTAAATTCTTTTTTGTTGTGTTAAAGTTTACCGAGTTTTGAAATGTTAAAAAAATTGAATACATAAATTATAAACACAATTGCATTAGGAAACTAAGAAGATACATTAGTAAATAAATCGTGCAAGAAAAAAGCTTTAGAGTTTAAATATATTTGTCTTTAATAAGTTAATTTTAAAGATGGACGACACTTAAACTCGAGCTTACTAAAAGATAAGTAGGTTATAAAAGATGACTTACTAAACATAACATAGTGGTTTCAAACTACAACTAAAAATATAAAATAAAAAAATATATTAGACTAATTCGGGTTATTCGGGTCCGACCCGAACCCGATTAAAATTTTTTTTTTTTCCTTTGGACCCGACCCTAATAAGAATCGGGTCACATCGGGTCAACCCGTTTAACCCGAATAGCATATATAGACCCGAATAAACCCGACCCTATTAAGCTTATTCGGGTTCGGGTCGGGTCGGGTTAGTCGGGTTCGGGTTTTTTTGACACCCCTAATTGGTACGGAATAATTAATTATAAATTATTAAAAAATCAGAAAAAACACCGACAAGGAAATAGGATAGGTAACGTTACAATTAATATATTTATTTATTTAATTAATATATTTTATTAGAGAAAAATATATGTGGGTAGTTGCTCACCAAAACTGCTTACGTGCATGTGACAATTTCGTGACACAATTTAATCGTTTTTGTTAAATTTGGAAATCAACTTATTAGAACAGTCTGTTAAAGCTTAGGATCTAGTCTAACTTTTTGTTACATATTAAAAGGGCCATTAAATAAATTTGATGGTCCTATGCAATAATCATTTAAATGAAAGTAAATTAATTGAACTTTATAGAGATAGAAACAACGTATATGAAGGTTTCAAACATTAATTGTTTCAATCACACATGTAATTTTAGAAAGGGTAACAAATTTTGAGGTCCTCAATATGTGGTGACAAAAACGATTGTATATACTATACTTGCTTATATTATATTTAAATTATGTAATATATAATTTTAAATTGGAATTATTTAAAATCGTTATACATTAATTTGATTATTAATTACTGAAATATGATTGACATGTCTAATTAGTATGTTTAATTATATTTCTAATGCATTAAAACCTTATAAATAATGGATTCAAATTGATGAGAGATAAAGTGTTTACATAATTCAATGCATTTTGGTACTACTTAATAATGTATTAGGGATATTATTAGGTATGTCAATTAGACATACCAATACTTCTCACTAGGGTGTAAACGAGACTAGACAACTCGCGAGCTACTCTAGATCAACTGATAAATTATTCGAAATCGACCCGATTTAAACGAGTCGAGCTCGAGCTCAAGTTACTCGAGTAAATTTTCGATTCGAGTTCGAGCTCAAAGATACTCAGCTCGTGAGGCTCGCGAGCCTTATCGAGCTTATGTTAAATTACACTTTTACCCTTTTAAATACATAATATATAAGGTATTATGTATATAAAGCGAGTCGAGTCGAGTTTATATAACGAATATTTACCGAGCTCAAGCTTGAAATGTATAACCAATCGAGCTCGAGTCGAGTTTCAAGCTCGAGTTTTAGTAACCGAGTCGAACTCGAGCCTGAAAATTAAAGTTCGATCGAGTTTGACTCAAGTTTCGAACCCAAGTTTTAGTAATCGAGTCGAACTCGAGGTTGACAATACTCCACTCGACTCGCCTCGATTACACCCCTACTTCTCACATTTTATGTCAAAGTACAATAATTTATAATAAATAGTACTGTATTAAATAACAAATGACCTTGTGTTTTGCACATGCAAGTTGTGTGCATAGTTGACAAGCCATGTTGTTAACCTAATCCTCGATCAATAATTATAGTTATTAAAGATGCTATATTATTATCTTAGATTTTGTACGACTAGATTGGTACGTTTATGAGATATGATGAAATAACCATATTCGTATTTTGTCCACATATATGACTAAAATAAATAAATAATTACATTTAGATAATAATAGTTTTGGAGCATACTAATCGTCTTATTATGATGAAATAATTTTTGGCGAGTCCTAAATAGTTTTTTTTTTCTTCCTAATATATATGATTAGACTATTTCTTATAATATGTATTAATAAGACGATTATTTTATAATATGTATTAAATATTGTCTTATTTTAAATGAAATGTAATTTATTCACTATTATTTTACTTCTGTATTCTATCAAATTAAGTAAGATAAAGTAAGTATCAGATCGACTCCACTACAAAAAAGTAAGCAATTTTACATGTTGATTGAGTCATATCTTCACGTCTAATAGTGTTTGTATATGTGTTGTCCACGCTTGGGTCTTGTGTGGAGCAATCGGCGTGACAAAATAAATTTCAATCCTCCACGATTAATAATGTAAAGAAAACATATAAGTCTTTATAGTTAAAAGAGTATAAAAACCTACATAAATGTGGACACTTAGTATTGTAAATAAATCATCCTAAAAGTTAATGTCCACGCTTTATTTTGTGGTCAAATTAGAGAAACTCCACCCAATATATTATCAATAAGATACAAGAAGTTCACGTTTTTAGTTGTGGTCAAATGAATTTACATTACAAGTAGATAAATTAGAGAGAGTATATAAGTTTAAGCGTGGAGTATTATTAAAATCTTTATTTATATATAATATAATTATAATTATTTATTATATTATATATAAATATAAATATATATATATATATATATATATATATATATATATATATATATATATATATATATATATATATATATATATATATATATATATATATATATTTGGTTTCAAATAAAAATAACCCAAATATTTAGAAAACATAAAAACCACTTTTTAACTATTCATTTAATAAAATTAACTTAATTTTCAAAATTAAATATCTTTTAAATTATAAACTTTTACGAAATAAATAATATACCGTTAAAATGAGAATTTAATTCTTTTTGAAAAAATATAAACTATTTAAATTTTGAAGACCTTTTTTTATATTCACGGGTGTATATACTACATATTTTGAAGAATTTCAAAAACTGTGTATATATAACGATGAATAGCATCTTATATTCACTGATGAATATATGGTTAAAATGTAGGTCACAAACTGATTCATACACCGATAAATAGAAGTGTATTTATTTGTGTATACTTGTTATTCGTTGATAAATATCCACGATTGTATATGTGTACTATATTATCTATTCTCCACAACTTTTATAGTGTTATTTCCTTTTCCAAAAATAATAGGTTTTACTTACACCTATATTCGTGGATATTTTTAAAATTTTAATAATACACACTAATAATAGTGCATAATTTATCTTATGGTTGCAAGTGTGGAAATATGTATATATAAAGTACCCATTTCCTATTGGGTGGACATATAAATGTGGAAAAACACCATTTTTTTGTAGTGCTCATTTGTTTATCACTCTTGTGTTTTATTCATTTATTTATTTTCTTGCTACTTAAATAGTTAAATATAAACTTTTATTTTATATACGCAAGCACTTTAAAAAAGAAAAAGCAAAAAAAAAGTAAATACATAAATATTTTAATTTGGCCCATTATTAACTGTAAAAGTGCTTAAGGCCGAATTAAATGGACTCCCTTAGCCCATTACGAGATTTCACCCATTTCGATTCTTGGGATGAGGATAGTATAGCTTATTATGCTTAAGCCCAAACAATAAGCTAAATTCCTAATCCAAAGCTCAATAAATCTAAGAGGATCTTCAATGAAAAGTTTATAAAACATAAAAAGCTTTATTATGTAGATATTTCGTGATTAAGGTTTATAGTGACATGAAACGAGAAAGATTCAAGTTCATTAACCTCTTTATAATTTAATACATATACAATTTTTAAACTTTTAAAGCTTTATGGATAATGTACATAGCTTAATAAAATAAAAAAAGGTTTATAAAGTTATAATTTTTTATGACATGTCGATTATATAAACCTTTGTAAAGGTTTATGATAAGAAATACCCTAAAGACAAGGTCCATGGCGATCCCATAGGTGAATTGATGTCCCATTTAAGATTCAGATGAAGATTTTATATAGAAATCAAGTAAACGATAATCCATAATAATATTATAAATATTTGAGTAGTTATATTAAGTTTGGAGATTTATGAATTGATTTATAAAGTGATATTAAGATGTTTAAGGGTTATAAGTTAGTTAAATGATTAAACACCATAAATAATGGTAAAAGAAAAACTTTAATTTATTGAATTGACGATTATAATTGAACATAAACATGGAATGGCTAAGTCCTAAATATGAAAAGATCACGAGATGTTAAGGGTATACAAAACGGAATGATTAGAGAGACATGTAGTTGGATCCTCCAAGTCACCTTTGAAATTATTTTCACATGTACCTCATAAAATTGATTAAAAAGAAGAAAATATATATAGATATTACGCAAACACCTCCTTACTAATCAACTTTTTAAATTTTAAAAACACTTTCTTGAATATGTTAATTGGGAAAATCATATATGATGAAAGCTGTATATATGATATCAGCAGTATACACGTGCTACGCGACGGGTAACTTTTATTCATTTGAAATCGTATATAAACTATTTTTGAGGTATAATTTGTTTAAAGTAATATATCGATTTTATTGTAGTTATAGATATAGTTGTGTTTGTGCAATGTCACGTAATAAAAAGAGTATAAGTAGACAACATATGTGTTGAAAATGAAAAATAAATTAAGAATAATTAATATTTGCGCAATGCGCGAGACATATTTATTCCTGAAAAATCATACGTAAATGATTTAATATCATTTTGTTTAAATATTGTTGTGTGTATTAAGTGTGTTTTACTTGATTGCGTTATACATTCTTTATATTAGTATATCTTTTTTATTCAAAAAATTTTTAGTTGTAATTTTAATTCAGTAGTTAGATTTATATGCACATTATATCATATTTATCGATAAATTATCACTAATAGTAACTTTTAAAAACTTAATTTTAAGAGTATTCAAAAATTAGAATACATAAAATTTGCTCTTTAAAGTAGTATAGATATATGAATAAATTATAAACATATAATTAAATATTAACATAATGATTTACTACATTTCAATCATTTATTTTAAAAAGCTAATTATTATTATTTATATTAATTTGAAAACTAATCATTTAATTAATTGAACAATTATGAGATTTACTAATCATTATTATAAATTTAAACGGTTATTTAAGAGTTATAAATTAACATTAATAGTAAGTTTTAAAAAGTTAATTTTAGGAGTATTATAAAATTAGAATACATCAAATTTGCTTTATAAAGTAGTATAGATGTAGAAATAATTTAGAACCATATAATTAAATATTAACATAATGATTTACTACATTTGCATCATTTCTTTTAAAAAGCTAATTATTATTATTATTTTTATTAATTTGAAAACTAATCATGTAATTAATTGAACAATTATGAGATTTGATAATCATTTTGATGAATTAAAACACTTATTTGGGAGTTACAAATTAACACTAATAATAAGTTTTAAAAACTTAATTTTAAGAGCATTCTAAAATTATAATACATTAAATTTGCTTTATAGAGTAGTATAGATGTTGGAATAAATTAGAAACATATAATTAAATATTAACATAATTATTTACTATATTTGCATCATTTCTTTTAAAAAGATAATAATTATTATTATTTTTATTAATTTGAAAACCAATCGTGTAATTAATTGAACAATTATAAGATATAATAATCATTTTTATGAATTTAAACATTTATTTGAGAGTTACAAATTACCACTAATAGTAAGTTTTAAAAACTTAATTTTAAGAGTATTCTAAAATTATAATAAATCAATTTTCTTTATAGAGTAGTATATATGTAGGAATATATTAGAAAATATATAATTAAGTATTAACATAATTATGTACTACATTTGAATCATTTCTTTTGAAAAGCTAATTACTGTTATTATTTTTATTAATTTGAAATCTAATAATGTAATTAATTGAACAATTATGAGATTTAACAATTATTATTATGAATTTAAACATTTATTTAAGAGTTATAAATTACCACTAATAGTTTGTTTTAAAAACTTAATTTTAAGAGTATTTTTCTAAAATTAGTATTTATCAAATCTGTTTTATAGAGTAGTACATATATAAGAATAAATTAAAACCATATAATTAAATATTAACATAATTATTTTCTACATTTGCATCATTTATTTTAAATACCTAATTATTATTATTATTTTTATTAATTTGAAACTAATCATGTAATTTATTGAACAATTATAAGATTTAATATTTATTATGATTAATTTATATATTTATTTAAAAGTTATAAATTACCACTAATAGTAAATTTTAAAAACTTAATTTTAATAATATTTTAAAATAAAAATATCTTAAAATTATTTTATAGAATAATATAGATATGCAACATAAGTATAAACAAAGGGATAAAAATGAAATTTTATAATAACTAAAAATATTTAAGGTATAAATATGTAATTAAATAACATTTTTTCTTCTTTCCTACATATATGGTATTTGAAACTAACTTTACACTTTACACATGTCCAAACATCCACGTATACAATATATACATACACCGCTACTATATCTATATATCTCCATCACTCTCTTCACCGGCACACTCTCTCAAACACACACACCACCATGACGATCACCGACCTCGCCACCATCTTACCTCGCGTCCTCATCGTTTCCCGACGAACCCTTCGCAAAAACAAATTCGTCGATTTCGTCGGTATATATATCATCATTCTCCATGCATGCACTAATTATTTCAATCAATTCATCATTCTTAATTATATATTATTAATTAATCAATTAATCAAATAATCAATCATAATTTAAATTCATAGTAATAAATTGCATGAAAAATTAGGAAATTATATTTTGAGTTTTGATTTTTTTTGGGACCTAATTGTAGTTATGTTAATTACTAGGTGAGTATCATTTAGATCTAATAGTCAGTTACGGAGCGGTTCCGGTTATCGTACCTCGTGTGACTGGAGTACACATGTTATTAGATAGTTTCGAACCGATTCATGGAGTTTTGTTATGTGAAGGAGAAGATATTGATCCATCGCTTTACGAATCCGAAACTACTGTTCTATCACCTGAAGAATTGGAAGAGATTAGGCTGTTACATGCTAGTGATACAAATATAGATAAAGAGAAGGATATAATTGAATTATCGCTTGCGAAACTTTGTTTAGAAAGGAATATACCTTACTTAGGAATATGTAGGGGTTCACAGGTTTTGAATGTAGCTTGTGGTGGTAGTTTATATCAAGATATCGAGAAGGAAGTGAGTAGAAGCGGTGTAAATGATACGAAAGTGGTGCATATTGATTATGAGAATTATGATTCGCATAGGCATGCGGTTAGGATTGTGGAGAATACTCCTTTGCATCGATGGTTTGTTGATTCGCTTGAAAATGAGAAGATGGAGATTAATGTTAATAGCTATCATCATCAAGGGGTTAAGAGGCTAGCGCAACGGTTTAAGCCTATGGCGTTTGCGTTGGACGGGTTGGTTGAAGGGTTTTATGATCCCGATTCTTATAATCCGGAAGAGGGGAAGTTTATTATGGGTTTACAGTTTCATCCTGAGAGAATGAGGAAGTTGGATTCGAATGAATTTGATTATCCTGGATGCACTTCTGCGTATAAGGTGAGTATAATTGTGTATTACTTGATTGATTTTAAGAGGTTCGTATTGAATTGGTTTTTGTTACAAATTGCAGGAGTTTGTGAAAGCGGTAGTGGCATATCAGAAGAAGCTCAATGGCGCTAATGAAGTGCCGCAGTCTTTAAAGCTTGATATAGAGTTGGAACAAAGGAGGAAGGTTATTGTAAATAGTTTCTCTCTTGCAAGAAACATATATGCAAATGGTTATAATTTTCGTCACTCAAAGGAGTCTGATCTCGAACCAGGGGCAGAATTTCTCGAGGTATATATGAACTTGGATCAGGATCATGTACTTCTTATATATGATGCACAAATGCACCATTAGTTATATGTGTATATCTTATTCATTTAGTTGTCCATTATTACGAGTTTTTATACTCTTAATATATTGGCGTTCGTACTGATTTGACCCACGAACTAAACCACCATCATAATCTTTTGTAATTGATTTCAGTCAAACACAGCATTGAGTATGCAACAAGAGAAAAGATTGAAACAAATGGGAGCAACAGTAAGGAACGCATCTTCATACATGGAGAGAATGAAACAGAACGAAGAACGAGAGAAATTAGCAAGGGTCGTCATGGGGAAAATGACAGTTGAACAGTTATCCGATTTAGGTCTGTTCTATCACATGATGGAGAAGATATGTTCTGAAGTTTTGGAGAAGAAACTTCAAAATGCTGTCAGTATCGATCTCCCTGATTCAGATGCTTTTTAATGTTACTCGTATTGCGTTACATGCCATTTTGTTTCTCATATAACTCCAAGAAAAAGGTTTTGGTATATGTATTTATATATAATAACTATATGGCTCAAATATATGAACTTTGTTATGGACTAACTTTGATAGTTTTGGCCATAATAAATATGTATATATATATAATATTATATATGTCTTACCATATTGCTGCTGTCCATTTCAGTTTCTGCTGTGTAGATATAAGAGCTGTAGAAGGACTACATAGAAACTATTGCTCGAAAAGTCAACGAGTGTTGATGGATTCAAAGTTATCCGAAATAGACATGAAAACAACTCATAGGCCATAGCTAACCAATAAGTCAACTATATGCATACCTTAATCTAATCATAAAACATCTTATTCCAGTTGAGTAATCAAACATTATTTTTTATATTGGTAGTAGTTGCTTGAATGTTTCATTAAGCAATGTGACTCAAAAAACTAGACTACTCGAGTTTTAGCATCAGAACTTGTCTAACTTCTCTATGAATTCCCCTTATTTTTTCGTAAAATTACTTATTTTAATTGTATTTGGAGTATGCTTAAGCGACGCGGATGGATTTTATGGCACCTGTGAAGGTTCATTCAGTTGTGGAAATATCTCTGGCTTTGGGTACCCTTTTCGGCGAAACCAAGATCCTGCTCATTGTGGTTATCCTGGCTTTGAACTAGACTGTGATGAACAGAATCTACCTACCATTGATATAACGAACATTACTTACCAGATTCTGAGTGTTGATCCAACGTCCCAGATTCTGAGGATTGTTCGAGAAGATATGATCGATTCAACCTGTCCAAAAGAGCAAGTCAATACGACTATTGATCACAATCTTTTTGGATACATCCCGGGCTATATAAACATAAGTTTCCTCTTTGGATGTCCAGTTTCTATCAACAGTTTCAGGATGGGCTCGATTTCTTGTGATAATAATGGAGGTAGTCCTGTTTTTTATATGCCTGGAATACAAGTGCCTGAGAGTTGTGAAACTAGCGTCATAGTCCTGAGCCCTGACAGATACCTGAACCCAACTGAGTTGGGTAATGTTCTCCAACAAGGGTTCGAGGTCAGGTATTTGATGGCAGCTAGGCCTTGCATAGATTGCGCGAATTCTGGAGGCCAATGCATATACAACAATAATACACATCTAACCACTTGTGCGTGCCCTGAACCACCTTTTTTGGCCGATAGTTGCTACACGGCTAACACGACACGAGTCGATTCTTCATCACCATCAGGTATGCAACTCTTCGATACATCGTTGTTTACTTGGTTATTTTTCGACGGTAGTACTAAATAGTGATGTCTACGGTACTTCATTTAAAAAAAACCCATAAATCCTAAGTGTCTCAAACTTGACTTCTATTATGTTCCATAGACTTGCTCAAGCTTCAAGTACCTCTATATATAGTTAATTTGTTAACATGCTTAGAAAACGAACTTTGGGAACCACCAAGCGGTGGCAAATTTGGTTAATAATTTGAGTACTTTCGTATCATCAAAGAGTTAGAGGTCTTATATGTACCTTGAAAATCCTCATGGTGTAATTATTTCTTGTGCTTGTTATAATACTGTTCTCTATCCCCCGAAGGAAAGAGTTTTACCTGGTTCGAGTTTGTGGGCGGTAATCTTAAGCCCTAAGGATATCAGACAACATACTTAGTTCGAGCTTTGTTTAAATAAGTTTCTAAGTCATTAAAATTAATTTTATTGGTTTTCCAGTTTTCAATAAGTTATAAGTTCGTTAAATAAGCTACTTCAAACACCGGTATACTTTATTGTATCATCTAAAAAGTTGTATTCGTGAAAAAATTATTACCTCATCTTTTGTCTCTACGAATCATAGAGCTTACATTATTCATTTTAATCATGACATGCCATATTTGTGAGATGATCAAATTCTCAAATTGTAATAAAGCATCATTTATAAATTATAATCCGCTACATTATTTAGAAAAAAAATGATTTGCTTACATATATACTTCTTTTTTTTTAAACGGTAACCTTTTGAATTGGTTTTATTGAACCAACTTTTATATAATATCTTATATAACTTGTAATTTTAAATTAAAGTAGAATGGATCAACGTTGTCTATATAATTTTAAAGTGGTTCTTTGCATGTTACATTATTCAAATAATAGTTGTTGGTTCATGGTAAATAATTAAATAGAAAATGCAATATCAACTTTAATGACGAAATTTGGACCACTTTATGTCATTCTAAATTTTTTTATAAATGATTTCGTGTTTGACAATCACAAGGTTTAAATTATTTTAGGGAAGTACATTAATAATATTTGATAATATGATATATGAATTTAAGTAGATATAAGTATCATAAAAAGGTCGATATTTACTTGAACAAGAGCAAAATGAGCTTCGATTTGGGTGGTGTTTTGATGTCACGAAGTTGGAAACAATTTCGTAGACTTAAATCTCATAACTACTCGTAGGGTTGTTGAATGGTGAAGAAATGAACGATTGAATTTCTTTAGAAAATCTTTCAAATTTTATTCTTACCGACTTCAATTTTTTATTTTGGAAATATGTCTAATGGTGTGGTTTTATTTTTATGATTTTTTTCTCGTGTTTGTGAAATTAAATTTTATCTACATGATTAAAAAAATTAAACACATGGAAAAAAGTAAGTTACAAAAAGAACCCAAAAGTATAATACAGGGGTTTCGGATTTTTCCCGTTAATTTCAAACACTTTTTACCCGCTTAAAATGTCGTTACACTGCTACATTATACAATCTCAATCTCTCCCGAAAATGCTTCGTCGGCCGTCTCTTTTCACGGCAATCCTCCTCCTCTTCCTCCATTTTGGAAACTTTGCGGTATCACTTACCGAACCCACCTTCACTTCCTTTCCTGGTTGTGATGGCACTTTTTCATGTGGAAATATTCACAACCTTAGTTACCCTTTCACTGGTGGCGATCGACCTGATCACTGCGGTCCACCTGAATTTCGACTCATTTGTCCCAATAACGACTACCCTGAGTTACCTGTTGGATCAGTTAATTACCGGGTTCTTAAAGCAAACTTGACTGAAAAGACCCTCATTGTAGCTAGATCAGATTTATGGAACAATACATGTCCTAGTACTTTTGTCAGTTCGACTCTCGATTCGAGTACTTTTGACTCTGGTAGTGATGAGAATGTTGATTTGACGATATTCTTTGGATGTAGCTCGTCCCCGGTGTTTAGTGACCTTATTCAACCACAGAACCGGTTTTTTTGTGATGTTGGTGGAGTGGATCTTACGGATTCGTATTATTTGATTGGAGAGGTACCGATTGATCCAATATTGAAGATGATTCACTGTACGAATGGAGTTAGGATTCCGTTATTGAAAACTGTTGGTGCTGAGCTTAATCGAAGCTTGT
The DNA here is from genome assembly GCA_910822075.1 of Senecio squalidus. Taxonomy (NCBI): domain Eukaryota; kingdom Viridiplantae; phylum Streptophyta; class Magnoliopsida; order Asterales; family Asteraceae; genus Senecio; species Senecio squalidus. Next base: position 21,252,453 of record CAJVGC010000590.1, on the reverse strand, counting down.
TGACTCTCACAGAAGCTTTAAATCAAGGTTTTCAGGTCATTTGCAATGATCCGTATCATGACCAGTGTTCGGAGTGTGGTAGATTGGATGGGGAGTGTGGGTTTAACGTTGATACAGGCCAACCAATTTGCATTTGTGACACTAGGATATGTAGCCAAGCAGGTGTTCGACGTATTGCATTCACACAAAATTAACCAACTTTTATTTCAAAGTCAGATGGTATAATGATCTATTTTAGCTACGATACTAACGTTTTCTTGTGTTTATTTGCAGGGAGTGGGAACAAATCGTTCCTGAGTATAGGTATGGATTTCATTTTGTCACTAAGTTGATTGAAATATCTTAATCATCGTTTAAAGAAACTAGTCTTTTTGTTTAACTCTTTCAACTTTGAATTATCAGTTCTTCCAACTATTGGAGCGGTTCTTGTTGGTTTTGCTATCGGATGGGGACTTTTCGTTTGCAGACAAAGACAGAAAAGACGCACTATAAAAGTAGCAGCTGATTCAAAAAGGGAGAGCAAAGCTACTCTTACTACTGATTCGAGCAGAGGATTTACTAGTGACACTCAATCAAACATCACTTCGAGTATCAAAGAGTATGGAAAATGCTCCTATTTTGGAGCTCAGGTTTTTACGTATGAGGAACTAGAATTAGCTACCGATAATTTTAATGATTCAAGAGAATTAGGTGATGGCGGTTATGGAACTGTGTACCATGGTAGTACTATAAACCTTTTTATCGTCAAAATTTTAAGATTTAGCTTCTATGAGGATTGAGGCTTTGGTCTAACTCTTTTAATTTTGTTTACAGGTAAGCTTCTTGATGGTCGAGAAGTTGCTGTCAAGCGTTTATACGACAACAATTTTAAGCGGGTTGAGCAATTCATGAATGAAGTTGAAATCTTAACAAGATTAACTCATAAAAACCTAGTAAAATTGTATGGGTGCACGTCAAAACGTAGCAGAGAATTACTCCTAGTTTATGAGTACATTCCAAATGGCACAGTGGCCGATCATCTTCATGGAAAGCTGGCAAACACAAACTCAAACTCCTCCTGCCTGTTTACATGGTCCGTGCGCCTCAACATAGCCATAGAAACGGCCGAGGCACTTACATATCTCCATGACTCAGACATTATTCACCGAGACGTGAAAACGAGCAACATTCTATTAGATAAAAGTTTCCGAGTCAAAGTTGCTGATTTTGGGTTGTCAAGATTGTTCCCAAACAACGCCACTCATGTATCCACTGCCCCACAAGGGACACCCGGCTATGTTGATCCCGAATACTACCAATGCTACCAGTTAACAGACAAGAGTGACGTTTATAGCTTTGGAGTGGTCTTGATTGAGCTCATTTCTTCTTTACAAGCGGTTGATACAAACAGAGACAGGCTTGACATAAACTTGTCTTCAATGGGAGTCAACAAGATCCAAAACCATATGTTGGATGAGTTGGTTGACAAGAGCATAGGGTTTGAGACAGATGGTTTGGTGAGGAGGAAGGTGACATTGGTGGCTGAGCTTGCTTTCCGATGTCTGCAACAGGAGACGGATATGAGGCCACCAATGAAGGAAGTGCTGGAAATTTTGAAAGGGATTCAGAATGACGAGTTAAATGTTCAGAAACCAGAGGTTCTTGACATTTTGGTGGATGACGGTGTATTTTTTAAGGATCATAATACAGAAACACCATCGCCGGATTATAGGATTACTAACAAACTGTATGGCAGCACAATGCCGAATTCTTCCAGTGGTTGATCAGACTTTATTGTTTCTAAATCGACTTTGTTTCAATTTGCTTATGTAGTGTTGTTTCTATATAAAACTTTCGACAGAAAATTCTGAGGTGATTGTAAATAATAAAGTTATACAGCTACCAAAATCGTATTCTCTGTTTACAAGGACGCATGTCATATATTTGGTACACTTGCCTTTAAAGTTTTCCGGCCTAATAACCTTGCAACACTTTTAATCTTTGATTGTCTGAGAAAGCGTGACATTTTCTCTTTTATGTAGATTCATTCCAAATTCACCTATATTCGTGTTAGCTAATGCTGTTAGTCGAAAAGACACAGCTATTGTTGAAATGGTAAACAAAGAAACGAAAGGATTTAAAAAAAAAAAAAATTATTCTGGCAAGCAACGTGAGCATTAAAGTTTAATAGAATGACTTATGTAATAAGGATTCGGCTTGCTTACCGCTCTAAGCAAGACGTACGAGACATAGCTCATAAAGTCAGTCAATGAGCTTGAAGAAAGACAGAGATCACAAGTTTACAAGAGGTCGTCGACATAAAGCAAAAAGTCAAGCTTGTGCTAACAATCTGCTTAGTCCTGTTTTTCTACTTCCCGGGATATTTGAAACTAGCGTTATAATTCCGTTTCCAGTTGAGTTCATGAACTAAACCAGGTTGGCTCAGGTTTTCCATGAAGGGTTTGGCCGTTAGGTGGAAGGTAGAATCTAGACCTTGCACCGACTGCACCAAGCCCGACGGTCAATGCGTATACAATATTGTAACACTTTTAACCACCTGTGCCTGCCCCGAAGCAGCACTTTTAGTTTTCTACACCCCACAATACAGTTCTCTACACTCACAACAAGGGTATAATTGGGCATTTGTTTCCTTAATTTTTTTTATTCAAATGATAATTAGCGACCAAATATAATTTTAGTTTTCTCCCCCTCAAACTATACTAAAAATAAGAATTTGTTGAACAATACATATATCATTAAAGACGGGTTAGGACGAATAAAAACACAATTTTCAATTTCAAAAAATCACTTAAATTTAATTTAGTTTGAAAATTATTAACTTTTTTTATAGAGCACTCACTCGATATACTTTTGATGGAAAAAAAAATCGGGATTTTTTGATGGATTTTGAAATTTTATATTACAAAATCATTGTTTTATCATTTGTGATTTTAGTAGTTTGACATATTATTTTTTTGTTTTTCTTTTTGATTATGGTTGAGTGTACGTAATATAACAAATCTAAGTTTTGAATTTCATATTTAGTATTCAAATCACATGTGATATTGGCTTACGAATAACCACATTTGGCTATAAACGAAAAAAATAAAAAGTCGTCAAAAATCGAACTTTTTTCGGGTTCGTATAGGCTATACATTATATAACATTGTTGTCTATTAAAAATTATATTTAAAGTTAAAATCACGTGTGTTATTATATATCTTACGAGTTTTTGAAATTTTACATAAATAATATCACATATGATTTTTGTATTATCACATATGATTTTAATATTATCATATGTTTTGTCAAAAAACAAGAAAAAATAAAACTCGTCAAAATTCGATTTTTTTTCTTCTAAATTTAGGTAGTTTATACATTTTATAGTAGTTCTCTTTTGTAAAATTTTACGTATTGGTGTAAATATCACATGTGATTTTATCGTTACAGTTTTAATACCCATCAAAAAAATAAAATAAAAAAGTCGTCGAAAGTATATAACACCACTACTCTAGTTAAAGATAAATACGAGACGACTGCAACTGTGTATTTGGTTTCGTCTAACGATTAACGGTTTGTGAGATAATTTAGTTTTGGTTTTAATCTTAACCATTAGATCAAAATGAGATGACGGGTCAAGATGATGTATTTTTGTCTTTAGAAAATTATAAGTTTTAATTGATCAATTCTTTAGTCAATGATTTTGTAAGGTACAAAAGGCTTAATATTCATCATCCATCCATTTAATCTTCATCGTTAGATGTAACAAATTACGTCGTCGCGACCGTCATGTTCTCCTCTTTAATTAAAGCAGTGGTCATATATACTTTCGACGTCTTTTATTACTGAAATTGTAAAGTTAATATCACATGTGATATTAACATATATGGGTAAATTTCCAAAACAAAATATGTTATATAATGTATAAAATATCTAGACCAAGAAAAAAAAAATGACCAATTCCCCCCCCCCCCCCCCCCCCCCCCCCCCCGTTTTTTGACAAATTTTGAAACTCGTAATTTTATATCACATGTAATTTTAACATCAAATGTGGATTTAAATACATAAAATCATTACATGATGTATAATTCAATTAAACGAATAAAAGGTTCCACAAAAACACATGTGATATTTATATATGAATAATGTGATATTAATGTAAATAATATATTATTTTATAAATCTAATGTGATATTAATGTAAATAATATGAATTTTATAATATGTAGTATTTGAAATCTAATAACCCAATAAATTATATTATTTTAACTTTAAATGTGAATTTTAAAACACAAAAATATTATATGAGGTATGATATATATGAATCCGAAAAAAAAAAAAGTCAAATTTTTATTTTTTTGGTTTTGGTCAAATGTTGATTTCCGTAAATAAAACTTAGATATGTTATGTGATGAACATTTAACCAGATCCAAAAAATAAAACACAAAAAATTTAAGTCGTACTATTATATCACATGTGATAAAACAGTGATTTGATAATATAAATTTTTCAAAACTCGTCAAAAAATACGAAAAAAAATTTCATCAAAAGTATATCAAGTGGATACTCTATAGAAAGGGGAGATAATGTTTTTTAATAGTGTAATTTATTCGTGTAATATGTATGGTTTTTGAGATAATTAATTTTTAAACAAAAAATATTAAAATAAGTTTAAAATTGAGAGTTATGATTGGTTTTTTTATAGTCAAATTTTTTAATTATATTAAATAAACTCAACCCACAGAAATAACTCTTTGGTATAGTGGTAAAACTTTTTTCTTCATCTGTTCCCACAACTTGTACGAGACGAATTCTCAGCTATGTGTGCTTCTTCGACTATCACCTTCTCAAGTTTATCGGTATTCTTTCCTCTCCACTTTTTTAAAACATTACAAAGGTTACTATGGATCTAAGTGGTTTCATGTTAAATCATAAAATAATAGTAGTTGAAATAAATTAATGAAAAAAACCCCTCTTAGACGTCACTGATTAACTCATCTAGTTATTTACTAGGTCGTCTTTAGGATTATTCAACATCTTGTTTTTACGTTGCAATGTTATGTGAAAGAATCAGAAGTACTGATTGTACGTTCACATGCCAATTTTAACTTATTTATGAATACAAGGTGTAAAATTGCATTTGATACTAATAATCTCTAACTATAAATGCTTTATTTAAATATTTATTTTATAAGTATGTATTTATAAACTTTCATCAGGAATGAAGGTCAAGGTTTGATTTTCACTTTCGTCATATTTCTTACATTTCTTATAACTATATATATTAGTATTAAATTTTTATAAAATGCAAAAAGTATCATAAATCAACCTGACTTGATTGAAATATGCATTAACATTAATTAACATTAACATTAATATGATCGACTACACTAAAATCACCAAGAGGAGTTCGTTGTTTATTATTAAAAAGCTATTAAAAATCCTTTTAATAGATGTCTAGTAATAAGAGGAAAAAAAAACTTATATCGTAAAAAAACGCTATTAAAAAAGAAAAAAAAGATAAATTGATAAAAATTAGTAAAGTTTTTTTTTAATAAATATGATTAAAATTATATAGATTTGAAGAATCTTATCTTAATATATAATAAAAGAGAGGTCTAAAATGTCATTTGACAAAATATTAACTATTAGATGGAAATTCAACTTTAATTTGAACCATTAGATTAATTTGATGATGTCAGCATTAATAATTTCATTTTAACCCAGTTATTTTAAATAATTTAATCCTTATTTTTAATAGTATTAAGTAAATAAAACTAATTAACCTTTCTACTTTAAATAATCTAACACTTGTATTTTAAATTAATTCTAAAAAAATACAAAAAATATTTTTTTTTCAAACACATACACATTTTTAGTATAAAAGAAACTAAAATTATTTTATTGTTTTACTGGTGTTTTGCATATAAACAGAAAACATATATTATATAAAAAAAATTCTGTTTTTTTTCTTTTTCTTTTTGTCCTATTTACCCAATATTTTTAATTTTTCTATATATTATAAAAAGAAAAAAATATATATTTTATTGTTTTACGAGTGTTTTCACAAAATCGGAAAACATATTTTATACAAAAATCTTATTTTTTTGTCCTATTTACGCAATATTTTTAGTTTTTTATTTATTATAATTATTTTATTTTTAATAAGGTTTTTTCCGAATTACACAGTAAATGTTTTTTTTAACTTTACATTTGCTAACATAATCATTTTTTCTACATGAACAATAGTTTTCTATTAATCTGTTCCATGTTCTTTGTAAATATTATATATTTTTTGATATAATTATCCGCATATTAGCCGGGTCAATAAGTTAGTTTATAATAAAATGACGTAATTTAATTTGGTTTTGCATGTAAAGTTACATGTGTAAGAATCTTATTCATTTTTTCCTATATATAATTTATATTATTATATTTCTATATATAAAAGTTCATTTAAGCTCGCGAGCTTAGTATACGAAGCTAGGAATCAAACTCGTTTAAGAAACAAGCTTCATATTATGTTCAAGTCGAGTTTGAATCAAGCTTTTTACGAATCAAATTCAAATAACTCACAAATAATTCGGCTCATTTACACTCCTATTCCATATTTATTTTAAATTCTAGCCAAACCGTGTTTTCGATTTTTTAGCTTTCTTATGTCAACCCGGAATCAAACCTAATTAACACCCACAGTTTACAAAAGTAATAACGGACCTCTCCATTAGACGACCTCGAGTCAACTCAACTCAATACTTAGGAAGCTTATTAAACTTTAAATAATTAAAAGTGTGTTTATATATCAAAGCCTTCTTTTTCTTCTCACTTTGTTTTTCATTTTCCTATCACCTAGTACATTTCTTTCGTTCATCATACATCGGTATTTCTCTCGATCTAGCCCGACCATAATGAAGCACCTATTCTTCGTTATGATAACCGTTGTTGTAGCCACTTTCATCCGTTTCCCAGCTGTTTGGTGCCAGCAAACTCGACCATATGAAGTTTGTGGCGAGTCAGTTCAATGTGGAGACATACAATTTGAGTACCCGTTTTGGGGGGTGGATCGTCCGTCCTATTGCGGCCACCCTGGGTTTCAGCTAACTTGCCTATCTAATGTTCCTGAACTTTCATACGAATCAGTTCATCATCGCGTTCTAAATATCGATAGTAGTACACAAACGATGACCATTGCTAGAAATGATCTCTGGAGCACCCTTTGCCCTCAATATCTCCACAACACCACCTACAACTCTACGATCTTTAATGGAGATAATTTTGGTCAAGAGGACGTATCTCTATACTACGGATGCAATAATAGTATCCCAGATGCGGGTGTGATACCGACACTGGGTGCTAATTACCAGTACGCATGCAATGTTAATGGTACCAATAGTAATAGTTATTTTTACAGAACTAGTATGGTGCAAACCAACAGGCTCGACGAATTCTTGGTGCAATGCAACAATCATATCATTGTACCCGTGAACCGATCTTTTGCTGAACAGTTAGCTTTAGCTACTGCTACGGAGAGTGATTTGAGATCAGCTCTGAGAGCTGGTTTCAATCTAGAGTGGTCTGCAGATAACAACTTGTGTGATCAGTGTGTTCGGTCCCAAGGTAGATGTGGGTCAGACTTGAATTCACCTGAGTTGTTTACCTGTTATTGTGCTACCGGAAATTTCTTGGTAACTTGTAACAATACGGACCAAAGTGAAGGTAAGCCATTTTTTCGAACTCATATTACGAATGTGTTCTTGGTGTACTTTAAACCATGTTGAGTTAACTAATGAACAAGAACAACATGGCTGACTTAACTATAAAGCCAATGAAACTATGCATATCAAGACTGTTGCGACACCGGAATATCACAAGTACAATCGGGTAGAAGGTTCGGATCCGATAAAGCTGATCCGAAGAAGACCTTCAGCCTAGTTCTTATCTCCGATCTTGAACTATCTGCACAAGGAGGCAAACACACGAGTAAACGGAGCGGGGATGATCCCCTGGTTTACCTCGGGCGTAAGAGTAAGATTACGAAGAGTAAGAGTAAATAAGTAATGTAAGAGTGTGTAGTGTTATGAACGTTACCCTTGAAGTGAAGAGTGAGCTTGGTATTTATAGATCTTGAGTTTCGGATAATAACGTGCTCTAAGTACAATATCTTGTTTATCCTGGAGGTATTGCGAAGTATTGTACTTTCTGTCAAGAAGGCATCCTTCGGCCTCATGGTCCTTAGGATGTTCTTCGGATAATAGGTGTTGTTTAGATTCTCTTTCTTAAAGATTGTGTCCGGCTAATAGATCTTTCGGCGTATCATTGGTTTGGCCGATAGACTTCTATCGGCTAACCGATGGTACGTCATCAGCCCCCCTAGTCCAGTATTACGTAGTTAAGACTATGTAATGCTTGACTAGAAGAAAAAATAAAGTGTTTCAACTCTTTCAGCTTCCTCTTTCGGTTGACTGGGGTGTGTCTCTTGAGTTTATTCGGAAATTTGTAACTGTCTGACTGTTTAGGCGGGATAATGGGTTTTTAGCTTCGGCGGGAAGATTTTCAAATTGCTGCATTTAATGCTTATGCCACTTGTCGCTATTCCATTGGTCGAGAGAGGCGGTGGGATTAGACGCGCGTCCCATCGTCTGACATACACTTGCCTATAAATAGTTTCTTTTACCCCATTTGTAACTTTTTTTTCTCACCGTTTTCTCAATTACACTTTTAACTGTGTGTTTTTCTTCCCTCACTCTTTCTTTCGTTGCTTTTTGTCTTCTCATTCTTTCGTGATGTCAAAGAAAGATAAGGAAAACCTTCGGAGGTCTTTCAATAGTTTGACCCAGGAGGACCTGGATGTCCTTTGTGACAAATATGCCATCGGCGTTGGCTATGGTGTTACTCTTCCTGGTCCCGACGACACCATTCTGGATGCGCCTCCCGGCAAAATAGGGGTTTACGCTGAGTGGTTTGAATTTTCAAACCTCCGGCTTCCATTCTCCAGACTCTTTTTGGAGGTTTGCGAATACTTCAAGTTTCATCCTTCCCAGATGAATCCTCTCGGAGCTTTGAGACTTACCTGTTTTGAGGTTCAGAGCTGGGCTCTTGGGTATACACCTTCGGTAACTCTTTTCCGGGTGTTTTATAAACTTGGAAAGGCGGGGGACTGGTTTACTTTTGATAAGAGGAGGAAACCTAATCCTGTTTGTTCTTCCGGTGCTCCTTCCGGCCGGAAAAACTGGAAAACCAAATTCTTCTTTGTGAATGCCGGCGTGGCTCCCATCCGGATTAGATGGAAGCATAAGGATGAGTCTGTTGCCGATGAGCAGGTAAAGCCGGGAGAAGTTTCGGATGATGCTGTAAAAGCTTTGACGACTCACCAAGTCGAGTGTCGTACGTTACCGGAGCACGTATTGGTGATGGCCGGTATAAGTCGGTTTTGGACGTCGAATATCTCCAAACCCTGTCTACAGTTGCACGGCCGAGGTATGTTACGTTCTTGTGCTCGTTGTGCCGATGATTCTATGATGATTACTTATTTGCCTTGTCTTTCTTTTTTGTAGAATTGCCTCTAATAGATTTTCTAGAGCTGAGTGATTGGTCCTCGGTTAAGTACCTTTCTCGTACTCTTGCTAAGGATGAGGTATCCTGGCTGGTTCGGACGAATTCTAGAGTGATACACATGTCTTCCGAAAGACTTCCTGCTCCTTACACCGAAGCTGATGCGGTATTTCCGGCGGGTTATACACTAAGAAATCCCTTAGATGAGGATTTCATTCAGCCAGCCGCAGGGACTATCATGGGTAGTGGTGCTCACCCGGCCAAGAGTGGTAATAATAATACTATCCCTTTGCTTTTTCGTGCTTTGTTTGCGAAGACATCATCCTCTGTAGGAAATGCAGTTGCTAGGAAGAGAAAAGCTACGACTGGTTTGCTCCTCCGGAATCATCCGAGGGTAAAAAAGATGATGATGTTGAAGGTGGGGAGTCGGAGGAAGAGACGGCACCGACGGTTGAAGTGTCCGGCAAAAAGAAGAAAGTTTCCATGTCTACTACCAGCTTGACTATCAGGGAGAGAAGAAAAGGTCAACAATCTGAGGTTCGGTCGGCTACAGAGACCGATACTTCAAAAGCTGGGGAGAAAAATAAAGAAGTCGCTACTTCCGTCTTCCGGGGTAAGTTTGTTGTCCTTGAAAGTTCGGAAGAAGGAGGTGTCTCGTTAGATGGTACGGAGTGCTATCTTGATCCTCCTTCTTATGAGACTTCTTCCGAAACAAGGAGAGCTCTCGAACTGATAGTTGATGATGATTTCCCGACAGGTCCCCAAACTGAACCTGAAGCTGTTACTTCTAATCCGGAGCCGATTATTAAAGAACCTGTTGTTGAGAAACCGGTTGTTGAGGAACCGATTACTGAGGAGCCGATGACAGGTGAGAAGTCCTTCGGAGAGGCTTCTTCTGCTATTCCAACGGATGAGGAGTTTGTGGCTCCTAACTTGGTTGACGAACCCTTACAGGAGCCTTTTGTTGGGGTTTTGCTAGATCAGGCACAAGATGATCTAGGGTATCGGCGTCTGTCGCCAGAGACTGTGACTTATCGGCCAATATCCCCCCTTATTCCATCACCGGAGCCGAATGAAAACTTAGTAGCTGAGACTTCACAAGTGTTGGTGAATCAGCCGGAAGGTATTTTTCTTCTTTCTGGAATTGTTCAACCTTCTCCTTTTTCGGAGTTTATTAACCCCCAGTTATTGTCTTTCAGGTAATCAAGTGGCGGACGAACGTATGGAGGACGTCCAAGTGCCCTCGGAAGAGGAAAATTCCGAAACAGAGTCTGAAGGTCTGGACACTGCTTTGGCCGGGACATCCTTCGTTCCGGCGATTAGTAAGGTCAAGTGTGGGGACCTCTTCCGGCCGGACTCTTATTAATCTCGCTACCCCTGCTGAAACTCTTCGCTTGGGAAAACTTGGGAACATCCAAGCAGGACGTGAGTTTGACTTTGCTCTGGCCTCTTTAAACATGGTAGGTCCTGACCTCCGACGCCGAATGGAATCATCGGCTCGGGAAACGGCAGAGCATAGATTCCGGGTCTTGGAACTTGATGGTCAACTTACTTCGGCTAAGAAAGAGCTGGCCGAAGCCCTTGAACGAAAGAAGCAGTATCGGGACAGAAGTCATCGTTTGTCAAAGGAGGTGACTAAGTTGAAAGCTGCTTCCTCCGGTCTTACTGAGGTTGCTACCCGAGAGCTTCGGGAGAGATGGGAGGTAGAGCATCAAACAGCTTTGGACAAACTGAAAAGCTTCATGGATGCCCAAAGACGGACTGACATAGCCAGCTTGAAGGCGGAGCACGAAACAGCCTTGGCCGAAGCTCAGGCCAAATGCGATATGAATGGTGATGTGCTCCGGTCTTTGGAAGAACGGTTGAGGAAACAGGCATCTGAGTTAGCGGAACTTCGTTCGGACAGAAGTTGGTTGGTAACAATGGGTCCGAAACACGTCGTTCAGAAGCTACATTCTAGCCAGGAGTACTCCCGTCCCCAGACAAACATTCAGATGCTTAACTATAGACTTGGGTGTCATGATGGTTTAGTTGCCGGTGTCAATATTGGACGTCTGAAACAGAAGGCTTCTACTTCTCCATTCTTTAATGCTAATGCTGCTTCGGAGCTGGAGAAGGCCATAACCGATGCTTCCCACCTTAATTATCCGTACCTTGAAGCCTTGGCAGCCACTGATGGTTCTCCGATATAAGACTTTCAAGCTGTTGAGCCTGTTGTAGGTCCTCCTTCAGATGAGGAATGAAGCTTCTATGTTCCGTCTTTCTTTTGTTATATTGTATTGAAATGTATCTCCGACCTGTGGAGATATATTGCCACAAACAAGTTATGATCAATATATTTTTTCCTTTATTTTATTCCCAGATTCATTTGCATCTTTTACTTGTTGTAATTTATGTGTTGTTAAAATGCTTTGTGTGAATCTCTAGAAAAATTATTCGGAATTGAGTTCGATACATATTGAGGTTAGGCTCAATTTTTCATTCGGAGTTAGGTCCGATACATATTGAGGTTAGGCTCAATTTTCTTTCGGAGTTAGGTCCGATACATATTGAGGTTAGGCTCAATTTTCTTTCGGAGTTAGGTCCGATACATATTGAGGTTAGGCTCAATTTTCTTTCGGAGTTAGGTCCGATACATATTGAGGTTAGGCTCAATTTTCTTTCGGAGTTAGGTCCGATACATATTGAGGTTAGGCTCAATTTTCTTTCGGAGTTAGGTCCGATACATATTGAGGTTAGGCTCAATAATTATGAAGTCTCATCCTTATTTTTTCTTAGACTATCTGAATTGATTGTATGTTCAAACACTTCGTCAAGCGTTACGAACATTCATTCGAATAGTGCTAATAGTAAAATGAAGGAAAAATTGGCTACGAGGGCCTTTCATTCATATGAAAAATGAAAAAAAAAAGATTACATTACTCATAGTTAGCTAACTATAATACTTTCGAAGGTTCATGGCATTCCATGTTCTGGGTATGGGTGTGCCGGTCATGTCTTCCAGCTTGTAGGCGCCATTGCCCATGTCTTTGACCACCTTGTATGGACCTTCCCATTTTGGCCCCAGTTTACCTTCGTTTTCCTGCCGACTCGCTTCGTTCTTTCGGAGAACCAAGTCTCCTTCTTTCAACACCAGCTTTCTCACTTTCTTGTTGTAGGTTTCTTCGAGCCTTTCCTTGTATTCGGCCTCTCTAACTGCCGCTGCATTTCTTCGCTCTTCCAGTAACACCAGATTGAGCCGGATTTCTTCTTGGTTGGTTTGGTCACTTCCGGACGTTACTCGGTGACTCGGCATCCCTATTTCGGCTGGGATAACAGCTTCGGATCCATACGTTAGGCTAAAAGGGGTTTCGCCGGTGCTCGTTTTCTGGGTGGTGCCCATAATACATGGGGTATTTGATCCACCCAGTCCGTTCCTTCCCTGCCTAATCTTGCCTTTATCCCATCCCCAATGCTTCTGTTAATCCTTTCAACTTGGCCGTTACTTCGCGGGTGTGCTACCGAAGTAAAAGTTTGTTTGATTCTCAGCTCGCTGCACCATCGTCGCAGTGGATTGTCCGAGAATTGCTTTCCGTTATCTGATGTTAGTTCACTCGGCAGACCGAACCTGCATACGATATTTTCCCATACGAACTTCTGAACTTGTTTTCCTGTGATCCGGACGACGGGTTTAGCTTCGACCCACTTTGTGAAGTAGTCTACTGCTACTATCAAAAATTTCATTCCTCCGGTTCCGGTTGGAAATTTTCCCACGATGTCTATCCCCCACTTTTGGAACGACCATGCCGATAGTATGGACACTAAATTGTGTTTCGGCAGTCTTGGAATGGGTGCATGGATTTGACAAGCATCGCACCTTCGGATCAGTTCGATGGCATCAAAGTGCATAGTTGGCCAGAAGTATCCCAATCCCATGATTTTTGAGACCATACTTCGTGGTCCGGCATGCATGCCACATGCTCCCTCATGCATTTCCCGGACCACATAGTTGGCCTGCAATGGTCCTAAACAACGAAGTAAAGGTGAGAGTGGGTTTTTTCGGTAAAGAGTGGTACCTTTCACTATGTAATTTGGTGCCTTCATCCGGATTTTACGGGCCTCCCTTGAGTCTTGTGGCAAGATTCCTTCTTGTAAGAACTTCATTATCGGTGTCATCCAAGTGACTCCTTCATCTTCCACAATCATCAGGGTTTCTTTCGGATTAGCTATAGCCCGCTGATCTTGTTTTTCTATCATTACTTCCATCGCTGTGTGTCCGAATGCTATGGACGCTAGCTTGCTCAACGTGTCCGCCACCTTGTTCTTCGTTCTTGGAATTTGTTCAATCGTGCATGATTGGAAAGTGCCCATTAACTTCTTCGCCTTCTCTTTATATTTGTTCATTCGGTCTTCCTTGGCTTCGTATGTTTCATTAATTTGATTGGCCACTAACTTTGAGTCCACTTTGATCTTCAAGTGGTCTACTTCTTTCTCTTTGGCTTTTTGTAATCCGGCGATCAGGGCTTCGTACTCGGATTCATTATTGGTGTTCTCAAAGCAAAAACGGATGGAGAATGAAAACTCCTTTCCTTCCGGGCTAACAAGTAAAATTCCGGCACCTGATCCTTCCGAACTAGAGGATCCGTCAGTAAAGAGACACCAAGTGCTTTCTTGATTAGCGCCTTTTTCTTCGGTGTTGGATTCTGTTGACCTTTTTCTCTTTTTGTTTTTTGCCGGTGCTTTTGTCGCAGTTTCTTTCGGAATGATGTCTTTCGGGGCGGTGTCTTGGTGTACAATCTGATCCGGAACTTCAGCTAGGAAGTCTGCTAGCACTTGCCCTTTGATAGATGTCCGAGGGACATATTCAATATCATAACTTCCTAACTCAATGGCCCATTTTGTAAGTCTGCCAGCCGTTTCTACGTTCCTTAGGATTTGTTTCAAAGGTTGGTCCGTGATTACTCGGATGCTATGTGCCTGAAAATATCTTTTCAACCTTCGGGATGTGTAAACTAAGGCCAGCGCTATCTTCTCTATTTGGGTGTAGTTGTTTTCGGGACCTTGTAACACCTTGCTGACGAAGTAGATGGGCATTTGTTCTCCCTTTCTTTCAGCTAAAAGGGCTGAACTAATAACCTCCGTCGTTGCTGATAGATACAAGATCAGGGTTTCCCCTTCTCTGGGTGCCGTAAGAGTTGGAAGTGTCATGATAAACCTTTTCATTTCCTGTAAAGCTTCTTCAGCTTCCGACGTCCACCGGAAGTCTCCCTTTTTTACACAATTCTTTAAGGTCCGAAAGATTGGTAATGATTTTTCGGCAGATTTTGAGAGATATCGCCCCAAGGCTATAACTTTGCCATTTAGGCTCTGGACCTCTTTCATCGTCTTGGGAGACGGTATACCTTCTAAATCTCGAATCTTTTCCGGGTTTGCTTTAATGCCGTTTGGGGTGACGATATGACCCAAGAACTTCCCTTCTTCCATCCCAAAAGAGCATTTCTTGGGATTGAGCTTCATGTTGATTCTTCGGAGATTGGCAAACGTCTCCCGAATGTCTTGCATCATGATTTCTTCCGATGTGGATTTTATAACTAGATCATCCACGTATGCTTCTAGGTTTCTTCCAATCTGTTCCGAGAAAGCCTTATCTATCAATCTTTGATAAGTTGCTCCTGCGTTTTTTCAATCCAAAAGGCATTTTTCGGTAACAGAAGATCCCCATATCGGTGTGAAAAGCCGTCTTGTCCTCGTCTTCTTTGGCCATTTGTATTTGATGGTAGCCCTTGTATGCGTCCAGAAAACACTTGTATCTGAAGCCAACCAGAGCTTCCACTTTTAAGTCCACTTCCGGCAGTGGATAAGCATCCTTCGGACATGCGTCGTTGAGATCCTTGAAATCGACACACATCCTCCATGTATTGTCACTTTTTCGGATCATAACTGGATTAGCTACCCAGGTCCGGTACCGGACTTCGCGGAGAATTCCGGCCTCGGTTAATTGTTTAACTTCTTCACACGCAGCTCTACTTCGGTCGGGCGCTAGACCCCGCTTCTTCTGTACTATCGGGCTTTTCCCTTTCTGGATGGTTAACTTATGTTCGGCTAACCCTCTTGGTACCCCCGTCATGTCTGAGGGTTTCCAAGCAAAGACATCTCTGCTTTGTCGAAGGAGCGTAATAAGTTTTTCCTTACCCTCCTGAGTGAAGGTATCTCCGATTGTAACGGTTTGGTCCGGATGATCCGGATGAATAATAACTTTCCCCATCTTGACTTCTTCTTCTTCCTTCCGTAGTATCCTCTCAATCTTTTGGCATTCCAATACTTTATGCGCTTCCGGACGGATTTCCACAATTCCTTCGGGAGTAGGGAATTTCATGAGGGAGTGTGCTGTCGACACAATAGCTCCGAGCTTTGCTATCCCGGGCCTTCCAATAATGATATTGTATGGAGAGCTGGCCCGAACTACCAGGAAATCAATTTCAATTGTCCGAAACTTTTCATCAGTCCCAATGGTGAGGGGTAACCGGATTTGTCCTATCGGTTTCACTGCTTCTCCGGAAAAACCGATCAAGTACTGAGAGCATCTCTCCATTCTCTTTTGTACCTCAGGATCTAGCTTCAAAAAGCACTGTTCAAAAAGTATTTCTGAAGCACTTCCATTGTCGATATAGATCCTGTGTACTGTCTGGTTTCCAACGTCCCCTACCACGACCATTGGGTCGGTGGTTCCTTCAGCAGTGCCTATCGGAGGAAAAGACATCTCCTGTACCATCCAGGGTTCCATTCTTTCCTCCCGGCGTCCGCTACTTTCTCCTTCACAAAAAACCATTTGTATCTCCTTTCCTTTTCCTTTTCCGGAGTACTGCGGTCCTTGCTTCTTCTGGCCTCCTAGCTTGATCCCTTCCATTAAATGATTCAGTTGACCAGTTCTTACGGCTTCCTCGATCTGCTTCTTTAACTGAAAGCAATCGTTCGTATAGTGTCCTTTGTCTTGGTGGAATTCACACCATCGGTCGAGGAACCTCTTGTCTGGAGTTCCTACCAAAGGAGCTGGAGCAGTGAAGTGTACTTTTCCTTTTTCGGTGGCCAAAACTTCGCTAGGAGTCTTGCTTAGTTCCGTGAAACTGACTTGCCTTCGGGCTTCTCCTGAAGAAACGAAAGGGGATGTTCGGACAGGTCCTCGTCCGAACCTTCTCTCATGACTGCCGGGAGAAAAGCTTTTTCTGCTTGGGGAAGGTCTCCATGGAGGACTTGCTGGTGGAAAGACTGTTTTCGATCCCTTTCGGGATGCAGCTGTACTGGATTCCAAGTATTGCCTTGAGGCTTCCTTCCCATTGAGGAACCTCTTCACGCGCTCCATCATTTCATCCACTGTCTCGGGTACTCTGGCGTTGAGCTTTGCGATGAGAGCCGGTATCCGGATCCCTTCCATGAACCCCGAAACTTTTAGCATATCGTCTCCTCCTTTAATCTGTAGGAGTTCTCGCTTCCATCTTTCTACAAAGTCTTGGAGACTTTCATTTTCCTTCTGTTTGATTTTAGCAATGTCTGTCGGGCCTCGAGTGTATCTTCGTTGTTGCATAAAGTAAAGTTCGAACTTCTTCTTCATGTCTTTGAAGTTATCAATACCCTCTTCCGGCAACTCGCCGAACCATATTCTAGCAGGCCCCACGAAAGTCTGGGCGAACATTCGGCACCAGATCGGCATCGGCCAACCCTCGGTATCTGCCGCGCCAGAGAAAATGGCCAAATGATCATCCGGGTCACCACTTCCGTCATAGGTGCGCACGATGCTAGGCATCTTCACCTTTCGAGGCATTTTGAACGTAGAGATTCTTCGAGTGAACTTAGAAGCAAAGTCTGACTGATAGGGGAGGTTCAGATCTTCCTCATCGTCACTATCTTCTCGCTCCGATTCACTCGCGTAGCGGATCTTCCGGACAACCGGAGGAGTCTTCCGGGTATGATCTTTCTTCTTCTTCCGCTCATGCTCTTCCAGCATGGCTTTAAGTGCATTGTAATTCTTTTCCAGGAACTCCTCTGAGATCCCCATACCGGTCTCTACATGAGTCTGATTATTCCCCGGAGTCTCGTCTTCAATTACTGTTTCCCTGTTACTTCCTGAGGTATTAGCCGTAAAGGTCATATATGGTCCTGTGGAAGCCATGTATGTCCCACGGATGGCGCCAAAAAGACTAATGACTATTAGTTTATTCTTTGTAGAAATTTCAATAATAACTAGTTATCACTTAAAATACCATTCTGATAGAAATAGTTGTATGATAGCAAATTGTACTTGCTATTTAGCAACAAGAAGTTCTCTCAATGCCCAACGTTTCTTCCTCTTAAAGGACTCGCTTTAAGCCTATCGTAACCTTAAGCCACCTATACGAACAAGTTTAACGAACCCTACACCCGGTTAATTCATTTGTTTACCATTCGACAACAATTATCAAAGTAGATAGAATTAGTCTTGTGTAACGTAATAATTTAATTTAAATTCCGTGAACATATAGAAATGATTCTCCCATGTTGCATTATGATATAAAACAATAGTTAAGTGGTAAATAAATATTAATAAAATTGAAAAGCCGCACACCAACTATAGTTCCTGGTTTAGTGGTTTTGATCGGCTTTAGAAATATATAATCAGCAATATCATATGATGTACTCTTTCGACCACTTTTAAAACTTTAAAATATGCAAAATATTAATAGTTTTATACGTTGTTTTTAAACATTTATTATATGCTTTATTTGTTTCTATGTTAATATAAAAACAATATCTACACCTTTAATTAGTGATACATAATGAATATATAATCAAATTATGTATATTATGGCTTTTTAAAGACAACTCATACCATTGTTAACACAAAACCCTTAAAATATTAATGTATGCTTGTTTTTTGTGTGTTTGGACACAAACTTATAAGGAGGAATCCCACTTATCTCACAAGAGATAATACTCAGGTCGAGACTCGAACTCGAGATCTCTTATTCATCAGGAAACCACTTACCACCCAGGCAGAACATAAAACCCGGATGACTGAAAGTGTTTATTTTATTAGTAAATGGTCAATCTATGCAATTTGTATTGAGATGCGGACATTGTTCACTTATAAGTTTATTCAGCAGCGACTTATGTGGGAATCGACAAGGTTTCTTGAAAGGACATTTCGGTTT
Source organism: Senecio squalidus (assembly GCA_910822075.1). Classification (NCBI taxonomy): domain Eukaryota; kingdom Viridiplantae; phylum Streptophyta; class Magnoliopsida; order Asterales; family Asteraceae; genus Senecio; species Senecio squalidus. Next base: position 21,233,759 of record CAJVGC010000590.1, on the reverse strand, counting down.
AAGTCCTAGACACATATCTAAAATTTGTCCCATTATTTCCATATAGTATATGAACTAGAAATCTTGAACCTTATTTGAATTAATAAGTTACGTATTCCCTTGTTGATCTTCTGTATAAACATATCTCTTCGAGTTTGTGTGACTTGTATTTGAAACTTTTAAGTTCATGGATGTGGACTTTTGTTTCTTTACTACATTTTCGAGTCTAACAAATTCAGCTATTTCAGTTATGAACTTAAAGTAAACAGTATGATGGGATAATTTTAAAGCTAACATTTCTTAAAATTATGTTTATTTGCAGGGAGTTCAAAGAGTAACTCTCTGACTTTAGGTATGAATTTCAATCTGTTTCTTCATTTACTCATTTTATCCCGAAAATATATTTTGACTCTTTTATCTTTGTACTCTAGTCCTTCCAATCGTAGGAGCGATTATTGCTGGAGTTGGCATCATATTGGGAATCTTTTTTTGCAGACAAAGAAGGAAAAGGCGTTCGATCCAGGAAGCATCACCTGCACAAACCGAGACCAAAGCTATTTTGACTACTGTAACTAGCGACGATTCTAATTTCACTTCTATCGTCCCTTCATATTTTTCATCAAAAACTTATAATGAGTTTGGAAAAAGCTCATATTTTGGAGCTCAAGTTTTTACCTATGAAGAACTAGAAGAGGCCACCGATAACTTTAATGATTCAAGAGAACTTGGAGATGGCGGTTTTGGAACTGTGTACTATGGTAGTTCTATAAACTCGTGTACTGACAAAATTTTGTGATTTGGTGTGTATGAGGCTTTATTTAAACTGTTTGGATTTTGTTTTTAGGTAAGCTTTTCGATGGTCGAGAAGTTGCGGTTAAGCGTTTATATGAAAACAATTTCAAGCGGGTGGAACAGTTCATGAATGAAGTTGCAATCTTGACACAACTAGATCATGAAAACTTAGTGAAATTATACGGGTGTACCTCCAAAAGGAGCAAAGAACTACTTTTAGTTTACGAATACATCTCTAATGGCACAGTTGCCGATCATCTTCATGGAAAACTGGCAAACTCTAGCTCAAGTTTGTTTCCATGGTCGGTGCGCCTCAATATTGCCATACAAACAGCCGAGGCACTAGCCTATCTCCACAAAAATGAAATTATTCACCGAGATGTGAAGACCAACAACATTTTATTAGACAAGAGTTTCCGAGTCAAAGTTGCTGATTTTGGGTTGTCAAGATTGTTCCCACCTGATGTGACACACGTCTCCACCTCACCACAAGGGACGCCTGGTTATGTTGATCCTGAATACTACCAATGTTACCAATTGACAGTTAAAAGTGATGTTTATTGTTGGTCGCCTATCTCGGACCTCCTTTGAACCCTACAACAAACTAATTGCGGAATAACTAGTATGTGTATGAAAACGGTGAAGAACAGAAGCTTTAACCAAATGAATGATTCTATTAAGCTTACGTGTATGTTTACAAACACGAATAGAATCAACACAAACGATTACAACTCTTTAAACACTCAAGAACACTAGTTTCGTGACCTAAACCCTAGCTCACGTAACTCTCCTTGATTTGACAGCTCTGACAATGTTCAACAACCCGCATTTATGATTTCGAGGCTGCTATTTATAGTGGCCCGAAACCCTAGAAGAGTTACGTTCACGTAACTCATGGAAGAGAGTTACGTGCACGTAACTCACTAGTTACGTGCACGTAACTTACGAGTTACGTGAATGTAACTCTGAACGTAACTTTCTCGTAAATGCTTTTGGACTTTACAACTCGATCTAATTACATTCTAACTCTACGACACGTTCTAATGAATACAAATACAGACAATAATGCTCCAACAAACTCCCCCTTGGATGTAGCTTGTATTCTTCAAAATTGTCTTGAACTTTTTGTGTCGAGAGATCGAGAGTTGAATCCTTTATACTTCATAGAGACTTGTACGATGTAAAGTTTGCAACCGTTATCTTGCGAATCTTTCTAACAGCTAATCTTCATCATTAAGCAACGCGGCTCCATGAAAATCAGCTTCGAGTCCTTGACTTCCAAGAAGTGCTAAACTCTTCAAGATCCGATCCTTAACTTTATAAGACCTGGCTTACAAAGATAAAACTGACCAAAAACGTGTTTTTGTTCTTTAAACTGACAAAATTTCTCATTTTTCAGAAAACACGTGATAAAACCTTTTAACCATGAGCGATACGTGACAACGAAGAAAATAAACGCAGAAATAAAATATTTTTGATTTTTGTTTGTTTTCTTAACCTAAAACCGAAACTCTTTTTGTGGTTTTTAACTATAAGCTATTCACACTACTTTAGCAACCTACAAAAGAGCAAATCTTTTTGGATAGGGATTAGTTTGCTTTTAGGATCATATCGCAGAAGTCGAGTCACACGAATCAGCCGATTATTAGTATATTTGTCCTCTTAAATACAACATATATATCATATAAAAAATCTTCCGATTATTTAGATTACAACTGTTTATATGGATCCCACTTATATTTACACTTAACTAAGTCCGAACTCCCCTCAAAGCGTCATCAAACTTCCAGTATTTATTTAGGAAACCCGTCACCTTATTCCTATTTTAATAACTACTCTAAATATTGAAAAAGCATACATATAGTATAAGATTTTAAGCACTTTGTGCATTTTTCATAAGTAGAGAAGCTTTTTGCTTTCTTTTTGTTTTTTTTTTTATTTTTTTTATTTATATATATATTTTTTTAATTTTTTTTGAGCTTAAAAGCTTTATAGACTCGTGAACTCCTCCCTCTGTCTTTGCCGTTTATCAAGTAAGCATCAAGAGTTACGGAATTCTTATTTGACTCTACTCTCCCCTTTATACTAACTGCAAGGAAACTATGATTTCGCAACCTTATAGAATCCATGAGCGCCTCAAGGATACGAGTTTTACTTAACTCCTCAACCTTTATACTAACCGCACGGAAACTCTGATTTCGCAACCTTATAGAATCCAGAGGCGCCTCAAGGTGTTTAGGAGTTATTAATAAAAAACTCTTTGAGTTTTTAGAAAAAACGATTTATTATATTTTTTTTTTGATTTTCTCTCAATTTTTCTTTTCCTCGCTTTTTCTATTACTCTCAGATACTTATTTATATATATATATAATCCTATGGTGACAGATTCCAGGCACACCGAAAGTTTTCAGCTTATCATTGAGATGAACAAACTTAACCGTGTTACCCATTAGAAACAGGTTCGGAAAATTGTTTATATGATATTGGCCGTACCTACTAATACATCGAACAAAAACTTGTGAGTCTAAATTTTAAAATCCGCGATGTACTATCATTTCCTAAGGTTTTCACAAACTTTCTCCCCCTCTTTTTATGTTTTTCTTATTTTTATTATTTTTGGAACTATACAAATCCTAAAAACTTAAAAAGATAAGTTTCGAAGTCACGATCAAAAATTTAGGTTTTTATCATATTGGACGCTTTATACTCACTTGAGATTATTTAAACTTTGACTCAATGAGATTATTAAACTTTAGACTCAGTCGAGATTATTTAACTTTAGACTCGACGAGTATCAAAAACTTTAGACTCTTTGTGAAAAGAGTTTTGCATTTAAGCAAAACGGTTTTTGTTCGAGTTCGCAACTGTTATATGTTGCGAAGTCTAAACGCTTTAAACTTACCAAATTAGGTAAGAAAACTTACCTTCTCGGTGGAGAAGGAAATCTTTAAACTCACTTAAGAGGTATTTCTTTAAACTCACAAAAAACCTTTTTTGTGAGAAAAAGAAGTTGTTATACCTCCCCCTCAACTGTTGCGCTACCGTAACACTTGTTACGGTACGTAACATCCATCAAGTGTTGCGCAACAGTTTCAATGTTGCGTGACACTTTATGTGATGTGCGACAATTTCTTAAAACGTTTGTTTTCCGTTTAATTTTAACCTTTAAACTTATTTAAGTGATTTACCCCTTTACACTATCACTAGATGTGAAGAAACCCGTGTTTTCCAAAAACTTTACACTCAACGTAGAGATAAAACCTGATTTCTGTCATAACGATGAAGGCATATGATCGATTGATCGTATGTAAGCTCACGTGATCCTTCATGTTCCTTTACACTGCTAAGCAGAAGAAAACTTTCTCAAAACTGACCCGTAATTGTACTACCCTTATCTCCAGCGAATACAACGATACCCCATCTATAGGTAAGAAACCCGTAAGAAGGGAGATGTTGCCTGTCGTGTGCCCTGAACAACCACTGATGACATACTACGTATTATCTACAGTTCACTTTGGTCGTTCCTGCACATCTTAGAAGAAAGGTTAGTTTGTAACGGGGACCCAAGCCTTAACCGACTTGGGTCTCCCACTTTCATCGGTAATGATCACATCAACCAATTCATGGTCTTTCTGATAATCAGTAGTGGTTGATGTGTCATCGTGATGTTCGAGCGACTCTTTATCATCTTTAACAGTCTCAGTTAATTTCGATTTTGGATCGGTTTTGACCTTGACTGAAGGAGAATCAACCTTTGGTTTGTTTGGTTGATTCTTCCTTTGAGGAACAGACTTAACGTTTGAAGTTGTTCTTGACTCTTTACGTTTCAAAATTAAGCTTTTCAAACGAGGACAAACCTTGGCAATGTGTCCCTCACATCGACAATAATAGCAGGTTCGAGGGTCAGTTGAATTAACCTCGGGAACCTGAGAAGTTGGAATCTTCTTTTGATTGTCGTTTCGTGGTGGTATTACCTTGGTTGATTTAGCTTTAGACACTTTAGGAGAGAAACTTGTAGGCTTAGAAGAAGAAGCCACTCCCTTAGTGAAGATCTTAGTCATAGGGGTTTGGACGGTGATAACATGTTTGTTTGCGTCAACCTTCTCCTTACCCTTTGACTTGGATTTGTAAGCCTTTGACTCAGATGTGGACTGCTTGAGAGTCCGTTTTTCTTCACGCACTTGAAGTTTTTCAAATTTCTTGTCCATCTTAGTAATAAGACGGCTCTCAAGGCGTTGAATGACTTTTTCAAAAAGACTCTCTTGGTATTCGGTTAAGTGGACGTCTTTTAGGTCATTCAGGTCTTTGGACTTAAGGTCTGGGCGTTCTAAAACGACTTTAGACTCATTTTCCTTAACACTTGCTTCTAGACCATTTACTTCAGCTTTTGGAGCTTCAGGGGTCATCGAAGAGGACTGAGATACTTCTACGGACGAGCCACCGACCGGGACTGGGGTGAAATGCTTTGGAGGTGGCATACTAGTATACCCCAGTCCACCCTTGTCTTTGGTGTCCGTCCGCTGAGACTCGATCAATTGATTCAAAATTTCTTTCGAATTCGCAATTGCAGCTAACTTTGCATGTAGAGTGTCGATCTCACTCTGTTTCGTAGCAACAGTTAGTTTTTCAGCTGCAAGTGCATCAGAAAACTCTTTGATTTTTGAAACATGTCGAGAAATGATGATTTTTAGATCAGAAATTTCAACCTGTTTTTCTTTCTTAAAAACAGTGAAAGTTTTGTTTTCTTTAGCTAAAACATCGTTTCTTACTCGTAAATCATTAACTTCAGAGATTAACTCTCTAGCCGATGTACTCCATACAACGAGTTTGGTCTCAAGCTCGCTGCAGTTTGTACATATAGCTGTGAAAGGGTTGATGTCTACCTCACGCTTCGGAGATGAAGCATCTGATGTAGAAGCCATATCGAAAACAAACCAATACCCGAATCAACCTCAAACGAATACCCGAATACCCCGAACTTAACACTAATCTTCAAACGTCTTCACACGAATCTTCACAAACAGAACCCGTAGAATCAGTAAGAGAGACCAGAGAATCCAACCTAACACTACCTAATGTTTCTGACGAAAATCGGGCAGAGTAACGGCTAGAAAAATGAGGTAAACGAACGTCTTCAGTGAATAGTTACGTGCGCGTAACTCACAGTTACGTGGCGTAACTAATATCGAGTAACTGTCTTCAAAATCAAGTAACTGTCTTCAAAATCACGTAACTGCACGTAACTAAGTTACGTGAGGGTAACTACAGTTACTTGAGAGGGTAACTACAGTTACTTGAGAGTAACTGTAGTTACGTGAGAGTAACTGTAGTTACGTGAGCGTAACTGTAGTTACGTGAGCGTAACTGTAGTTACGTGAGCGTAACTGTAGTTACGTGAGGGTAACTGAGTTACGTGAGCGTAACTATAGTTACGTGAGCGTAACTGAGTTACGTGAGGGTAACTACAGTTACGTGCACTTCAGCTGAAATTTCTTCAAATCGTCGAAAACGAAGAAATACCCAAAACTAGAAACCCATCTTCTGCAGATATGAAGTATACCCAACTGTAAACACAATATCTGAACCTTGAGACCAAACTACGGCTAGAAATGCCTAGATCTGAAAAATCCCGAAATAAAGTACAATTACTCCAAAACCTAGATCTATCCCAAATCAGCCCCAATCTTCACCAAACGGATTCAAAGACCTCTATAGCAAGTATAGAGGCTCTGATACCACTTGTTGGTCGCCTATCTCGGACCTCCTTTGAACCCTACAACAAACTAATTGCGGAATAACTAGTATGTGTATGAAAACGGTGAAGAACAGAAGCAATAACCAAATGAATGATTCTATTAAGCTTACGTGTATGTTTACAAACACGAATAGAATCAACACAAACGATTACAACTCTTTAAACACTCAAGAACACTAGTTTCGTGACCTAAACCCTAGCTCACGTAACTCTCCTTGATTTGACAGCTCTGACAATGTTCAACAACCCGCATTTATGATTTCGAGGCTGCTATTTATAGTGGCCCGAAACCCTAGAAGAGTTACGTTCACGTAACTCATGGAAGAGAGTTACGTGCACGTAACTCACTAGTTACGTGCACGTAACTTACGAGTTACGTGAATGTAACTCTGTTACTTGAACGTAACTTTCTCGTAAATGCTTTTGGACTTTACAACTCGATCTAATTACATTCTAACTCTACGACACGTTCTAATGAATACAAATACAGACAATAATGCTCCAACATTTATAGCTTTGGGGTGGTCTTAATTGAGCTAATTTCATCGTTACAAGCGGTTGACACCAGCAGACACCGTCTCGACATAAAGTTGGCTAATATGGCTTTGACCAAGATTCAAACACATATGTTGGATGAATTGGTTGATAAAAGTATTGGGTATGAGACAAATGGTTCGGTAAGGAGGATGGTCACCTTGGTTGCCGAGCTGGCTTTCCGATGTCTGCAACAAGAGAAGGACATGAGGCCAACGATGAACGAAGTAGTGGAAATATTACAAGGGATTCAGAATGATGAACTGAATACTCAGAAAGCGGAGATGCTTGACATTGTGGTGGATGATGGTGGTCGGTTTAAGGAACATAATACGTTTTAAAGGGATGTAAATAGAAAAATCAGTAGAGCTACCAAAACATAATCTTCTGTGTTTCAGTATGTATGCGGAATTTTTTCATATTTTTTTTGTTACATTGTCTCTTTCTCCCTGAATCAAACACATTTTTCCTTTTTGGATAAGTTTTGTTTTCTGAAAAGCTTGGTTCCTAATTTACGTAATTATGAATTAACATGTTTACCGATTAGGAAGTTATAATCAGTGGTGATGCATTAGGTTAGGTTTATTATTTTACGACGAGGAGGCTTTACTTGGGAACCAAACAATAGCGTAGCCAGAAATAATATTTAGGGTGGACCAAATACACATTCAACATGGAAAAAATTAAGATTATAACATATTAATAATAAATTTTGCTATGTGGTGTTGTTTCGATATGAAAACTAATTATAACCGAAAATTCTGAGGTGATTGTAAATAACAAAGTGTTACAGCTACCGGAATGGTATTCTCTGTTTTCAGGATGTAACATTAGTTGTGAACCATTTTGTAGGATAGGGACTCTAGTAGTGGTAAAAACAAGAAACCCATGCAAAAAGCAGTGAAATTCAATAGAATCTAGCTCAACTTACGCGATAACAATATGTAGATAAGGATTCAGCTTGCTCACGACTCTGAACAAGACGACACAAACGATACTCGTAAAGTCAGTCAATGAGCTTGACAAATGACTGATAAGAAGTCTACAGGAAGTCATCAACATAAAGCGAAAAAGTTAAGCTTGTGCTACTTAATAAAACACCACACTCCCAATTAAATAATCATCAATTAGCTTTTCGAATGTGGTAGTTGAATGATTCCTTAAGCAATAAGCATCGTGACAAAGTGACCGCACAACTTCAGTCGGTTCTAACCCCATTCAACACTCGACTCAGACTTCTACGAAAACATGTTCTCCAAATTCTCTATGAATTCAAGATCTTTGCTACTAAAGTTACTCATTTTGATTGTAACTGATATACGTTTGAGCAATTCGGAAGGATTGTATGGCACTTGCAATGGATCGTTTAGTTGTGGGACTATCTCGGGCTTAGGATACCCTTTTTGGCGCCACCAGGATCCTGCACACTGTGGGTACCCTGGTTTTGAGCTAAAATGTGCTGAACAGAATCCACCTACCATAGATATCATGAATATTACCTACCACGTTCTAAACATCGACCCAACGTCCCAGATTTTGACACTGGTTCGAGGAGATATGATTGGCTCAATCTGTCCACAAAATCTAGTCAACACCAGCATTAATCACAATCTTTTCGACTATACCTCAAGTTATATGAACATCAGTCTCCTATTCGAATGCCCAATTCTTTTCAATGTTCTAGGGATGATTGGCTCAATATTCTGTAGTAACAATGTGCTTAATCCTGTTTTTCTAGTGCCCGGGATACAAGGCCCCGGGATATGTGAAACTAGTGTTATAATTCCGTTCCCAGTTGAGTTCATGAACTTAAAAGGGTTGGCCCAGGTTTTCCAGGAAGGGTTCGACGTTAGGTGGAAGGTGGAATCTAAGTCTTGCACCGACTGCACTCAGTCAGGTGGTCTGTGTATATACAATATCGTTACAAGTCTAACGACCTGTGCCTGCCCTGAAACAATACTTTTGGCCGATAGGTGCTCAACAGCTAACAAAACTGAAACCAGTTTATCGCCGTCATTCTCACGATCAACATCATCAGGTACACAACTCTTCATAAAATTTATAACTTTGTTGAAGTAAAACAACTATCCGTCACCATATTTAGATTTCCACATATTAGATGAAAACTATAGACTTAGATATACAGACTATCACAAAAGTAAATCTCGACTCTAGATGATGTAATAATCTCACAATATAACTCGAAATATATACATACCACTTCAAATTAGGAATATTACCAAGAACTTAAGGCGGATCTGATGTTTTCTACAAGTGACGGTGACTCCTTGAGGGTTAGTATTTGATGATTTCCCCAGGTGATTATGAAGATGGTTCCTTAGAGTGGAGTCATGAATTTGAGATGGGTAAAAAAAGGCTAAAAAGTTTTTACATCTATGGAGATTTGGGGGCAGTTAGAGTACAAAAAAGGAAATAGGGCGGGAAAGTGAAAAATTGGGGGAAATAGTCAGCGAAACTGATTTTAGATATCGAAAATAGTTGGGAAAGTTAAAATAAATAAAAATATATCTAATAAACATTATAGAATTTGTTTAGGTATAATTAATTTCTATCTTTATTTTATAATAATTATATTATTATAATTATTATAATATGATAGAATTATTATTTTTAGAGTAATTACATAAATCGTCTTCATTATTTATTATAAATTATAGATTTTATCCATAAATTAAAGTAGTAAAACCACTCCTTCCTCATCCATTTTCATCTCGGGAACTGATGGGTATCGTCATCCCCAACCTCATTCCTGATATCTAGATAAATTTAGGAATTCTCCCTCCCTGTCTTGATCCCCGATCAATCAACTCATTCAAATCATAATCGGGTGTTAGGTTCAACGGAGATCCATGGTAACTAACATTGAATAGAGGGACCATTAGGTGAGGACTTTGCTCAGATAGATTGATCGATTTTATAGATAAACTTGATCGGTTGCATAGAGGAACCATTAAGTGAGGACTTTGTTTACATAGTATCATAGTCGAGCCTTATGTTCTATCTTATAGACAAACTTTATCGATTTTATAGGTAAACTCGTTCCTAGGTACGTAAATCATATATCCCAACAGATAATAGAGATAAAAGGTGGTGTCGAGATATAAACCTGACATCTCTATTACAGATTATCATATTCTTAACCTAAACCGTAACATGATCATTAAAGTATTAAAGTTTATGCTTATATCTCTTAATTTATATCTAGGTATGTATAACATATAATATTTGTATTCATTGTTGACACACATGACATATGTTTTATTTTTTAATATTATCATATGTTAGTATGTAAGTACTCATTTCGTCTCAATTTGAGTGTTCATAATATGCTTAATTTTAGAAATGCATAATCATTACGTGTTAACCAATAAGATATAACATGTACCTACCAGACTTTTTTAGAGAGGTTGAATATGAATATAGATCGTTGTTGTAAAACTCATATCCAAATGACGAGCAATCGCCGAATACTCGCTACAAGATCAGTGACCGAGACGAGTTGAATATTCTCCGAGTAATTTCTAAATGGTTGACAATTTGATCAAAATCGGCCAACTCGAATAAAATCGACCAACTCTTTCAAAAATTGGTGTTAACATAATAAGTGTTTGAACAATTGGGTTAATATTTCTAAACACACTTATTGGGTCATAAGTTATTTAGATAATGGTCTTATAAACAAGTTATACCTATACTTTCAAAAAATATATGTAAAATTCTAGAATAGGGTACTCCCAAGTACTCTCAACATAGGTCAACTACTCACTCAAAGATTTGATCAGTCGAGTACCGATTAGCGACTTTTACAACCTCGATATAGTTAGACATTTATTTTGAGACGAATTAAAATAGAAATACGAAGATTTAAATTGGGTGGGGATGAGGAAGTATTTGTTTAAACCGTTTTTAAAAACTTACTTATCGGGAGTACGAAGGTAGCAAGGATTTGATATATGGATTTATAATAAAACTTTAAAGCATGCAAAACTAACGTCTTATCTCTAATTATCCTAATGATTTTCTAAGAAAATATATTCTTTAATTAAATTAAGACATCCATCGAAATTCCTCGGAAACATAATTGGATTTCCCGACGGATTTCCGACGAAATATAGAAATAAATAAGTTGTTTTTTCTACTAAAACTTTTGTCGAAAACCGGTCGTAAATCTTAAATTTTGTAACCAATTTCCGAATGGATTTTCTTAAGAAAAAAAAAAAAAAAAGTATTTAAAATAACTCCGATGTCGTTCCGACGGAAACTTATGGCAATCGGAAAATCCCTTAGAAATCCGTCGGAAAGCTCCGACGATTTTTTCGATGGATAACGAGGCGTCGGTATTGCGTCAGAAATTTGTTGGTGATCCGTAGTTTTTGAAGGAAATCCTATCCGTCGGAAATTCGTTAGTAATTTTTGACGGATTAAATTTCGTCACCAGAATCCGTCGGAAAATGGGCTTTTTCTTGTAGTGTGTGTTTACTTAATAAAGGAACATACACAACTTATCGTCAAATGAGTGTTTGTTGAACATTTGGTTCGTTTATAATCTTGTCAATATTATTAAATATTAAATTGAGATACTTATAAAAAATAATTGTGCCTTAAATAAATAAATTAATAAAGGAAAACCAGACGTCACTTATTAACTCATCTTAATTATTTACTTGGTCGTTTCTTGAAATGTTCAACAACCTACTTTGTGCTATTAAGCTTTTTAGCTTTACAAATTACAACTAAAATATGTGCGTTGTTGTGTTGAAGAAATATGTGTAAGCTGATATGCCAATTTTAAGTTACATAATTTAATAATCACAATTACATATGAGTATAATGCAAATTGTTTAATATATTATTAAAAGAGAATTTTTACATGCAATATAAAGTATCTATAAGACTCAATTTAAATATATGGAGAAGGTTAAAAAGTATTTTTTTTTGGACAACACATAAATTTTGATCAAAGGAACGGGCTAGCAAAAAGCTAGGCCCTCAAAGTAATTACACACTTGGGATATCATATGAACTCGGGTTACTGATCCAAACAGATTAATCTAGACAACTGTTTCTAAGTCTACTTGATATTCGGAGTGAAAAAGAAAAGTGTCACACCCCGTTCAAAGCGGAAACACGGAGCGTTCCAGTTAAAGATATCAAGAGTTAAGAATTACAACATTTACAACCAATAAACAAAACATCGGAAATATATTAATCATGCCAAAGGTTTAACAAATACAATACAAAGTCAAATGTAAAGCAATCGTCAAATACGAATACAAATCAATGTCATAAAGTGGATCATAAAGGAATTACATCAACACAATGAATTCTAAATACATAAAATAAATGATCCCAAAATAAGCATGGCATGATCAAACAAATCCTCAAACTCCTGAAAAAGCGTTAAAAACGACATCAACACATGTTGGTGAATTATTCGCAATATTTAAGTAAAAATTTACCCAATAAAAGATTTAGTAAACATGACAAGTCTCAAAATAGCATATCTTGATTTATAACCAAAGTGCGAGTATAAATACCTAGATTAAGCATTGTTGGGGTTGTATGGATCTTATAGTCAACGTTGTATCGAAAAACCTAGCGGAAATAAGCTTACGATTTCTAGCGAATATGAAACCTTCGGAAACGGAATCTAACCAACGGTTGTTGATATGATCGGACCTAAGGAAGACTATTCGGATGATTGTTTAGACTTTACTAAACGTTTGGAATACTAATCAACGGAGCAGCAGCAATTCGGCACGAAAACAAACTTAGCCAAAAACCTTAGCCGAATGCAGAACCCTAGCTGGGTATATATAGGCCCAGCTATCCATTCGTACGAATGAGAATTCATTCGTACGGATGAGTTTCTATTCGTGCGAACCACATCTGGTTCGTACGAATCAATCTCCATTCGCACGGATATCATCCTTATCCGTGCGAACCAGTTTGAATATCATTTAAACATCACAAAACACATATTCGATTAATTCATAACGATGTAAACATTAATCAAATATTCAATACCGATATTCAATCACACAATTCAAAGACTGATATAAAACGTTAGTTTACATATGAATCTAGTAACTACATAAATGCACCTACAAGCATACACTGAACCTGACCCCACTGTATCCCATAACCTAAGGTGATGGTAAACCAAAGGCAACAACAACATACGACCATAACATCCACTCATAGGGACGGCCTATCGAGCAATGAGGGTGGGTCAAACCCATATATATATATATATATATATATATATATATATATATATATATATATATATATATATATATATATATATATATATATATATATATGCAACCGTGGGCAAAAGCTAACAAGTGTATAAGGGGGGCTTACCCAAGCCTAAGAACCATCTAATCTGAGGTGATACTAATCCACTAGGTAAACAAGATATACATACATTTGACAATTTAAAATACGCTTTCCAGCCCAAAAATAGTAACAGAATAGGGCTACGAATAACTCACAAGATAAGCTCGGCAAGTATCGGGTAAATAATCAATATGGAGTTAACACTCCGCCGCCTAAGTGCCCTAAAACAATACAACATAGTCTAAGTATCTCTAATAACATAGTACGGTTTAGCCTTGTCGGTTAAGTTTAATGTTTGAGATTTATTAAAGTATTCCAATGACTTCCAAGTCGAGTCATGATGACGGTTCAAGGTGACGATGTTCCGCGCCGATAGGGACGATAGGAAGATATCGATAATTTCACGTCATAATTGACTATTAGAAAGGAATAATATTCCGAGCCGAAGAATGACTACCAGGAACATCAGTTGAAAGGAATACTGTTACCAAAGTTTATTGAGACCGACCAAAGTCAACGTAAAAAATGTCGACTTGGTCAAAGTCAAGGATGTTGACTTGGTCAAAGTCAAGGATGTTGACTTGGTCAAAGTCAAAGATGTTGACTTGGTTAAAGTCAAAGATGTTGACTTGGTCAAAGTCAAAGTCAACCATTTGAATGAAAGTCAAAATTAAAGATGTTGACTTAATTAAGTCAAAGTCAACAAATTTTGAAAGGAAAGTCAAACTTAACAATTTTGAATGGAAAGTCAAACTTTGAAAATTTGAGAGTTAAAATCCTTTTTATTTCAAAATAATGGAGCAATATGATTTAAAACGGTTTCAAACGATTTTGACGTAAAAAGTAAGTAAAACGTTTGTTTTAATTAAAATTTATAACGTTTATGATGGCGGTGGCATCTTTGAGTCCAAAGATGTTATTTTTGACGTTATATGATACATTTATAGATAATAGGTTACTTATATAAGTGTTTAGAGTTGTTAAAATTGATAAAACGCATTCTAAGCCTTCGATGTTTATTTGCAAAAAAATGAAATCCGAAGATCAGGGGCCCGGTGCGTCGCACCAGGTGTGGGTGCGGCGCACTGGCCATTTTTCAGAATTGTTATTTTGTTGTTTTGTCGAAAATCGAGTTGTTTGACGTTTTAAGGTTAAAATGTAAACTGTCCGAAAGTTAAGTTAGGTTCAAATAATATTTACCAAGCGATATATATATGTATGTGTGTAGTTTTTACATACTAATATAGTAAATAAGTTATTTTCGGTTAATCTCACATTTTAACATATTTTAACACAATTAAGTCCAATCTTCAAGAATAGTAAGTGTTGGTCTAATATATATTAACCTAACCATTTTCAAGGCTTAAACCGAAAATAAAGATAATAATGAAAAAGGAAAGATTAAAGGTAATAATGAGTTTACCGATTTCACTCGCAAGAATTCTACCAACTTTGAGAATGTATGAAACCGGAGAAAGAAGATTTCGGTGGTGGTGGTGAGGAGGTAATCGGCTCCAAACACAAAAACACCTACCATTAGTAAAGATTCTCAAAGTAAGAGTAAAATAAAGGGACTTTTTCGGAGGAATTTACTTACCAAAACTCAAGTTAGATTTTTCTCCACAAAGGTAGTCAACTCCGAAAGTAGTGGCCGGTAAATGGAAGCAAAAGATCCTCGTTAACACATATCCAAGAAGTGTTAGAGATTTCTCATAGAAAAGATAGTTAGAGTAAATTTCGGAGAGTTTTACATACCAAAAGTTAAGGTGTCGTTTCTTCAAAGAAATCACCGAAACACCACAATTAAAGGATGAAGAAGGAAGTATGAAGCTTGTAAGACAAGATGATAAAAATTGTATTAGAAAACTTCTAACAAAATGGAAGAAAATAGTATCAAAGTGAAGGATTTTAACAAGGAAACTTACCGAAATGATGTTTTAATGAAAGGGTTCTTTGGAGAAGAAGCTTGTATGACTTCTTTGCTTGAATTTCACCACCAAATCACTTGTAAAACTCTCTCTAATCTCTGGAAATGTTGAGAGAAAAAGAAGCAAGTGTGGAGTGAAATTGTGAGAGAAAAGTGAAAGTATGTTTGTATGTAATTTTTAGATTTTGGAAAGAGAAATGGTCTCAACATGTTTAGAGATCCACAACTGGATCTAACATACCCAAATGGGGGATTTTGCAGAAGAAATCACGTGAAAAGGAGGTTTGGAATCTCAAGAATTTGACCACAAATCGTTTTGGCATTAAGCTGGAAATGCAGGTGGTGCTGCGCACAAAAGGGGAGGTGCTGCGCACCGTGGCCCTTTTGGTCAATTCCGTTATCTTTTCGTTAAAGGATCAGATTTGTAACAGATTCCGTTAGTTCTCCGTTAAAGGACTAACTTTGTAATAGATTAAGTTAGAGGACTAACTTTGTAATGAAATTTCGAAATATGATTTTCTTAACCGACGATTATGGCGTAAACACACTACTTAAATAACGCGAGTATACTAACTATTAGGCAGTTAGGTGATTCTAAAGCTTCCGTCTCGAGAGACAAAGTAATAAAAACACATCAACCCGACTCAAATGCAAAAAAGGTGAGTAAAATAAAGCGAAATGCAAGGGTCCAAATGATTGCGAATAAAAAGAATAAATATCGGTAAATGAAAATACTTCAAAAAGACGGATTGTCACAAAAAGTTTAACATTATTGACTAAAGTATCACGCCTACGCTTGTTAAGATTGAAGATTGTCTTGTTCCGAAATCGCAGAACCCGTAAAGTAGTATGCAAAACAACATCTAAAAACTTTTGATGCTACATGTTAGAGGGTGATAAAGACTCGAAAATAGAAAAAACCGAGCTTTGTTTTAAATTTTGATAAACATATCACTAGGGTTATGTTAAAAAATACATACACGTTTAAATATTTTATAAACTAATAATAACCGTAATTATCGGGTTTTTTTAGCAAAGTTTTTAACATTGATAAGATGCAATACACGTCTAATTATCTTATGCATCATGTTTCATTGTCTATTTTTTTTAGCAAACTTTTAAATATTCATAAGATGTTATAAAAAAAGATTATAAATCAACCTAACCTAGTTCTACCGGACGTTTCCATTTTACCTATAGTCAACTTAATATTTTGGAAGCTTCTATTTTATTGAATTTTTTATAATTCAAAGCGTGTTTATTCCTCTTAGATGAAAATTGACAAATAAATCCCCTTCTCACTTTTATTTTCCTATCAAACCTTTCTTTCATTCATCATACATCGGTTCCTCTCTCGATCTAGCCTAATCACCATGAAACACAGTCTAGACCCGAACCCATGTTTCATCATCATAGCCGTTGTTTTAGCCATCGTCACCCATTTCCCAGCTGTTTGGTGCCAGGAACCAGGGCCATACGTTGTTTGTAACCAAACTGTCAAATGTGGAGATATTGAATTCGATTACCCGTTTTATGGGTTTGGCCGTCCTTCTTATTGTGGACACCCGGGGTTTCAGTTTACTTGCCAATCTGGTGTTCCTGAACTCGAATACGAATCAGTATATTATCGAGTTCTAGAAACCCCTGATACAAGTACACAAACAATCACAGTTGCTAGAAATGATCTGTGGAGCACCCTTTGCCCTCAATATCTCTACAACACCACCTACAACTCTACGATCTTTAATGACGATAATTTTGGTCAAGAGGACGTATCTATGTACTACGGATGCACTACTGCTTTACCACGTGGACCACTCTATAATACTCTTTACCAGTTCAGTTGCAATAATATAAATGGCACTCAGAATAATGGATTTTTCATAAGAACCGATGATATTATTGAATCCGTCATGTCGAATGCCTTGGTGGAATGCGGAAATCATATCATTGTACCCGTGAATAGATCTTCAGCTGAACGATTGAGGTCGGGCGCTGCTCAGGAGAGTGATTTGAGATCAGCTTTGAATGCTGGTTTCAATCTACAGTGGACCGCGAATAACAACTTGTGTGATCAGTGTATCCAGTCTGATGGCAAGTGTGGGTCAAACTCGACTTCGCCCAACTTGTTTGCTTGCTACTGTGCTAACGGGAATTTTTCATTCACTTGTAACGACACTAATCCGGTTCAGAGTGAAGGTAAGTAATTTTCTTATCTCGTGAGTATGTTTTTCGTGTATTTGAAAACGGTAATCCTCAAGTTGACAAAATGGACATGGATGTGGCCGAGTAAACTCGAACCTGGTTAAACGAATGGACTAGTTCAACCTCGACTGTCCCTATATTCGGTTAATCTGTTCACAAATAATATTTTATGAAAATTACTACGCTACCATGATTATATATTAAAGTAAATAGAACCGCATTGTTGTGTAAGTTAATAATATATATAGAGTAGATAATGAATGAATACTTGATTAATTAATAAACTCATTAAGGTAATATATTTTATAGGTTATAGTTTTTTAAATTGTTATATTTTTATATTCAATTAATTAATAATATTTGTAATTTATAAATTAGATAATTCCATTGACATTAATTTATAGAGTATTACTAAAACTTTAATAAATATTGAAATCAGATTCCGTGAATATATAGAAATGATTTTTCCCATATTACATTGGGTGGTGATTAAATAATTAATTAAATTAAAAAAAAAAAACATTTAAAAGACACCAACTAATTGCACATGTTACATCATACAAACAGACTAAGTTTGGTCAGCCATGGAATTATTCAGCGAAGTGTTGTACCTTTTTGACCACTTTTTTGACTTTTGAAATATTTATGTTTGTTTTTTTGTGTTTAGGAATTGTAAGACTTGATCATCAGTTGAATGTTTCCAATAATAATAATTCATATGGTTTATGATAGTTTAGAAATTAGATTCTCAATTATATAATTGATTTGTTAACATAGTGTTAGACGCACAAAATCTGATCATCGGTCATACTAGTATTGTTATAATCTAATTGAGACCGAAGGCAAAATGGGTTATTCTCGATCAGGGACCATTCTTGTTCAATCTATCTCATTCCGTTCGTTAGCGGGGTCAAAAGATAGTTCCCGTTGTGAGGGTTTAGAGGGCAACATCCCCTAGTTGGTCCCGCTTAAATGGAAAATGGCAATAGTTAGTTGATACCTTTTCGTTTTCAACTACTCTAAAATGACTTATTCATCCGAGGACAATTTTGTTTTTATACAAAAAGATTATCACAATCTCCTCTTTGTTTCGATCATAAATTTTGGTGCTTTGAATTCTAATTGATTCTCTTGAATTATCTCTATCAAAATGTTGGTTCAAAATACAATATAGCGAAAGTGAAACTGTACACAATATCCAAACAAATTATCTAAGCAACCACCAAAATTCTAACAATATGTTCATCAGGTTTTTCAGAAACGTTCGCTATAGTTTAGAACTATTAGCCCATAAATGAACTTGTAATTAAAACTTAAACGGGCATTATACGTTCATTAGTCTATTATAGTTATAAACATCGAGTAACTGAAGCTAACATTATCTTGAAATTCTGTTTAATATATTGCAGGGAGTTCAAGCAGTAACTCTATGAGAATAGGTATGTATTTCATTATGAAACTTTCCTATAAATTTTTATTCGTTCTATCAAGAAACGAGATTTTGACTATATTATCCTTGAAATCTAGTCCTTCCAGTCGTTGGAGTGGTTATTGCTGGCGTTGGCATAGTATTGGCAATCTTTATTTGCAGACAAAGGAGGAAAAGGCGTGCGATCAGAGAAGAATCACCTGCCAAAATCGAGACCAAAGCCATTTTGAGTACTGTTAGCAGAGGATTAACTAGTGACAATTCTAATTTCACTTCAAGCATCCCTTCATATCCTTCTTCAAAAACATCGAAAACATCTAATGACTATGGAAAAAGCTCATATTTTGGAGCTCAAGTTTTTACCTATGAGGAATTAGAAGTTGCTACAGATAACTTTAATGATTCAAGAGAACTTGGAGATGGTGGTTTTGGAACGGTGTATTACGGTAATGTTATATATAAACCCATGTATTGTCAATATCATGTTATAATGCGTCTATTGTGGCTTTTGTTTAGTTCTTTGGTTTTCATTTTCAGGTAAGCTTTTTGATGGTCGAGAAGTTGCGGTTAAGCGTTTATATGAAAACAATTTCAAGCGTGTGGATCAGTTCATGAACGAAGTTGAGATCTTGACAAAATTATCTCATGAAAACCTAGTGAAATTATACGGGTGCACATCAAGACGGAGCAGAGAGCTACTCCTAGTTTACGAATACATCCCCAATGGAACAATAGCTGATCATCTTCACGGAAAACTAGCAAACTCAACCTCAAGTTTGTTTTCATGGTCAGTGCGCCTAAATATTGCTATTCAAACAGCTGAGGCACTAGCGTATCTCCACAAAAAAGAAATCATTCACCGAGATGTTAAAACCAACAACATTTTATTAGACAAAAGTTTCCAAGTCAAAGTTGCTGATTTTGGGCTGTCAAGATTGTTCCCAACTGATGTAACACATGTGTCCACTGCACCCCAAGGGACGCCTGGCTATGTTGATCCTGAATACTACCAATGTTACCAGTTGACAGTTAAGAGTGATGTTTATAGCTTTGGGGTAGTCTTGATTGAGCTCATTTCTTCGTTACAGGCCGTTGACACCAGCAGAGACAGGCTTGACATAAACTTGGCTAATATGGCTATGACCAAAATCCAAACCCATATGTTGGGTGAACTAGTTGATAAAAGTATTGGGTTCGAGACAAATGCTGTGGTGAGGAGGATGATTACGCTGGTGGCTGAGCTGGCTTTTCGGTGTCTTCAACAAGAGAAGGATATGAGGCCGACAATGAACGAAGTAGTGGAAGTATTAAGAGGGATTCAAAATGATGAGATGAATGCCCAGAAACCGGAGGTGCTTGACATTGTGGTGGATGATGGTGGCCTATTGAAGGATCATAAAACGGAACTATCATCGCCAGATTCTCGAGTTACTAACAAATTGGTTTAGCGCTCTGTACCAATTGTTCTGACGGTTGATCAGACTTTCTTGGATCGAAATATATTGTATTATTCTACTTGGGTATGTAGTGTGCTGTGATACTAGAACACATGAGACACGTTATATAGAGGGATGTATATAGTGAAATGTTACAGCTACCAAAATCATAATCCTCTGTTTTCAGGATGTATGCGAAATGTTTTTTAATTTTATTTTTTGTTACACTTGCCTTTTTCTCCCTAAATCATAAAACCTTTTTCCTTGTCGGATAAGTTTCATTTTCTGGAAAGCTTGGTTCCTTATTTACATAAAATAATATATTAACAACTCATAGAGAGTCGCCTTGTTGACATTCTCTTGAAATTCACTACTAAGCCGCTTTGTACCTCCTCAAAACAAATCCTCATTGTTTTCTTTCCGGGAATGTGCATTAGAGACTGATCAGTTGTCGGTCGTCATACATGGGATATGCCCTAGGCGGTGGAAGAGAAAGTGAAACTAGTTAGTATCATCGTATTATTAACCAATTGCAACTAGTGTCATGGTCTTTGTACTGTTTTGTATGACATTTTGCAATTTTTGATATGGCTTTTATGTTGGTTTGCATTGGGGTTTTACACTGTATTATGGTACATCAACTTGGTTACTGGATTTTCTACATCCGACTCTCTTCATCAAGAACCAAGCTTCGCTCAATTCACTCTCCATTACGCTACGCTTCAATTTTTTTTATAGATTTTGTTTGATAAACTCTCAGTGTATCTGTTTTAGCATTGTTAGTTTAAGGATGAATGTGAGCTTAAGATAAGTGTCCATCTTTTTCATTAATTAGCTTAAACTCGTTTTTTACTTTAGTCTAGTTAAAGACTGTTTAGTCTTTTAGTCCAGGTTTCGATTTGAACAATAATTGAATATACTTTTAGGGGTCAAACCCGTCTAAATTACCCTAATCCGAAAAACCAAACTATACCCAAAAATCCGAATCCAAAAAGTACATTGAAGATTATTTATATTACGACTTAATAAAGGTAGAATAAAAAAATAGATATAAAATCTGCAATGGTTGAATAGTTTTATAATACATATTTCCATATTTTGTATATATTGCCTTATTGGTCTTATTTTCCCGAATCCTAGTGTTTATCTAAATTCTCAGTTTTGGATCTTATTTGCTGTTTTTTCCTATCAAACCTTTCTTTCATTCATCATACATCGGTTCCTCTCTCAATCTAGCCTAACCACCATGAAACACCGTCTAGACCCGAACCCATGCTTCATCATCATAGCCGTTGTTTTAGCCATCGTCACCCATTTCCCAGCTGTTTGGTGCCAGGAACCATTCCCAGCTGTTTGGTGCCAGGAACCGTTTGTAA